>APFE031085218.1:58542-106746 GCA_000404065.3 Pinus taeda | reverse complement strand
ACACACACCCCTCGAGGAAAACACACGACCAGGATCTATAGGTGGTGACTCAGATGACCCTATTGATGACACTATGGGTACACTTCTTGGATCATCATGGGAAAAATTCCATGCACATTTTTAGTGAATGAAGAAGAAGTTCCAATAAAAACACCAAATATCCCAGATAATTTTAAAAGTTTAACTGTTTCATGTTTTCTATCTCAAACATAAATCACGATCTAGATTATTATTTTCAAACTAATCATCATATACTTTTTCATGTAAGAAACAATTTGTTTTATGAACACATCAATGACAAATCATTGTTGATTTTTGGGTCCACCATACGCATGAGGTGGAATTCCCAAAATTCCAACCTGAAGAAAGAGCTTATGGACTACCTTGAAGGTCCATTTGGGGTATATACCTTCAATAAAAGTGGGGTCACCTCTACAGCCAAAAACTATTTAAAATATGTAGGGGACATGTATAGGGGTCACTTGGAAAATAACTCTAAATATGAGAATCCGCCCATGATTTTTGTGAGGGAATAGAAATCCCTCATCGAAAATGCAAATGAGAAGAAATTGAGAAAATAGGAAAAAACACCAGTTGGTGCACCGAGGTAAACTACATTTTCAATTCAATACTTTTAATTTTGTTTCGTTTAAATAAAATTTTGGTATATAACATATTTGAAAATTTTCATAGGCTCCTCGAAATTTTAAAAGCCACAAAGGAAAGGCTTGAGAAACATGGGAATCACATGATAGGCCAGGGTGGCTATTTTAAGTTACAGACATGAGTTGTAGGGACCACAATATCTTAACAATATTATTTGTTATGTCTCCTTCCAACTGTCTAGTAATTGCATTGGCCAATAAAAAAAATCAATACTCTTATCCAATGGAAGGTGATGGGTTTGGAACCCAAGGCACAAAGGAAGAACTTTGGCTTGGTTTCAAGTTCATCTTTCAAGCCGTTTTTGATCATCGAATAATGATAGGACAAATGCCAAGATCCAATTTGAAGGGAACAATAAAAAAAAATTAATCCACATTAACCTTTCATTACTTTTTTCATAAGAAAAAAATGACATCTTTCATTAAGAGAAACACAATATTGTTACATTTTTGAATTTCTGTTGTTCCCAATGTACTAAATACAATAAAAATATGAGGGGAGAGAAAAACTGTAATGTTAGAGGAATAAAATCACCACTATTGTCTGCTGTACAACTAAGTGACCATAACTCATAGTAATTTCTAAAACAAAATCCTATGTGATATATACTATTTTGCTAGATTAACCTTTCATTACTTATAGTCCATAAATTTAATGTGTTTCTTTGTCTTAAGAAAGGGAGAAACAATATCAATGAGTAGTACATTGATATTGGAGTGCAACCAAAAGGGGACTTCCTTTTGTTATCGAAACGTATTGTTAAATACAATTCTCAAATCAAGGCCATTATCTCCAATGAAATAGAGAACTTGAGCTAAAGCTTATTATTCAAAGCAATTAAACAAAATTGAATGCATTCTAGGGTCATGTTTTATTCTACTGATTATTAATTTTTCGGATGTATAAGATATATTACCGACATAAAAGAGGAAGATTCTATTTGTTTTACTCGGGCTATATATGGATTTGTGCTAGATGGTAGACAATTGTAGTAAGTTTGTAGATACTTTCAATGATGCTTAAGTATTCCATATAACTTTATTAAGATATTAGCATCGATGTGAACTTTTATAATATGTTTTCCTTGAATATTATGTTTGCAAAGCATGTTTTGGCACAACTAAGTACTGTCATGCATGGCTGAAACATATAGTAAGTGCGGTTGACACATTTCATTATTGAAAATTGTCGGAAATTTTGATGTGCATGTTGTTTCTATGTGTTTCCTAAAGGAAATTTGTTTGATTCAATGTTCTTACTTTGTTAGTTATAAATTTGAAAATAAACTTGTTATGTACTCATCTCCAATGATCATGACATTGATAATTATTTTATATATTGAATGGATTCTTTCTTTGTTCAACCATGCAACAATACAAGTCATTTACAGTTGCATGATATAAGTACGTGTCACGCGGAATGAGTCGATCTTGCGGACAAGATAGACCTTCCTAGAATCTAATGAAGACCTAATGACAAACAGACCAACCAGACACTATCTTTCTCTAAATGCACTTTATAAATAATGGCAAACAAATGTGTTTAAGGCCTACCTCATGTCCAACGCAAGTTTGGAGATGCCTTCGCTCCTTTGATCCAAGTAAGTTCATTTGTCACAAACCTGCAACTGTAAACACAAACAAGGCAAACGATTAAATAGCACCTGAATAAACAGTATTATAAAACATATTTAACATGAAAGTCAAGGAGTCCATGAAACAAATAACATAAGATACTTGTTGAGAAAAATGAGCTTGATTGTATTAATTCAAAAGGAGAAGAACCTTACAACCTTTGCCTTGCGCTGTACAAGCTCCTCCCAGGGTCCAACAAGAAGTCTCCTCTACTTTGACAAGCTTCACTCACTCCCGAATGAAGCCAAAAAGGTATGTGATCTCTCCTCTTAAGCTCAAATAGGAAGTCTTGATTTCACCAGCATTTACCCTCAAAAATGTTCAGCTTCTAACCTCCCTAGCAACTAACCCAATGCCTCAATTATAGTGCAATGGAGGGAAGTTACTAGGTCCTCCTTCAAAGGGATAGAATCCTCCTTCAAAGGGATAGCTCCTCCTAACAAGGGATTAGCTCCTTCTCTTTTGGGATGCATGAACCACCTTGGAGAGAACAATCCACGTCAAAATTCCTTCTAGAAAAATCTAGAATTAACCCAAAGTGAGTTTGTTAAGATAAAAATTGCGGCTTTTGACTTTCACAGGGGTACGCACCCTCCCCTTTACAGACAGAGCGTATAAGTACGTAGGTATTATGAACAAAGGGTGCGGGCCAGCAGGCAAAAGTGAGAGAAAGCGCAGAACCAGAGTTACATTGTTTTTGAATGTCTTTCTCTCATTTCCAAAGCTTATTTTGAAGAGCTGAGGTCTGAGACTTGCTTAGGAGGTCAGTACAAGTGATGATAGACCCATACTGACTACAAATAATCAAGGTGACGATATTTTTGTGTAACATGCCCCAATAACATAGTTAGAGGCATCTATCTCAATCTCAAATGGTTTTTGCAAGTCTGGTAATGTGAGCGTTGGTGCAAAGAAAAGGTGATGTTTCAACTCTACGAATGCCTTATGTTGAGAGTCACACCAAAATAATTTTTCTTTCACTCCTCCCTTGGTGACTTGACTCAAGGGCCAAGTGATATGAGAGAATCCCAACATGAACTGGTGGTAGAAATTGGTGAGACCCAGAAAGCTGCAGAGCTTTGTCAGAGTGGTTGAGGTTGGCCCATCCTGAATGAATTGGATCTCGGTTGGATCCACATCCACTCCCCGTTCATCAATAATGTATCCCAGATACTAAACCTGGGTCATGCCAAAAGTGCATTTCTCTAAATTGGCACACAACTTATGGTGCCACAGTGTTTGGAGAACTTGCCAAATGTGGTGGAGGTGCTCTTCCCAACTTTGGCTGAAGATCAGGATGTAATCCAAGCATACCACTATAAATGAGTTGGTGAATAGCCACAAGATGTCATCCATCAGCTTCATGAAGGTTTCAGGAGCATTCGTCAACCCGAAAGGCATAGCCAACCATTCAAAAAGACCCTCCTTGTATTTGAAGGTAGTCTTCCACACATTAGAGGGTTCAATTTGTACCTGCTGATATCCAGACTTCAAGTCGATCTTGCTGAAATAACCCCCCCACCCTTTGAGTTGGTCCATAAAGTCATCAATCGGTGGGATCAGATACCTATTCTAGATCGTGATCTTATTCAGTGCCTGTTAGTCAATAGAGAGTCTCCAAGTCCCATCCTTCTTTTGCACCAACATGATTGAGCTCCCACAGGGCAATGAACTCAGCTAGATGTGACCCTTCTATAGTAGGTCCTGAATCTGCCTCTTGATTTTGTCGTTCTCTAGAATAGAGTGATGATAGATTGGTCCATTGGGCAATGGCGCACCTGGGGCCAGATCAATGGAGTGCTTCACCTAACAATGCAGAGGCACCCTTGTGGAGGAGGTGAATATGTCCTCATACTTCTCCACGAACTTGTCCATCTGTTGTTGTCGTGTGGAGGGGCATTTTCTGGAGGTCGTGGCCACCATCTTCTTCTTTCCCCTAGAGCGTATCATCAAGAAAAGAAATTTCCCTGTTTTGGAAGTGAGCTTACTACATTATTTTGCAGTAACCAAAGAGATGGCGGTAGGCGGTGCTACCTCTGGTATCCTGTACAACTTATTTCCCAAAGTAATAATAATAGCATGAGGCCTTAACTCATACACAATATGTCGCTTCCACAAGTATGGTTGGCCTAATAATACATGACAAACATCAAGGGGAACAACATCACATAATACCTCATCGGTGAAGGGCTTGATGTTGTATGGAGGGCGACACTACTGGCTCACACGAAGATCCCATCCTTGGTGTATCCACCTGATGGTGTACAGTTGTGGGTGTGCTATGGTTGGCAAGCCCAACCACTTCACGACCTCTATTGAAATGAGGTTATTTTGGCTCTCATTGTTGAAAATGAACTATAGCGGGAAACCCTTTACCCACATCTGGGAGTGGAAGAGGCACTCCTCCTCCTATGGATCTTCGGGTTCTTTCTTCTGGATCTTCGTGGTGGCAATAGTGACGTTGGGCCCACATCAATAATCTGCTTCCCTTTGTCATTCCAGTTGTTGGGTTCTGACTAAAAGTTAGAACATGCATATGATTCTGACGCCTTCAGCTCGATCATCAGTGATTGCTTTGCCCAACACTCATTTGTGTTGTGAGTGGAGCTCTTATGGAATTCACACCACTTTCCCATGTCCTTCTTCAGCTTCAGGTGTTTTTCTTTGCTTATGTCTTTGGTGGGTTGTCTTGGGCCACCCTGCCTTGGCTTTATCCTTTGTGTTATGGTTTCAGAGCAACTTTCCCTTGCTTCATATTCATAGATCCAAAGTCTTGCTTCTTCTGTTTAAACTTCTTCTCGATCTTGATGACGTATCGGTACGCTGTGCCGAGTGAGGAGATGTCTAGGAACTCCATCTTGTCTCAGATGTACCTATGTAGGAAGCCATGATACTTGAGTACCAAATGTTTATTGGAATCCTTGATACCCAAGTTCGTTGGAAGGGTATGAAAAACATTGGTAAACTCTAACACATCTTGGTCCCTTCCCTACTGCATCATTGTCCACTTTATGTATTTATCCTCATAGCACCCGACAAGGTAGTACTGCTCCTTGATGGCATCCCAAAATGAATTCGAAGTGGGTACAACTGAAAACAGTGAGGTCATACTTTCATACTTCTACTCACAGTAGGTTTCCCACCAGTCCTTGATGTGGGGGGCAGTTTCAGAAGAGCAAAATTAATCTTTTCTCCGCTGGAAAAATCATGAACATAAAAATATTCTTCTAGTAGATTTAACCATTTATCTATGGTGTCTACATCTATTTGGCCCTCAAATATGGGAATGTGTTGGGTGCAGGACCCCCAAGGGAAATTTTGGGGCTAAAAGCTCGTATTTTGCTCAAATTTTGTAATCCAAGCGTAAAGACTCTACATTTTGTGGTAGTGGAGCATGTAGATGTTAAAGAGTCATAGGGTTGTCCATCGTTATCTTGGAAATGTAATGTCGGTTGTAAAAGATCTACCTATGGTCCGCAGACCATGGGATTGTATAAATAGAGCTGAGCTCTAAGTAGTGACAAAACAAATCAATCAAGCAATGAAGATATGATGTATGAGAGATAGCTCTGAAGTAGAAGTCTAAGTCTTGGGTCGTAGTGTTGGTAGAGGCTCTGTAGCTGAGTGTGCAGAGTCCTAGAAGACTACAACTGAGTGTGCGGACGTCTGCAGCTGAGTGCACAGGGCGGGTTGAGTCTGTAATCATCCGGAATTATCAATAAAGAGAAGTATTACATAATTTCTACATCTTTATTTCCTATTTATACATATGTTATATTGGGTATGAAGTTCACTTCTAATGCTTATATGGTGTGCGAATGTATGTAAATGTATTGGTTAAGTGAACACAATTAAGAACATTTGTTTATGTGAAGCTAACTAAAATTGGTTAATAAGATAAGTAAGACACTTACCAATTTTGGGAGATATCACAGTTCACTACCCTAGCAGCGCGAAAGTCCCTAAGCCGCAGGGTAGGGCTGTGCGAAAGCCAATTGTACCCTTTTGTGAAGGTACAGAAGCATGGAACAAAGGGCTAAGCAACCTACGCGAAGGTAGGTATATCCGGAATAAACCGACATCACAACCATCTCACGGGTGTAGAAACTTGGTTCTAATATCCCCCCCTACTGCTTCGGGTGAGACTTCAGTCCACGCTCCGCGGGCTGATGCCGAAAGGGCTAGTAGTGTAGGGATTTGTTTAGATAACTAACACTGAACTTGGGTCAAGCCCCCTCAAGCCAACAAATGGCTCCGTTGCTGGGACTGGAATCTGCATAAGAGATGTGTGATGTCTTATCACTAGAATCCAACTAAGAAAGAAATCGAAGGTTGGTTGGTCAAAAGGATTCATGAGATTGCGGCACACGAAAACAGAAACCCACGACTGTCAAAAGAACAGTGGTTGGACCAATACTTGTATACAGAGATCCACAAAATATTTTTCGCCTCCTTTCCTACTGGGATATACAAGTGGACCGTGAAGCTAGTAAATAGCCAAGGAAGGTGGAAACTTCACGGTCCTGTTGTGTGGACCCTAGAGCTAGTGTGAAGGTTGGAAGCATCAAAGGATAAGATCACCCATGCTATCGATCATTGGCTCAATCGCGTCATAGGAGGATTTGTTACTGAATTTGCAAACGAGACCTCAATTAGCTATAATGAGGTGAAACGATGATTTTTCAAAGGATTGTGAGGTAAGTACGTAAAATATCTGAATACTTGGATTAAAATGCTATTGTGCGAAAAATGGGTTATGCAGCTACCTTGATGTTCAAGACTACACGAAGCGGAAAAAGTTACAGGAACAAAGGAAATAAGGGTCCAGAGTATAGCTCCTCGATTTCACCTCCACGAAGAGATGAAGAAGGGATAGGGAAGGTCTCTCTGCAAAGTGTTATTTAGTTGATAAGACAAGGATTCCCGCGAATACCACCTCTACCCACACCACCTATGTCTTTACCACCATCGCCTCCAACTTCACCCGTACCACCTCCACCACCACCACGATTCAATATGGCGAATACAGTGAAGTTTCCTTTGTTCAAAGGCTTGGGAAATGAGGACCTAGACCAATTTTGGTTCATTGTGGGGGCTTTATGGGAAACTCAAGGTGTTACAAATGATCATATAAAGAAGGTGACACTAGTTAGTTCTCTACAAGATCGCATGATAACCTGGTATATTAAGTACTCTAAAGATAACTCGAATGCTGGAGTAGTAGACATCCAAACAACAGTGAACAAGGAATTTAGTAGGCCTAAATTTGAAGTGCAGTCGATTGTGGGATTCAAAGAGATCGTGATGCGACCAGGAGAGACACCATGGGAATTGGATCAAAGATTGAAGTGTCAAATCCACGAAGCCAATATGAATTTGACAAATGGACAGCATCCCGAGTGGTTTGTGGCTTCATTACTACCCAACTTAAGGAGCGCGTTGTCGCAGCAGAAAATAAAAACTTAGGCTGGGGCCTTGGAGATTGCCATGAGACTACATGAGACTCTGATGCAAGATCCTAGGATTTCAGTAGATCCACGCGTAGTTGCAAAATTTGTGCCTTGAGATGCAAAGTCTGAAGCAAGATAGGACTGTTCGACTAGAGGTACGTGAAGAGGTATGGTGTTTGAAATGCAAGAGTCAGGGTCATGACAAAGACCACTGCTCGGTCTTTACAAATTACCTTGCAGGAGGAGGACCGATGAATTTAAGGCTGGAAGCTCAAGCAGGACCTAGCGTGGTGCCTACTTTATGGTGCATTATCTGTCAGGTAGCTAGAAAACATGCCATAGATAATTGTCACTTAGTACAGAATTATGTGCAAACACCACAACAGTTTTTCTGCAACTTTTATAGGTCGATAGGACATGATGAGCGTACTTTTAGGAGCTATGAATTGATCATGGATAGAACTCTTGCCTACAGGGTTCAGTCCAAAATGCGGCCCCTTGACCAGAATGGAGGGATGGCGTAGACCAGGGGCACAAATGAGTTTGAGTCAGAGGAGAACTTAGTAGAGGTCGAGGACAGTTAATTTGCTATAATTGTGGAGGGCCAGGACACTATGCCCACGATTGCACTAATCCAACGCATTCGTTGTGAAAGTATTTCACGCTGTTTGATCGTGAAATAGAAGATTGTCCTAGCTAATAGCTAGGATATGTGACAAAGGGGTGCTACCGCCTCCCCCGATTCAGAACCTGCAGATGATGAGGTCTCAGTCGCGTGAGGAAGATCCAAATGTAAATATAGTGCTTTGGAGTGGAATCATGATGGGATATGACAAGGGGAAACAATCGGAAGATAGTGCATGGGTTCGCAAGGCCCCAACAAAAGAGGTTGAGTTCGAATTGGAGTGCATTCGGGAAGCCTTCATGGAAGCTAAGAAGAGCTTCGCTGAGACATCCACCTTAGAAAGCAAGGATAAGCCTGAGCTAGAGATGGACCCCTCTATGCTCACAACTTTCCTAGAAACCTATATGAAGTTACTACATGATAGTAAGGGTGTGAAAGGGTTACAATAACTCATCAATAGATGTGCTGGGTCGCACCAGGTGAACCACGCGTAGTCTGAAAGATCGGAAATTATAAGATAAGGACGGGGCGTGAAATGAGACTCACCGCGCAGATTGGAGAATACAAAATGGATCAAGTGATTCTGGATTTGGGGTTAGATGTGAATGTTCTACCAAAGCAAACGTGCGAGTGAATGGGAAGACCTCTCCGATTCAGCTAAGGATGGCGAATCAACAATAAGTCATACCCATGGGGTGGTTGCAAGGAGTGACCATGGATAATGAGGGAGTGAGTGCATTGACATATTTTGAGGTAATAGAGATTGTTGATGACAAAAATCCCTACCTTATGCTCCTGGAAATTGATTGGGCTACTGATATGAACATGGTAATTAATCTGAAGAAGCGAAAGATGATCTTTGAGAAGAAATCACTATGCATAATAATACTTCTGGATCCTGCTGAAGGATCGCGCTATACGGAACTGGTCCGCGATTATGAGAGTGATGATGATCTGTACTGCATCTATAATATAATAGCGTGAGACCAAGACTGGGTGAATCCCACCACAGATGGGTGGATTACATGGGAGTGTGAGAGTTACTGCACTTCGGACTTCGACGAAGAAATAGAATGCTGGCAGAATCGGTTACATGAAGTAACTACGTTGAATTGCAACATGATGACCCGGTCGCTGTGCTGTGTGTCGTCAGAGGAAAAAATATGCTTATTTATGATGGTCTAAATGAGGCAGATACCTTTTTGGATGCATTTGAAAGGGAGGTGCTAGAAAATCAATGCTTCCAGGCCTTGGACTGGGCACTGTGCGCTATGCCCACAAAATGGTGGGGTACGCACAAGGGAAGTTTTGATGATTGGCGCGAATGTAGAAGGATGATGAGAGCATGATTTGGGAAACCTAAGATGCAACTGACATACAAGTATGATGGGAAGAATGATCCTCGCATGCATATGGAAAAATGGACGCAGGCTTATGGATAAAAGCCCCAACCTAAGTGGGTGCACCTGTTTTGCCATACCCTGGATGTGAATTGGTATATAGAAATAGAGCTCCACCATTGGAAAGGTGAATGTGATATCCTGTGCAAAGGATTCATGATGACATTTAGTTTTAAGGATGGGTTTGATGGTATTAATGAAGCGCTACAAGAGGTGAACGCAACCATCTTTAGGACACCGAAGGATCCTTTAGACCTAACGCATCCTGAATGGGCTACTTAGCTGAGTCACGCGCTGGAATGTTATAATGTAATTACTAAAGAGGAGGACAAGGATCCATAAAAGATTAACATTCCAGAGACAGAAGGCCACTGCGAGGTTCAGGGACCATAGATCAAGAACCCTGATATAACCGCGCTGATGAGAACTAATAGGTGAACATTGGTATAGAGGCAGAACCCAAATTCACAAAGATTGGAGACTACTGGGACGACGTGATGGTGGATAAGGTCACTAAATTACTCCGTGAATATTAGGACTTATTCCCTACCAAGTTTACGGATTTGAAAGGGATAATTGGAGATATAGGAGTGATGAAGATCACGTTAAAGCTTGACACGAAGACAGTTAAGCAGAGGCCTTACCACCTAAATTTGAAATACAAGGAAAAGGTCCGCTTAAAGAATGTTAGCAGCATACATCATTAAGCCTGTGGAGGAATCCGATTGGGTAATCCCAATGGGGGTGCAAGA
The DNA here is from genome assembly GCA_000404065.3 of Pinus taeda. Lineage (NCBI taxonomy): Eukaryota > Viridiplantae > Streptophyta > Pinopsida > Pinales > Pinaceae > Pinus > Pinus taeda. Next base: position 96,219 of record APFE031085218.1, on the reverse strand, counting down.
GAAGAAGAAGAGGGATGAGATAAGGATATGCATGGATCTCAAAAAATTGAATGATGCTTGTGTGCATGATCCTTTCCCTACTTTGTTCATAGATGAAGTGTTGGACAATGTAGGTGGCTAGGAATCATACTCCTTCACTGATGGGTTCTCTAGGTACCAGCAAATCAAAATCGTTCTGGAGGATAGGAGCAAGACAATGTTCACAATTGAGTGGGGTTGTTTTCAATACACTGTAATGCCATTTGGGTTGAAGAATGCGCTTGCTATCTTTTCACGCGCGACATTCAATGAATTCATTCATAAGTTCCTGGAGGTTTATTTTGATGATTAGATTGTATTTGGGTTGGTTAAGCGCCATGTAGCGAGCTTGCACTTGATGTTGGATACTTGTTGAAGATACCAGATCACGCTCAATCTCAAGAAGTGTCTGTTTTGTGTTCCTTTTGGGAAACTATTGGGGCATGTGGTTTGCAGACAAGGGTTGATGGTGGACCCTGCGAAGATCGCGGTAATTCTAAACTTGGAAGCGTCGAGGAGTGTGAAACAGTTGTGCACTACTCTGGGACATAGGGGATATTACAGAAAGTTTATCAAAAGGCTATGCCCAGATCACCGCACTGATGAAAAAATTGTTGAAGAATGATGTCTCATTCTATTGGAACAATGACTGTAAGAAAATCCTAGATATATTGAAAGAAAATATGGTTACCGTGCCGATTCTAGTCTTCCCAAACTGGAAGAAAGAGTTTCATGTACATGTTGACGCATCATGTATAGCGTTGGGGGCAGTACTAACACAGGATGGTAGAGAAGGCTTGGACCACCCTATCACGTTTGCAAGCCATATATTATCCAAAGCAGAGAAGAACTATTCCACCATTGAGCGCGAGGGGCCAGCTATGGTGTATGCGCTCGAGAAGTATTGACACTACTTGGTAGGAGGTCACTTTAAGATGTATAGGGATCACTCCGTGCTAAAGTACCTGGTCAATAAGCCTGTGTTGGGGGGGCTAATTTGCAGATGGCTCTAATTGTTCCAAGAATACAATTTTGAATTTGTTGTGAAGCCTAGACGATTGAACGTGGGACCAGACCATTTGTCGTGCATCGAAACAGGAGAGGAACCTACTAACTTAGAAGAAGGATTTCCTGACGCGCAACTATTTGCTGTGCGTGTCGCGGATGGACATTTTGAGGATAGAATACACTTTATAACAACTGGAACTACACCTGAAGGATACTCTATCCAATAAATGAAGGAATTAGTGGTGCACATGATAGATTTCTTTATCATTGATGAGCATCTATACAAGAAGGGGACTGATGAGATATTGCGACAAAACCATGTAGAATATTCTATGCACCGAGTTGTGGTGGCCAACCCTTCATCAAGATTCAAAAGAATATTGCAAGGTGTGTGATGTATGTCAAAGCACAGGTAGGCCATCGTGGAGGGATGGAATTCCTTTGAATCCAAAAATAATGTTGCAACCCTTCGAAAAGTTGGCAATAGATTTTGTAGGACCTATTCAACCCCAAGGAAAGACAGGCACGAGGTACATTATCACTGCGACTGAGTACTTGACTCGTTGGGTAGAAGCGCAGTCGGTGAAGGATTGCATGGGTGCGACTGCTGTGAAGTTCCTATTTTAGCATGTACTAACATGATTTGGATGTCCAAAGATCTTGATGAGTGATTGTGGTATGCACTTCCTGAATGAGACGATCAATGTGCTAAAAGAAGAATTTCAGGTGTATCACCAAAAGAGCACACCTTATCACCCACGGGCTAACGCGATAGTGGAGGCATTCAACAAATTGCTTGAAAAGTGACCAAGGTTTGGAATGCTCAATGAAGTGATTGGGACCTACACATACCTGCAGTATTGTGGGCTTATCGGACAACATGCAAAAAGATGATGGGACAAACCCTTTTAGGCTTGTCTCTGGTGTGGAAGCCATAATGCCTATAGAATATATCATGCATAGTCTACGCATAGTAGTTCTCACAGGTATGATAGATCGCAGAGCTTTGGAAGAGAGGCTCATGCAGTTGGGTGAGCTTGAAGAAGATATATTTTTGGCTAGATTCCATCAATAGGTTAAAGAGCAGCGCGAAAAATCGTGGCATGACCGACATGTTAAGCTGTGCGCCTTTAAGGTGAATGACTTGGTGCTGTTGTATGAGAGTAAGTTTGATAAATTTCCAGGGAAATTCAGAATGCATTGGCTGGGACCCTATGTTATTAAGGAGATTACCGATGGTGGCACTGTCCAGCTAGTTAACTTAAATGGAAATCCCTTCCCAGGAGAGGTGAATGGCAGTCGATTGAAGCCATACATAGGTGGCCCGACCATCTGACTATGCGATAGAAGCATAGTCTTAGCGCTCCATGCACCTGAAAGGAGGTGCGGGACTATAAACTACATTGCCTGGGTTGGGGAGCTATGTGATTAAAGGATTGCGTGAAACAATGAAGTGTCACAGGGTCCACGACAATGCGAAGACAACTGCACTAGCACGCATGTCCTTTGGAAAGTTACCGTTAAAGTCACTATTCATGATTTTATGGTCAGTTTGAGGCTAAATGGAGTGGGTGACAGACATTTAAGGCGAAATTTATGGCTTAGATTCTTGAAAATCTGCTGCCAATCTAGCGTTAATGGGCTGAATGTGGGGGGAATGATCAAATTTGAATTTAAAAAGCCCTATAAATCACAGCTGGCTGTCCACTGAAAAACACTTGGCATTTTGAAAATTTAGTTGTTATGCTATCAAATGTGTATGGACCTTATGAATTTTGAGGCTTTGAGAGCAAGTTCAGTGTTTGAGACATTACCAAAGGAGACGCAAGACCTCATGACTAGAATGATGTCGACACCCAAGGAAGCCGTGCCAAAAATTACAGTAGTAGAAGCCCCATAGAGCGCCAAAGTGATAGTTGAAGTCCCTAAATCACCTAGAACACCAAGGCCAAAGAAGGATAAGTAGACTATGATCCCAGTGCGCGTCTCACCAAGAAACCCACAGAGGACCAAGCTCAATTTGCAGGAAAAGGGGAAGGCCATTAATCTGGAGGCTGATGAGGAAGAATCTGAAGAAATCCTGGCGTATGAGGAGAACATGGAAATGGAAATTGAAACCCAGGGTGCGGACCCTATTACCAGGTTACCAGAATATGTTCCTCCATGCAAGGGTAAATCCAAGGTGCCGAAGGACATAGATGAGAGCAAGAGCTCCCTGCAAACTTCATTGCTCCTGGATGACATTGTTTTTGAGGGGCCACACTTAGGGTGGGTTCTTGTACTAAAATTCGAAGATTGGGACCTCAAAGATCATGAGAAACTCCCACATTTAGCGACTGAGCAGCTGATGTGCCGAAGGATTGATGCGACTGCTGGAACAATTGAATTGGAGCTGCGGACTTGGCTCAAGGGTGTAGAGAAAGCCGCGCTGCTCAACCTACTCTAGGTGTCGCATTACCACCGGGCCCTAGTGACCGTCTCCGTCATTAGGATGTTACTCTGCTTGGTGCATGATGTGTGTTTATGGCTAGAGGAGCCCATTCCCATCACAGACCACTTGATCCATCAAGTCACATGGCTGCCTTACTCAGGGGAGGATCCAACTAGCATATCAGAAGGAAAATGTAGTGAGTTGGCCCTCGCAGAAGCTATGAAGAAGAATTTCAAGTTAGAGAAGAAGAAGTGAGGATATGCCATCTCGAACATTAATAACCTTGCAGTCAAGGTCATAACACAAATTTTAGCAGGGAAAGTGATGCAGAAGTGCTGTGTGGATGAGGTACCCATGCCTATGATTGCACTAGCGACCCAATGTGTGGAAGGAGTCTAGTTCAACTGGACAAATTATCTATGTGGCGAGTTCTTTGCGAACTGTCATGAGGCACAGGAGTAGGGCAAGACATTTCACTACGCGTGGTTCCTGTTGTCGATCGTACTGGTGGCATGGGCACTGCCCGAAGACAACCAATTCCCTTCGGTCGCACCATACCTTCCAGATGCAGCAAAGTATGCTTCGCTATGGGTGACCAAGGACCCACAGTGTATAAAAGAAAACAAGATATTTTGGATCTTGATGGAGATGAGTATCTAGATGGGGATCAATCTCAAGCCATAGTTGTCACCCACAGTGTATGCTAGTTTGCAGAGCTTTGTAGAGTTCAAAGAGGATTTCCACCATGTCTTTATTAGGGCATGGAAGGACCCTATGAAGACATGGCATAACCTACCATATCTGGCGACTGATGATGTTATTTTTGTAGTTCTTAAGTCTTGGCCGCTGGAGTTGCGTGCTCTAGTAGGCTCCACGGTGGAAAAAGACAAGTCCGCCGCGCAGCGTAAGATGGAAGAAACAAAGCTTCGAATGGTGCAGCTGGCTGAGAAGTGCAGAAAGGAGGAAGCAGAGGCTAAGGCCTAGGTAGTGCGCGATGCTGTGAAATTGGCTGAACAACAGAAGAGAGGAGGAGAAGAGTGCGAGGGACAGAAGCCACCTTCACCCGAGGCTGAGGCAGAAACAGAGATAGAAAAAGGTGGTGCGGACCCTCAAACAACGTCCACCCAACTCAAGCGTCCACGCCCACAAGAGAAGGTAGAGTCGTGGAAGAAAACCAAGGCTTCAAAGACATCCTTGGCCCCAATCGCCCTCACTAAAGCAGATTTGCATGACATTGCAGAAATGGTGAGGGCTGTCACCATGGAGGCCCTCCAGCAGTTGGAAGAGCAACAATAGTTGGTATTGGGGGCTCTTCAGACAGAGCTGTAGGAGTTGTAGGTTTTCACTCCACAGGTTGGCACAGTGTCCACCAACCTCGCGATCGACACTTCAGCTACTTAGGAGATGTTGCACATAAGGGTGACCAACACGATAGTGCTACTAGATGGGGCACTTAACAAAGAGAATGAGGCCAACAGGCCCACAGTCAGCGGTCTGAAAGTGGTAAGATTGAATATGGCCGCACTCCCTTGAGAGACGCTCTACCTCTTTCAGGATGGAGTCACCGCAGAACTTAGGGTTCGGGAGACTCGCGCTCTACAAGTGATGAGCGAGCAGTGCATCAACATTAAGCAGTTGGGCCTACAACGAAATGAGGTAGTGGAGCATAATAAGCAAATCATGTAGGTAGTGGAGGAAGCCTGCCAATTGGTCTTGGAGTTGGACATTTAGGCAAAATAATCAATGGAGGCGCGCATCTGCAAGTTAGCCATAGGGGTGCGCGATGCTCAAGTAGAGATGGCCGTGATTTTTATGGAGCTGAACCTACAAATCGCAGAATTGTAGTTGAAGGCTCAGCCTTCAACCTCACCAGAAGTCAGGTAACAACGTAACACCACTGTTACAATAGTAGTAGCGACTGTTGATAGTGCAAGGCGGACTGCATGCAACTTTTTGAACAGTCATTCGAGGTCCTAACCACCCTATAGGAGGACTTGAATGTAGAGCGCCTGGAGACAAAGGCGCATGAGCTACAACAAAGGTATGATGAGGTCAAACAGACCGCACAGACGGTCGCCCTTACACAGAGGCTCACAGGGATGTAGGAGGCAAAGGCGCTCAAGGAACAGGTGGATGCCGCTCGACACAAAGAAGCGGTCTTAAAAGCCCGCCTACAACCATAGATAGACGAGGCTTATACGATCATAGCCTCCATTGAAGGAAAGTTTGCGCAAATGTAGGCAATTCAACAGAAGATTCAGGGCAGTAGTTCAGCGGCATTCACCAAGTAGTGAGTGGAAGAAATCTAGCAGGCGACCGCTCAGTGTGTTGTCGAAGTTGCAGTGACCGAAACAGAGTTGGGAGGTCTTCGTGCTAAGATCTCCGCAACTGCAGAGCGACTCAAGGGTGCGTCACGATGTTTGTGTTGGGGGCCTGTTGGGCGCGGGATCCCCCAAGGGCAGTTTTGGGGCTAAAAGCCCATATTTTGCTCAAATTTTGTAATCCAAGTGTAAAGACTCCGCTTTTTGTGGTCGTGGAGCATGTAGATGTTAAAGGGTCAGAGGGTTGTCCACCATTATTTTGGAAATGTAATGTTAGTTGTAAAAGATCTACCCATGGTCCACAAACCATGGGATTGTATAAATAGAGCTAAGCTCTAAGTAGTGAGAAAAAAATTAATCAAGCAATGAAGATATGATGTATGAGAGATGGCTCTGAAGTAGAAGTCCAAGTCTTGGGTCGTAGTGTAGGTAGAGGCTCTACAGCTGAGTGTGCGAACCGCTGCAGCTAAGTGTGTAGGGCAGGTTGAGTCTATAATCATCTGGAATTATCATTAAAGAGAAGTATTCCATAATTTCTGTATCTTTATTTCCTGTTTATACATCTGTTATATTGGGTATGAAGTTCACTTATAATGCTTATATGGTGCGCGAATGTATGTAAATGTATTGGTTAAGTGAACAAAAGTAAGAACATCTATTTATGTGAAGCTAACTAAAATTGGTTAATAATATAAGTAAGACACTTAGCCTAGTTTGGGAGATATCGCAGTTCACTGCCCTAGTAGTGTGAAAGTCCCTAAGCAGCAGGTTAGGGTTGTGCAAAAGCCAATTGTACCCTTTCACGAAGGTACTGAAGCATGGAACAGAGGGCTAAGAAACTTACACGAAGGCAGGTATAGCGAGAATAAACCGACATCACAACCATCGCAAGGGTGCAGAAACTTGGTTCCAAAACCACCCATACTACTTCGGGTGAGACTTCAATCCGTGCTCTGCAGGATGATGCCGAAAGGGCCAGTAGTGTAGGGATTTGTTTGACTAACTGACACTGAACTTGGGACAAGCCCCCTCAAGCCAACATAATTTCAAAGTTTACTTGTACCTTAAAAGTAGTGGGGCCTCTAGAGTGGCTGTTGGAAGTGGATGCGCTGCCATTGGGCAACTATTGAAGGATTTGGGAAAAGTTATCCATCATCGCATTCATTTGCTTCTTGTGGGCCTCCTCGAGCAATATTTTGATAGGATCTCCTACCCCCTCATCTTTATTTTCTTCCCCCATGGGCGGCCATCGAGGTTTGTGAGGCTAATCTTGAAAATGTTCAACTAGATCGAGCCCTAACTCCTTATATACCAACCTCGTTGGGGACTTGAAAAAAATAGAGAAAGAGTAGACCACTTTGATACCACTGATCTGGATTTAAATAAGAACAAAAAAAATTGCATTTATAACCATAAATACAAATATGCAGTAGAAATAACACTTCATTTCATTAATATCAAACACTGAAATATGCTTACAAAGATAATGGAAAAAATACTAGCTCGGGTGATGGTAGATTATCTCTGAGAAGAGATGTGGCGGCTACATGCCTCTGAACTATATTACAATGAGGCTCAAAAGCCTATTTATTATTGAGAAACAATGGAAAACCCTAAACATCAAAAACCTAACCCTAGTAGATGAAGCACCAAACTATGTGCCTCGTTTGGTTAAATTGACACATCAACTTCCCAGGGTTGTAAGTTTGGCATACGATCTCTGTTTGACACAAACAATACCTTGTTAGAAAGATACATATAAGGAATACAACTTTTTAATGACCAACATGGGTCCATGACCAATGTTGGTACCGGTTTTCCCAAAAAAAATTGTTTAGGGCCTCAAGACGGCTCTGGAAGTTCATGGCCCAAAAAACTGCCAAAATAATAAATTGTGCTACAAATAAGGAAACTGAAAAACTGAAAGAAACAATGGTGGGGGTCTAAGTGGAACAGGCAGATGGCCACCAATATCAACCTGGATCATTCCTCCCCCCATAGGTAGAAATAATACCCATTGTGTTGAGTTCCTCCATGAGATGAGGAATATTTTGTTGAACTTGGTCCTTGGTGAGCCACTTGCCCTGGTGGAGTTGGACTGCTTTGACAACTCGATATAATTAGATCCTTTACTGTTGGGTGTTCTTTATTTGTGTCCATGATTTGATCAATTGTGGCTTGTTCCATGTAATCTGGATTTAACTCTGTAGGTGTGAGTTGTTCTGTAATGTCTGATGTGTCTAGTAATGGTGGGAAGTATGGTCAAAGGCAGTCCACATTGAACACTAGGTGCAGTCCAAGGAATGGGGGAATGATGAGCTCAAATGCATTGTCTCCCACAACCTTGGTAATGGTGTAAGGACCATATCAGAGTGGTTTGAGTTTTCGATAGGTTTCGGTAAGACGTTCCTTTTGCAAATGCAACCAGACTTTGTCGCCCACCTGAAACTTGTGTGGCACCCGATGTTGATCATGTCATTGCTTGTACTTGGCATTTGATTTCTCCAGAATGTCATGGACCTACTGGCAGGTATGTTGGATGTGATCAAGGAAGTTGTTTTCCTTATCATCTTCAGACTAGACACGAGTTGAATTGGCTTCAGTAGTTATAAATGGTATGGCCACATTAATGATAGTGGCTGGAATCCCAAGCCCACCTGAAAAGGGTTGTGGCTAGTCGAGCTGTGGAGAGCCTGATTATAGCTGTGCTGGATATAGGGGAGGCTCTCATACCATGTGCGTGGATGCTTTAAGTTGTAGATGCATAGAATGTGTATGATCATCCTATTGACGTCCTTTGTCTAACCATCAGTTTGGGGATGGAAAGTTGTGGACTTAGTGAGCTTGGTGTACAACATCGACCAGAGATTGGACCAAAATGTACTGAGGAACTTGCTATCCCGATCTGAGATGATGGACTGTGGGATCCCAAAGTGTACCCACACTCATTCAAAGAAGAGTTCAATAGTGGCTTCTGCTGTGATATTCTTCTTGTAGGCCATAATGGCCATCTTCGAGAATCTGTTGACGACCACAAAAACATAATGATTTGCATGCTTAGTAGAAGGAAGGCCCGACATGATGGCCATCTTCGAGAATCTATTGATGACCACAAAAACACAGTGATTTGCATGCTTAGTAGAAGGAAGGCTCGACATGTAATCCATGGAGATGGATTCCCAAGGTCAACTCGGGGTAGGCTGCGAAGTATAGAGTTCTTGATTCTTGATGGTTGGTTTGGAAATGGCACAGGAAGTGTAAGATCTAATGTGCTTCTCGACATCCTGTCGAAGATTCGGCCAGTAGAAATACTTATGCAGTACTGCCATCGTTTTCTTGACCCTGAATGCCTAACGGCCCGACTGTAGTGCACTTCCCAAATAATCTTGGCATGCTCCCTTGAAGGAACACAAAGGTGTCCTAGGTGGCATAAAAGGGCATCCTAGAGGTGAAAATCTGAAACTTGTTGGCCCTCCAAGAGCGTCTGGTATGTGTGGCTGAATTATGAGTTGCTTTTGTAGAGAAGTGGCCAATCAGAAGTCTCATGCCCTCAAGAGTTGAGCACAGTGGTTAACACCATGATCGTTGGTTGAATGAGGCAGAGTGCAACATTATTGGTGTTTCCCTTCTTATACTTGATATTCAAATGGAATTTTTACGGGTATGTGGACCACTTCTCATGGAGATCATTCTGCAACTTCCCTTGCGTATGCATGAACTGCAAGGATTAGTGGTCTGTGTGGATGATCGTTTCCTTCCCCAAAATGTAATGATTCCATTATTGATAGGCCTGCACAATGGAATACATCTCTTTGTCATAAGTGGGACCAATTTCCCACTATGATATGCCACTAGATGCCCCTGTTGAGTAAGGACTGCCCTCAATAGCATAATCATAGGCATTTGTCTCGATCTCAAATGGTTGTTGCAAGTATAGTAATGTGAGAACTGGTGTAGAGTAGAGGCGATGTTTCAACTCTACGAATGACTTCTGTTGAGATTCAGACAAAAAGATGACTCAAGGGCCAAGTGATATGAGAGAATCCCAACACGAACCTATGGTAAAATTGGCAAGACCTAGAAAGTTGTGGAGCTCTGTAAGAGTGGTTGGGGCTAGTCAATCCCGAATGACTTGGATCTTGGTTGGATCCACATGCACCCCCCCGTTCATCAATAATTTATCCCAGATACTAAACCTATGTCATGCCAAAAGTGCATTTCTCCAAATTGGCACACAAATTGTGTTACTGCAGCGTTTGGAGAACCTGTCGGATGTGGTGGAGGTGCTCTTCCACCCTCTGACTGAAGATTAGGATGTCATCCAAGTATACCACTACAAATGAGTTGGTGAATGGCTACAAGATGTCATCCATTAGCCTCATGAAGGTTTCAGGATCATTCATTAACCTGAAAGGCATAGCCAACCATTCAAAAAGGCCCTCCTTGGCTTTGAAGGCATTCTTCCACACATCAGAGGCTTCAATTGGTACCTAGTAACATCCATACTTCAAGTCGACCTTGCGAAATATTCCCCCCCCTTGAGTTGGTCCAGAAGGTCATCAATCATGGGATCAGGTACCTATCCAGACAATGATCTTATTTAGCACCTGATAGTCAATACAGAGTCTCCAAGTCCCATCCTTATTTTGTACCAAAACGATCGGACTCCCACAGGGCTACGAACTCGGCCTCATGTGACCCTTCTATAAAAACTCCTAAATATGCCTCTTGATTTCATCATTCTCCAAAACAGAGCATCAATAGATTGGTCCATTGGGCAACGATGCACCTGGGGTCAGATCGATGGAGTGCTTGACTTGACAGTGCAGAGGCACCCCTGTGGGGGAGGTGAAGATGTACTCATACTCCTCTATGACCTTGTCCATCTATTGTTGTCGTGTGGATGGGACTTGTCTGGAGGTCATGGCCACCATCTTCTTCTTTCCCTGGGGCATATCATCAAGAAAATAAATTTCCTTGTTTTGGAAATGAGCTTACTGCATTGGTTTGTAGTAACCAAAGAGATGGAGGTAGGTGGTGCTACCTTCGGTATCCTATACAACTTATTTATCAAAGTAACAATAACAACACGAGGCCTTGAATCATACATAGGATGTCGCTTCCAAAAGTATGGTTGGCCTAATAATACATCACAAACATTAAGGGGAGCAACGCCACATAATACCTCATCCGTGAAGGGCTTGATGTTGCATGGAAGGCGGCACTGCTGTCTCACATGAAGATCTTGCCCTTGGTGAAGCCACCCAATGGTGTAGGGTTGTGGGTGTGTTGTGGTCAACAAGCCCAGTTGTTTCACGACCTCTCTCAAAATGAGGTTCTTTTGGTTCCCGCTGTCAATAATGAACTTTAGTGGGGAACCCTTTACCCACATCTAGGAGTGGAAGAGGTGCTCCTTCTCCTCTGGATCTTCGGGTTCCTCCTTCTAGACCTCCATGGTGGAAATGATGGCGTTGGGCTTCGCATCGATAATATACTTCCCTTTGTCATTCCCATTGTCAGGTTCTGACTCATATTTGGAACATGCATCTGATTTTGAAGCCTTAAGCTTGACCACTAGTGACTGCTTGGGCCAACACTCACTTGTGTTGTGAGTGTAGCTCTTATGGAACTCACACCACTTTCTCGTGTCCTTATTCGGCTTCACAATGTTGTTCTTTGCTTGCTGCTTTGGTGGGTTGTGCTGGGCTGTCCTGCCTTGGATTTGTCCTTTTTTCTGTAGTTCGGGTGCAACTTTCCCTTACTTTGGATTCACAGATCCAAAGTCTTGCTTCTTTTGTTTAAACTTCTTCTCGATCTTGACGATGTATCGGTATGCTGTGCCAAGCGAGGAGATGTCTAGGAACTCTATCTTGTCCTGGACGTACTTGTGTAGGTAGCCATGGTACTTGAGTACCAAACGTTTCTCAAAATACTTGATACCAAAATTCGTGCGAAGGGTATGAAAACCATTGGTAAACTTCGACACATCTTGGCCCCTTCCCTGCCACAACATTGTCCACTTTATGTAGTTATCCTCATAGCTCCTTACAGGGTAGCATTACTCCTTGATGGAATCCAAGAATGAATTCTAGGTGGGTACGGCTGAAAACAGTGAGGTCGTACTTTCATCCTTATTGTCACAGTAGGTTTCTCACCAGTTCTTGACGTGGGGGGTGACTTTGAGAAGAGAAAAAAGTGATCTTTTCTCAGCTGGAAAAATCATGAATAGAAAAATATCCCTCTAGCAGATTTAACCATTTATCTACGACGTCTACATCTATTTGGCCTTCAAACATGGGAATGTCAATGTTTAATTGTACCTTAAAAGGAGTGGAGCCTCCAGAGTGGCTGCTGGATGTGGATGTGCCATTGGTGGGCAACCGTTGAAGGATTTGGACAAAGTTATCCATCATCGTGTTCATTTGTTTCTCGAGGGCTCCCTCAAGCAATATTTTGATAGGATCTCCTGCCCCCTCTTCTTTCTTTTCTTCCGCCATGGGCGTCCGTTGGGGTTTGAGAGGTTGATTTTGCAAAGGTTCAACCAGATCGAGCCCTAACTCCTTATATCCCGACCTCGTTGGGGACATGCAAAGAAAAACAAAGAAAGAGAAGAACACTTTGTAGCACTAATATGGATTTAAACAAGAACACAACAAATTATAGATAACATTAGAAATGCAGTAGAAATAACACTTCATTTATTAATATCAAATACTGAAATATGCTTACAAACAAAATGGAAATAAGACTAGCTCAGGTGATGGTAGCTCATCTCTGAGAAGAGATGTGGCAGCTACATGCCTCTGAACTGTGTTATAATGAGGCTCAAAGGCCTATTTATTATTGAGAAACAATGGAAAACCCTAAACATCCAAAAACATAACCCTAGGAGATGAAGCGCCAAACTATGGGCCCTGTTTGGGTAAATTGGTACATCAACTTCCTAGGGTCATAACTTTGGCATATGATCTCTGTTTGACATGCACAATACCTCGTTAGAAAGATCTATCTGAGGACTAAAATTTTTGAATGACCAACAACAATGTATCACTTATGTTGGTCCCAGTTTTTCCAAAAAAACGTCATTTAGGGCCTCAAAATGACTCCAGAAGTTTAGGACCTGAAAAAATGCCAAAAATAGTAAATTGTGCTACAAATAAAGAAACTAAAAAACTAAAAGAAACAATGGTGGTGGTCCATTTGGAATAAGTGGGTGGCCACCAATATCCACCTGGATCACCTCGGTGCCAAGAAAGTAATGCATAAGCCCTATGTCCTTCATCTCAAACTCTCTTGCAAGGTCCTCCTTGCAAGACTTGATCAACTGATCATCACCTGCCAGTATGAGATCATCAACATAAATTACAATGATCAACAATTTACCTTCCACGACTATGTGGTACATATTTGCATCTGCTTCACTCTTTTTTAAGCCCGAGCCAATGAAGTAGTTGTCTATCCTGGTGTACAAAGCACGAGGTGTTTGCTTCAGCCCATACAACTCTCTCTTGAGCCGACACACATGTGACTCAGGTCGAAGGTCTTAAAACCTCCTGGATACTCTATGTACACCTCTTACTCAATCATGCCATTAAGGTTGCCTTCACATCCATCTAATGTATTTTCCAACCCATATGTGCTGATAGTGCCAATATAGATCTGATCAATGAGTACCTTGCAATAGGAGCAAAGGTCTCATCATAGTCAATCCCCTCTACCTGTAAAAATCCATGGGACACAAATCTAGTCTTGTGCTTCTCCACACTACCACCTGCAACTTACTTTACCTTATAAAGACAATGAGATTTCATCATTGACTTGTCCTCTAGTCTTAGGACCACATTCCAAACATTGTTACAAACTATGGAGTCATACACCTCCACCATGGCATCAACCCAAATCAACTGCTGCACTACTTCTTTAAAGGAAGATGGCTCGGTCACAACACATTCACCCATAGATCCATGTATCTAGTGTACCTCTCAGGTGACCTTATTTTCTTGTGCTGAGAAGTGGGTTTTCCCACATTCCCCCGTGCATCATCCAAAAATCTGTCAGCCTCTTGTGCGCTTTCTTCCCTCTCTAGAAGACTCTACCTGAGTGGATGCTCCACATCAATTTGAGGCTCCTCAACCTTAGGAGCTAAAATATCCTCATGTGCATGTAGCTTAATCTCCCTCTCAAGGGAAACTCACATGGCCTTCTCCTCATCGAATCTGACATCCCTGTGAACCATTGTCATCCTACTTCTTTGCAAGTACACCCGATAGTTGTGACGTGTATCCCACAAATATCCCCAACTCTGTTGTTGGCTCAACCTTCTTCCATGCATCTTTGGTCACATGGAAATATACCGATGACCCAAAAATCCTGAAGTGACCAAGATCTAGCCTCTTACTAGAATAAGCCTCCTCTAATGTCTTCAACTCAAGTATCCGATGTGGGATATAGTTCTAAACATAAACCGTTGTGTTGCATGCCTCAACCCACAAGTGTAGTGGTAGACCCTGATCATGCAACATCGCCCTCGCTGCCCCTACTATGCTTTTGTTCTTCCTCTCGGCCACCCCATTCTATTAAGGGTTATGGAGTGTCGTCAACTCCTGTTTAATCCCTTCCGCTGCATAGAAGTTATTAAACTCGTTTGAGACATACTCACCACCATTATCACTCTCTAGAGCTTTAACCTTCTTGTCTGACTCTTTCGCCACCAATGCTTTAAACTCGCAAAACTTTGTGAAGGTCTGATCCTTTTTTTGCATGAAAAATATCTATTATTTTTGAGAAAATTCATCAAAAAAATATAACACAATACCCGTGTTTGGCCATGGATGCTGTTGAGAATGGTCCACACACATCTAAATGGACTCATTCTAGAATAGCCTCTTCTTGACTGTCTCTTTCATGAAAGGAATACTTGGTGTATTTCCCCAAAGTACACCCCTTGCATGTATCAACTTGCTCAAGCGTACCTTTCAGAAGATTGATAGAGATCTGCTGCAATATATTCAAAGCGCCATGATGCAAGTGGCCTAATCACCTGTGCCACAACTCGTCAACACCTCAAATCTGCACCCTTCTACTTTTATGCTCAAAGCAACACACTCATCTACCTGTAGCTTATAGAGATTCTTCTCCCGAATCCCTATCTTCTTTACTTGACCTGTGGCTATGTGTCAAAGGAACGCCTTTCCTTTTGAGAAGATCACATTATAGTCTCTATCCTCAAGCATGTCAACATATACCAAGTTATTCTTCAGTCCAAGTACATACATAATATTCTTCAGGGTGAATGGAGCCCCATGCTCCCTCTGAAAAATAATCGTGCCCAATCCAGTAACACTATACTTCCCGTTGTCACCCATCTCGATATGCATCTAGAGATCTTTCTCATCCAGGTCACTGAATAAATATTTGACACAAGTCATGTGGAATGAAGCTCCACTATCCAAGTACCATACACTTCCCATCATTTATGACACCATGCATGCAATGAGGGAAAAGTCCAATTCAAATTCCCAAAGCCTCACCTGCCTCTCCTCCTAAGGACTTCTTCTTGGATTTCTTGAGTGGAAAATTTGTAGTAAAATGGATAATGAAAGCACTTAAATTTCATCATGTCTTTCTTCTTACCTCCATGATAAGAATCTGATTTGGAATGGGAATCTTTCCCTTTTCCCTTCTTCGCCTTAATCACTAAGGCACAATTCTCTTCATCATTAGTCTTTGATGAAGAGCCATCCCTAGTGTTCCTCCTGCATCAAATCTAACCATATCCATTCTCATTCCAAAAACTTCTCATAAACATTGATAGAGTCCTGATAACTATGCCAACTCTTTGGGATTCCTAGAAGAGAAATACTCACCATGTCATCTTCGACAATCGTTATTCCAACACTTCCAAGTTCATCACGACATTGAGTGAAATTGGTCAAGTATTTTGTAATTGTCTCATCTTTCTCCATTTTGATTTTACGAAGTCTGTCCTTCAATGATAATTTCCTTTGGTCGTTGATGTTATGATACAAGTTTGTTAATGATTTCCACATAGCATACAAAGTTTCCTTTCCATGGAGACTCGAGACAATGTGGTCTCGAACTCCCTCAAGGATTATTCGCCTCGCCTTCGCCACACACTTCTTCCATTCAACCAAATTTTGTGCATCTGATGTCGCTAGCTTAGGAATTTCTTGATCAACGAATTCCTTCAAGCCATTATCCTATAGCACAACCTCCATTTTGTCCCTCCAGGCTATAAAATTCGAGCTGCCTTCCAAGGCATACTCGAGCTGCAAACCGTATAATGCCATCAACCGATCCTAAAGTATGTATTGCAAATTTGAATTTCACCTATAACCTAAAAGTCAAAAGTCAAAACTTCAAAATATACTCTAGTATATTGTTCTCTACTCCAATGCCATGTAGAAAATCCTGTAGATTCACAAGGTCATGCAATTTACTAATGCACAGGATAAGAATCTACTTCTACTTTCAACCAGAGGAAGCCAATAGATCGATGAAAACAATATGAAAAAGAAGAAGATAAATCAATGGGACATAACAAAATATGTATGTGGGGAACCACCACTCAAAAACCCATTATCTGTATTGCATATATCAAGAAATATGAGTGAAGATACCAAAGCTTGTTCTCACTAGAACAATTCTGCACAACTATTCTCAACTCTCTCATCTCACAGTCTAGCTCTTGGTTAACACACAACCAATTTTGCAGCTCTCCAAGCCCCTAATATCTTAGATAATTCTTAGGATGAAAAACTCATATTTAAAGGGAATTCATGCTTCCAAAACTGCACAATCCAAACATAGGATTAATCTCTTATGCATGCATGATATTTACACTCTAGTAAATAATACAACTGATAGTACATTGTCCCTACACTCTAGTCTCAACTGGGTCTTTCTATGAATTGACATGCATGAGTTTCTCAGGAGGGAATTTGTAGTTAACTAGAGTGACACTCGTGGATGCACCAATGCACCAACTGACTGTTAACTCTCTATTAGTTCCTCAAATAGTTTGGAACTAATTTAATTGAACTTAACTAAGTAAACAGAGTGATCAAATTTACAACTCTGTTTAAACTCATATTGGACCCCTAAACCTTAGGGAGAACATATACATGACTACAGAAAGACTTCCAACTTGAAATTCCTAAGTTAATTAAACTTAATTAACTAATTACAAGTTGCTATGAGAATAGAATTCGATTTTAATTCACAGTTTAATTCAAGGACATATTAAACTAGAATTTCTTGTTGCCATTTTTCAACAGGGGCTTTATAAATACACTACATTTTAATATCAAAATTCTCTATTCCTCAACAATGCAACATAAGATACAATTTACAAAAATACTCAGAGATTACAAAAATGACTTGGACTTAGCAGCCCCTTGCAGATCAATGCAAATAGGCCACAACCTTTAATCCACAAAATTACATACATACATACATACATACATACATACATACATACATATATATATATATATATATAATATATTTATATATATTAATATAATATATTGATATGTGTATGTATGTATATATGTATATATATGTATGTATATATATGTGTATATATATACATACATACACATATCTATCTATATATATGTGTATATATATACACATATATATACATATCGATATATATGTGTATATATGTGTATATATGTGTATATATACATATATATCGATGTGTATATATACATATATATCGATGTGTATATATATGTGTATATATACATATATATCGATGTGTATATATACATATATATCGATATGTATATATATGTGTATATATATACACATATATATAGATAGATATGTGTATGTATGTATATATGTATATATATGTATATATATATACACATATATATACATATATACATACATACACATATCTATCTATATATACATATGTATAGATAGATATGTGTATGTATGTATATATGTATATATATGTGTATATATATACATACACACACACACACACACACACACACACACACACATATATATATATATATATATGAATGCAAAATGAAACCATTATGAACCTATTAAAAATCATAGACTATTTTCATTATGGCCTAAAACGAACTTAAACCCTAAGGGCTAGGGTTAATTTTGGTAAGTGTGACCATCATACTATACGAGTGTGAAAGACACCCTAAAAAGAGCAGCAAAGCCAAAAGTTAAACTTTGAAATTGAAATGATGTCCTTTTCGAACTAGTAACCATTCGAATATAGGGATAACATCTCCTTACCTAAAACAAGATGATATCAATGAGTCATGGATAACAAATCTTTTTCACTAAAAGAGAAGAACAAAAAGTGGGCATTATAGAACACGACTAGAAGTTAGACTCTTACCTGGAAGTAGAAAAGGGTGATGACCATATCCACATTAGAAAGAGCGATCATGAAAAATAAAAACCCTATATTGGTGAGGTTCAATAGTAGAAAAATAAATTGAAAGGATAGTCATAGCCTTCTTTTAAACTAATAACAAGAACCCCAAGAAATAAGGACAAATAACTCACTAAGTCGAAGATCAAGGGACTTTCAGAAAGAGTTACCCAAAAAATTATCCCTGAAGTCAAGATCCTAAGTAAAGAAGGGAATAATTCCTAGTGTATACAATCACCATCCTAACAATACAAAAAAGAAGGTTAAAATAATATATTTAAGGACAAACAAAATTTACTACCTTGGCTAACAAGTATGATTCCATTAGGAAATATTATGAGGGGGGTGAATTAGTATTTTATTTCACTTTATCTTAACTTCAAATTCATAATTCTGCACACTACTGTTATTTATACAAACCAGGTGTGAACACACTTTTAATTAATGAGATGCATGTATGTACATATTAACAATTTTTCATAATTCCATTGGTTGTTTAACTTTAGTCATTGCATCAATATTTCATTATCAATTTATTAATAAGTAATTATAAGTAGTAAATGGAAGATAAAACACATCAACACATATGGACATCGAGATTTAAGGTGGAACCCCAACGTGGGAGAAAACCACCATTTTTGTTGTCTCTGTCTTCTTTTCTTATTATAAAGAAAGTTTTCTTACAATTTTGTACTGGCATAGACTCTTATAGCATGTAGGATCCTACCTACAGGAGGCTACAACCTCCGCTCATTCTCTAACACCCACTGGAAGGGAGCTCCAACCCCTTTACCATGTTTACTGGTTCCTACCAGAAGGAAGCTTCAACTTCCTCATTGAATGCTACAACACTCAACACCTTGTGGACCAAGTTTCATAATATTTCATACTGGATCAAACTATCTCAATCAACCATCAAACATGTAGGCAACCACCACATATCAAGATAGAAAATAATGAATGAGAACAAATACTGAATACAAATGTGCCAACCAATGAATATTGAATACCAAGTGAATCACTAAAGTAGATCAATTACTACAAACTAGATCAAACTAGTATACCAAACTAACCAAATCAAACCACTAAATAAGCTCATAGTCAATAAGCAATCACTAGTCAACGCTGTCGGATATCAACCATCCTCATCAAGACATCCTTGATAATCAACAACAAATGGTACTGAATTAATCAATTGTCATAACCAAATAGTACTTCAAACCCTAAAATATATACATGATTATCATTAAATAGATTCACACATATACACGACCTTTATGCAAAATATTCGCGTACATATATCAGATCATTGAATACCAATACTTAATCAGATCATGCCAACAAGTTACTATATATTGTCATAATCAAGCAATGCCGATATGCCCTAAACCAAGTCAACACTCATCCAAGACCATGTGCCAATAATCAACCAAACATAGATCAATCAAATTAGGAGCCAAATTCTGCTCATCAATTGTTACAAACATAAGGTCATCCTTGACGAACAACAACAGGAAATAGAGAATTCAACCAAAAAATACCCTAATTAATTCAAATGATATACATGACTATCCTTAAGATGATCTGCATATGTACGCAACTATTATTTATGAAAACTACGTAGAAATCTTAAATATATATTCTGTTAGTGTTAGTCAGTTTAGCCTGTTACCAGTGATCAAATATGCTCTTACAAGGTGTTGTTAGGGTGTCAAATCAAATTTTTGTGATTTCAATGAATCTTCAAATAAAAATTTGGTCATTGGTTGTCGTGTCTAGGTCACTTTTGCTCCTTTCACTTATTCATAGTCTTCATCACTCATCATGGTCATTGTCTTCTTCGAGGTATCATATCTTCATTTAAGTGTCTTGGGTCATGAAATGGTTAAATTCCTCATTTTAGGTCATGGTCTAGGGTTTGACTCCATGTGTCATCAGGATACCATATGTTGCCAAAAACATGTCCATCATGTGATTAAGTGGGTAAAGGGAGTTAGCAGCTTAGGGAAAACAAAATAAAGGTAAAGGTAATGTTTTATTTCAAATAAGACAATGTTGTAGTACACTACCTCGCCTCATCATTTCTCATAGGGTCATGTTTGCTTCAAAATATGTTTCCGACCAAATGGAGAAGAATTTTACAAACGTGAAAGAGGTTCTTGTCCATTATAGTCCAAGAAATAAACACCTCCTTAATTTTATGCACAGGTGTTATTATTTGAAAGAAATTCCCAAAATACACTTGCTATGGGAGAGTTGCTGCACTTGTAGACAACTTGACTTCAAGACAATTTTTTAGGGGTTTGGGGCAGGTGTTTGCAGTGCTTAAGGACTCTTTTGTGTATAAGACATCATAAGATTTCCAATGGTACCTTCAGATCATGATCTGGATTAGTGGAAGCCATCAAAAAGTTATTTGCAAGTTGGCGTTGCTCTTTTGTTAGAGACACCCTGGGTTTTGGAGTGACCTTGGGAAAATCAAATTTTCTCCTTGATGAAGTGTCCAAATTCCATGCTTGATGAGTCTATCTTATAGCATAATTTAAGAGATTTCCAATGAGCGATCAAGTTCTCAATTTGGAGCAGTGTAAGGCCTCCAAAAGTGTTTTGGAAGATGGTGCTGAACTCAGAGGCACTGCACTGTGCTCAGGAGGCAGCGTTGCACTCAAGAACAATGCGCTTCTCTTGGGCATTGTGCTTGGGCTAGAGTACCTCAAATTTGCTAAAAACTCACCCAAATTGTTTTTTAAAGCTTTATCACCTATTTTCTTGCAATCCTAAGCTCATCCACAAGTAAGTACACTGCTTTACTTACCTTTTTGTTTTGCAAGATGAATTCAAGCCAAATATTTCTTCAATTAGGATTTCTAGTGAATTTCTCATTAAATGATAATAGGGTTGATGATGGCTATTTGGTTTTCTTGATTCTAAACATGTAAAATCTTATCCTACACCTCTACACATGTTTAATATGCTATATGAACCACTAAAACAACCTCAGAACATTAAATTACCTAACTAAAAGTGAAACCCTAGCTCATTCCTATGGGTTTTGGGCACTTTTCCTAAAAACTCTGTTTTTTCCCTTTTACAAATACATTTCTCCGTCATTTCACTTCCTTTCATCTTTATCAGTTGTTCATAGTCCATATCCACCTCTTTCAAACTCCCTTTGCCATGTTTTCAACTGCACCTACCCATCATTCCATTTTTCACTCATCCCTCACTGTTTTTTCCCCTTTCCTATTAGTTAGGGTTTCAAAAATGAAATGAGATTGCTTCACTAAGCCATCACCAAGACACATCAACACAACCTATGGAAGTAGGGTTATCAAAAAAATCAGAGGAGATTCCCAAGGAACCTAGACCTGAGGTGACCAAAACATACTAGAGATGAAAAGGACTTGTGTTTGCTCCTCAAGTTGAGGAAAGGGCCAAGCATTCTACATCAACAAAACAAGGATCAACAACGCGAGATAAGGACATGGTTGAGAACGAGTTTGAGTTAGTTGACCTAGAGGTAGAAAAAGAGACTTCAAGCATGCATCATATGATCAGAGACAAAGATTATCATATCAAGGAACTCACAGTTAACATGGCAAGAGAAAGGTACATCATTTCATTCCTAGAACAGGAAAATAGTCAGCCGAAAGTGAAACAATTAATCATGGAGAAAGAGAAAACCAAACTATTGCAGGAGGTTAGCAAAGGCAAGATAGTCATGGAAACAAATGAGCTTGAAGAGACACAAGGGAAGGGTAAGAGAAAAAGGCCAAGAACAAAAGGGCTTAAGAATGCATTACAAGAAGAAGAAGAACACATTTTGTTGAATGAAGAGCTAGACCTACAAGACATAATTGCTCTAGAGGTCCATCAAGACAAGGAGCACTGACTCAAAAGGGTAAATTATCACTTGGAGAAGCTTCTAGAGAAAGAAAGTAGAGAAAATCAGCTGCTAAGGCACATGGCGCACCATTACCAGGCCCAAAACATGATTTGTAACGTCAAGGTCATGCAGTTGGATAACAAGCTCAAAGAAGCTTAAAAGGAACAAAAAGATGAAGGAAACTTGGAGATGCTTGCTGAAGCATCTATGGGGGCTTAAAATCTATCATTTTACAGCTCTTGGGCAATTTTGAGTAGTTTTGGTTTTCTGCAAATTTTGAGGCCTAATGCAGAAATTTAACAGTTTTCATTAGGCACCCATTTCAGGAAAAAAATAGATTTTGGAAAGTTCTTGCCATTCTCTAAAAACCAATTTGCTCAGATTTTCTAGAGGAGGCTTATATTTTGAGAAAAGTGGAAAAAGTGGCAAAAAACTAGCTTTTTGGACGCTCTTTTGACAAGTGTTGTGCTCCTAGAGCGATCTTGGGAGAATGGAATTTTGGAGGCCTTCCCATGGGTAATTTTCAAAAATTCAAAGTTTTTGGGAAACTAGAATTGAAACACTAGTTGACCATTCTATTAGATCTTAATTTGGACCTTAGGAAGGCACCTGAAAGTGAGATTAGTGTCGGCACTGTGCTTCTGCAATTTCTTGTGTTTTTAATTGTAAAATTCATTGTGTAAATTTTCTAGTTTTCAGTTTGACTTGGTCAAAGTCAAAGATCTTAATGTAATGGCACTTGTTTCGAGGCTAGGTGATGTAGGCATAAATAAATGTACATGATAGGTTGTTTTTGATGTTTAATAGGCCTCATTAAGGAAGCAAACTCCTAAACAAAGTCTCCAAGAAGTGTTTGAGTTTAACCTTCTCACTCTCACCTGTTGGTTGAGAGAATCTTGGAGTTAGTTCCACCACCTAGGAATTAGACTCCTGAAGGTGGGGAAGTGGTCTAAGTGAGTCTATATGCATCCTTTCTTTTTCAAAGAGAAGGGTTGGAATTTTTGTGGAGGAGGCTTGCATGTAATCATCTTTTCAGCTAATAGAGAGACAATTGCAACTATTTTTAAGGAACACTAGCCCAATGAGTTCATGGTGTTTGCTCTTCATTTTATTTGTTTTCTAATGGTTAAAACATCTTTATATACATGATATCTCTTCTTTCTATGGATTCCTTGCAATGAAATACACATAATTCTTATTCACAATATTTGTTTATCTGGTTTTCATAGTTATGTTTATGTCTTCCTCAACTAATGAAATCATGTTTATTTATGCTCATTAGTTTCTTCTTAACTCTCTCTTCTATACTAAATTAACAATATTCTAAATACACCATGGTCTTCTGACATCTAGCTCCTTTCCATATTTTATTCTGCAGTCCTACAACATAGACCTATTTGTGGCTCCAAACCCTAGTCCAACAAACCCTAAAATCTAAATTTTCACTAATACACAAACAATTATACATATCTAGCCTAAAACTTATTTGCTTTAATTCCATTTCACTAATAAGAGATCCCTCTCAGAGCTGAAGTGGTTTGAGGTTACCCTTCTCGATCTCCTTTCGTCCTAGGAAATTTTAAGGGACTAACATGTTTGGAGCCATTGACGGGGAAACGAGAGATCATATCTTCCCTAGGAAAGAATGACAAAGATCAGATTTGATTGCTGATGGTGAACAGTGGTCAGACACATATGAAGGCTGAACCATTCACCTAGCGACTCCCACTTGATACAAAGACTCCATTGGTAGCATGATCCAAAAATCATAATGAGTTCTCAATCCAAAAGGTATGCTCTTATGCATCGAGATCATGTTCTAGGATTTCCAAATCATATGCCTCAGGTAGATTGGAAAACATACTTGCCAAAATTCAGAGATGGAAAAGGTGATGATGCTACACTTCATTTAATAAGATTTTGTATGCATGTGCATAAGTTGAGGATTAATTTTCATGAATATTGTTTAATGAAGATGTTCATGGTCACATTAGAAGAAAGAACACGATTTTGGTATGAAATTTTGCCACCTGGTTGTATTTATTCACTTGCTGATTTTCATATGATGTTTTATAAAATTTTTAAAGAAGAACATCCATCTTTACTGCTAGTAAAAGATTGTTGCAAGCATTTTTAAGGCTTTATTCATCATTTGGAAAGTGTTTATGGTGATGAAGAGTTCATGGATGAAGAGATCCTGGAGGCTTTATATGAGAACCCTTTCGATCACCAAGAAGAACATTTGTTTTCTTCCTTGGATGAAATAGATTGGGGTCAAAATAGAGAAAGGCCTACTCCTGATCTTGAAAATGAAAATCACCAAGCCAATGTTGATTTCTATAAAACTCAGTGTTCTCCTATGTCTGAAGATGAAATTGATCAACTTTTGAAAAACCATTTTACAGACCAAGTTAAGGCAGGTTTGTAGTGCTCACACAGTCAAGATTGTGTGAGTGAAATTTCTTCCATTATTGAAAATGAAAATCTGGGTTTAAATGATGACAGTCATGGAACTAATGAAACTATACATGAAGTTGTTGTGAGGAAGCCAATTTGTGATGTTGATTTCCTGCAAGGAGATCAACTAACAAAGACTGTTTTCTTTCATGAAAAGGATAGGGCTGACCTACATAATAATCTTGAAGAATGTGTTTTGTTCAAGGATGATTTAAAATATGAAATGGAAGAGTATGAGTATGAGATAGATAGTATGCCATAAATAGAATCAAAGTTTCTCATGCCTGAAAAATTTACAACCAACACTCAGGTGGCAGATAGTCATATTTCCCTATGCCTTCCTGTGGATCAACAACCAAGTATTCTTTCAGATCAAAATGAAAGGAGTACTTATATTTTTGCTGGATTTTAAGACAAGGTAACATTTTAGATTTTTAAGGATCCTTACACTGATTTGTTGCAGCCATCTGGAAAGATGAATTTTCTTGTATTTATGGATCATGAGCACATGTTTAGTGGACACTCGAAGTTGCCTAGCTTTTGTTTGTTCTACCTACTCAAGGAAAGTACAAGCATAATTCAAGTAAGTAGCCACTTGCTGGATTAGTTACACTGGAGGGATCATTACACATTATTTTATATACATATTTAGCAAGTGGGCGATTATCATCAAGATGTGAAGCCCGAGGTGAAGGCCCTAAGATCTCGATGGTTTGCTGCCATAAGTAAGTTCAGTCAGTATGTTTTTTATAGTCAAGTCAGTCAGTTAGTTGATCAGTTTTTAGTTTGAGTTTAGTCTTTGCATTTTGACTCCATGCCCAATGAATAAGGATACCTAGTCTATGGTGTTCTTGACACCTCCAAGGAGCTGCCATCCCCAGCTGGAGCCAATGTTAGTGTCAGTCAGTTCAGTCTGTCACTAGTGATCAAATATGCTCTTACAAGGTATTGTTAAGGTGTCAAATCAAATTTTTGTCATTTCAGTGAATCTTCAAATAAAAATTTGGTCGTTGGTTGTTGTCTCTAAGTCGCTGCTACTCCATTCACTTACTCATGGTCTTCATCACTCATCATGGTCATTGTCTTCTTCGAGGTATCATATCTTCATTTAAGTGTCTTAGGTCATGAAATGGTTAAATTCCTCATTTTAGGTCATGGTGTAGGGTTTCACTCCGTGTGTCATCATGATATCATATGTTTCCAAAAACATGTCCATCATGTGATTAAGTGGGTAAAGGGAGTTAGCAGCTTAGGGAAAGCAAAATAAAGGTAAAGTTAATGTTTATTTCAAATAAGACAATGTTGCAGTGCACTACCTCCCCTCCTCATTTCTCATAGGGACATGTTTGCTTAAAAATATGTTTCCGACCAAATGGAGACACATTTTACAAAATTGAAAGAGGTTTTTGTCCATTATAGTCCAAGGAACAAAAAATTCCTTCATTTTATGCACAGGTGTTATGATTTGAAATAAATGCCCAAAATACACTTGCTACGGGAGAGTTGCTGCACTTCTGGACAAATTGACTTCAAGATAGTTTTTCAGGGGTTTGGAGCAGCTGTTGGTAGTGCTTAATGACTTTATTGTGTAGAAGACATCCTAATATTTCCAATGGTACCTTTAGATCATGATTTGGATTAGTGGAAGGCATCCAAAAGTTCTTTTTAAGTTGGCACTACTCTTTTGTCAGAGACACCTTTGGGTTTTGGAGTGACCTTGGGAAAATCAATTTTTCTCCCAGATGGAGTGTCCAAATTGTATTCCTGAGGAGTCTATCTTATAACAGACTTCAAGATCTTTCCAACAAGCTATCAAGTTCTCAATTTGGAGTAGCTTAAGGCCTTAAAATGTGGTTTGGAAGATGGCACTGCACTCAGAGACACTACGATGCACTCAAGAGGCCGACACTGCGCTCAGGAACACTGTGTTGTGGTTGGGCGTTGTGCTCAGGAAGACTGCACTGCGCTTGGTCCAGAGTACCTAAAATTTTCCAGAAACTCACCCAAATTAATTTTTAAGCTTGCTCACCTGTTTTCTTGCAATCATAATCTCATCCACAAGTAAGTACACCACTTTACTTACCTTTTTGTTTTGCAAGATGAATTCAAGCCAAAGATTTCTTCAATTAAGGTTTCTAGTCAATTTCTCATGAAATGATGATAGGGTTGATGATGGTCATTTGGTTTTCTTGATTTTAAACATGTAAAATCTTATCCTACACCTCTACACATGTTTAATATGCTATATGAACCACTGGAACAACCTCAGAACATTAAATTACCTAACTAAAAGTTAAACCCTAGCTCGTTTCTATGGTTTTGGGCACTTTTCCTAAAAACTCTATTTTTTCCTTTTACAAATACATTGCTCCCTCATTTCACTTCCTTTCATATTTATCAGTTCTTCATAGTCCATATCCACCTCTTTCAAACTCCCTTTGCCATTTTTCAACTCCACCTACCCATCATTCCATTTTTCACTCATCCCTCACTGTTTTTCCCCTTTCCTATCATCTAAGGTTTCAAAAATGAAATGAGTTTGCTTCACCAAGCCATCACCAAGACACATCAACACAGCCTATGGAAGTAGGGTTATCAAAAAAATTAGAGGAGGTTCCCAAGGCACCTAGACCTGAGATGACCAAAACATACTAGAGATGAAAAGGACTTATGTTTTCTCCTCCAGCTGAGGAAAGGGCCAAGCCTTCTACATGAGAAAAACAGAGATTGACAGCGTGAGATAAGGACATGGTTGAGCATGATTTTGAGTTGGTTGACCTAGAAGCAGAAAAAGAGACTTCAAGCATGCATTAGATGATCAGAGACAAAGATTATCAAATCAAGAAACTCACAGTTAACACGGCAAGAGCAAGGTACATCATTTCATTCCTAGAACATGAAAATAGTCAGCTGAAAGAAAAACAATTAATCATGGAGAAAGAGAAAACCAAACTATTGTAGGAGGTAAACAAAGGAAAGATAGTCATGGAGATGAATGAGCCTGAAGGGACACAAGGGAAGGATAAGAGAAAAAGGCCAAGAAAAAAAGGGCTTAAGAAGGCATTACAAGAAGAAGAAGAACACATTTTGCTGAATGAAGAGCTAGACCTAGATGACAAAATTTCTCTAGAGGTCAATCAAGATAAGAAGTACTCACTCAACAAGATAAATAATCACTTAGAGAAGCTTCTAGAGAAAGAAAATAGAGACAATCAGCTGCTAAGGCACATGGCGCACCATTACTAGGCTCAAAACATGATCTGTAATGTCAAGGTCAAGCAGTTGGAGAACAAGCTCAAAGAAGCCCAAAAGGACCAGAAAGATGAAGGAAACTTGGAGATGCTTGTTGAAGCATATATGAAGGCTTAAAAGCTATCATTTTATAGCCCTTGGTCAATTTTGAGCAAATTTTGAGTAGTTTTGATTTTTTGCAAATTTTGAGGCCTAATTAAGAAATTCAGCAGTCCCAGGAGTGCGCTGCGCTTTTTCCTCAAACATCCATTTTAGGATAACTTTAAATTTTTGGAAATATATTTTCATTCTCTAAAAACCCATTTGCTCAGGTTTTCCAGAGGAGGTTCAAAGTTTCAGAAAAGTGGAAAAAAGTGGCAAAAAAATAGCTTTTTGGACCCCTTTTTTGACAGGTGTTGCGCTCCTGGAGCAACCTTGGTAGAATGGATTTTTGGAGGCTTTCCCATGGGTAATTTTAAAAAATTCAAAGTGTTATGGAAACTATACTTGCAAATATAGTTGACCATTCTCTCAGATATTCATTTTGATCTTAGGAAGGCACTTGAAAGTGAGCTCAAATTCGGTGCTATGCTTCTGCAATTTCCTGTGTTTTTAATTGTAAAATTCACTCTATAAATTTTCTAGTTTACAGTTTGACTTGGTCAAAGTCAAAAATCTTAATGTTATGGCACTTTTTTTTTGAGGCTAGGTGATGTAGGCATGAATAAATGTACATGATAGGTTGTTTTTGATGTTTAATAGGCCTAATTAAGGAAGCAAACTCCTAGACAAACTCTCCAAGAAGTGTTTGAGTTTCACCTTCTCACTCTCACCTATTGGCTGAGAGAATCTTGGAGTCAGTTCCACCACCTAGGAATTTGACTCATGAAGGTGGGGAAGTGGTAAAAGTGAGTCTATGTATCATTTCTCTTTCAGAGAGAAGGGTTGGACTTTTTGTGGAGGAGGCTTGCATGTAATCATCTTTTCAGCTAAAACAAAGATAGTTGTAGCTTTTAAGGAACTCCAGCCCCGTGAGTTCATGGTGTTTTTTCTTCATTTTATTTGTTTTATAATGGTTAAAACATATTTATCTACATGATATCTGTTCTTTATATGGATTCCTTGCAGTGAAATACACAGAATTCTTGTTCACAAGCTCTGTTTATCTGGTTTTCATAGTTATGTTTATGTCTTCCTAAGCTAATGAAATCATGTTTATTTATACTCATTAGTTTCTTCTTAACTCTCTCTTGTATACTGCATTAACAATATTATAAATAAACCATGGCATTCTGACATCTAGCTCCTTTCCATATTTGCTTCTGCACTCCTACAACCTAGACCTATCTGTGGCTCCAAACCCTAGTCCAGCAAACCATAAAATTTAAATTTTCACTAATACATAAAAAATTATACATATCTAGCCTAAAAATTATTTGCTTTAAAGTCATTTCACTGATAAGAGACTTTGAGAGATCCATCTCATGCTTAGTAGGGCTAGTTATTGAGTTGAAGTGGTTTGAGGTTACCCTTCTCGATCTCCTTTCAACCTAGGAAATTGTAAGGGACTAACATATTCAACAACAATGATCTAAACATAGTTATCAATATGCCAGATCTCAAATCAATAGAGAAACAACTATCAATTAACATTCTCATGCATCATAGTGACTGAAAACAACCATAACCCAAAATATGAAAATAGTGTAATCAAAACACATTAATTCAGATACTATACACGAATGTTATGAAATAGTTTCATGTATATATGAAACATTTAGGAGTATAACCAACACACATATCTTAAACTATTGAATAAAGTTATTTATGTAATCACAGTCCAAAACAAAGATCTTTATGCACATACTATTAGAAATTGCAAGTCTAAACAAATATATTCAAATCATGGCTCCACTATAAGCAAATATCCTGCATTGTTACCTACTTAAACAAAATAGATCAATCAAGCAAACCCATAGACTTTCAGATTTGTCAGATTCAAACCTTCTACTTGATCCTTGGTGCAAACATGTTATAGATTAGATCACTCATGAATAATCCATTCCATTGCACACTTAGCTCCTTGATCACCTTCTCCTCATATAGCCTTTTGTCTTGCCAATACCACAAGAGAATCCTTTGGTAATGTTGTTGGTATTTTTCGATGGGACCAAATAGATGTTGTCATTGCAATACTATGGTAAATTACCATGGTTGTGGTTCTTGGTTTTTTGTTTCCCAAGGTTCGGATTATGTATGTGACTTTTATTCACATAACCTGGATATGTACATGACTCTTTGTTGGGCATGGCATCCCCCCCAAGGCATGTTTTAGGGCTCAAATGCCATGTTTTGACCCAATATTGTTGTAAAGACTCCACGAATTGTGGGCGCAGAGCGTGAAATGTATGATAGAGTCACAGGGTTGTTCGCCCTAGTTTTGTAATGTAATGTCGGCCTACCCATGGTCTGCGGACCATGGGATTGTATAAATAGAGTGAGGCTCTAAGTGTAAAAGGGTAACAAGTCTAAGTGATTAAGCCACAAGTGTAAAGTGTGTCTTGGGTCGTAGAGTAGGAGAAGGCTTTGCAGCTAAGTGCACAGAGGCCTAGTAGTCTGCAGCTGACTGCACAGACCCCTGCAGCTAAGTGCGCATGGTGGGGTCAAGTCTGTAACCGAGGAAGAAAATAATAAAGAGAAGTTTTATCTTAATTTTGTGTATCTGTTCTTGGGTTATTAGATGTTTGATATCAATTGCAAATATAGTGTTTATTTACTTCGCGCACTTGTATGAATGATTTATATTACTAAGTATACTTTACGTATGCAAGTAAGCTAAGTTAATAAACTAACAGTAGAATACTAGTAAAGGCTTGGGTAATAACAACGTTTGGCCCCCGAGTAGGGCTGCGCGAAGGCAACATCTCAGGCTGTGAGTTACAACCAAGTGTGTGTTGCGACGGGCGTGCATGGTCGAATCGCGGACCACTTAAACTCATCAGACATCTCCAGGGTGCGGAAACCTGGTTCTAGCACCCTCCCATACTACTTCGGGTGAGAACTCAGTCCGCATTTCGCAGACTATTGCTGAAAGGGCCAGTAGTACCAAAATTTGTTTGGCTAAATCACCTCTAAACCTGGGTTAGGCCCCAACAAGCCAAAAAATGGTTCCGTTGCTGGGACCGCGAGGTAAGTACGTTAAATCTTTGAATTCTTGGATTAAAATGCTACTGTGTGAAAAGAGGGTTATGCAAATAAATTGATGTTTTGGGCTACGGGAAGTGGGCGGATCTACAAAAATGGAAGTAGCGAAGAATTAGAGACTAGTCCCTTGATTTCACCTCCGCGAGAAAGCGAGGAAGAGCTCATGAAAGTTTCACCAAGAAGTGTGACCAGTCTAATAAGGCAGTGAATTCCACACATATCACCCCTGCCTACATCACCACCAGTTTCACCATCTTCACCCCCATCTCTGCCCACACCACCTCTACCACCGCCATAGTTCAATATGGCAAGCACAATAAAGTTGTTGATGTTCAAAGGAGTAGGGAACGAAGATCCAAAACAATTTTGGTTCAGGGTAAAGGCTATATGGGAAGCACGAGGAGTCACAAATGTCAACATAAAGAAGGAAATGCTAGTAAGCGCGTTGCAGGATTGTGCACTAACATGGTACATTAAGAATTCTAATGACAATCCAAATTCGGGGATCACGAATGTCCAAGCTACGCTAAACAGGGAATTTAGCAGGCCAAAATCGAAGACACAGTTGATTATCGGGTTTAAGAAAATCATGATGCTTCCAGGTGAAACCCCCTTGGAGCTGGATCAAAGACTGAAGGGTATGATTTGTGAGGCCAACATGACCTTGATTGATGGGTAGCACCGCACATGGTTTGTAGCATCACTAATGCCACATCTAAAGATGGCACTCTCAAAGCATAAGTTATCCACCCATGCCGAAGATTTGGAGATTGCAATGAGATTGCATGAGACCCCAATACAAGACCCTAGTCTGGGAGTCCAACAGATCCACACACAATTGAAAAAATTGTGTTTGGAGATGCAGAGTTTGAAACAGGATAGGACAACTCGCCTAGAAGCGTGCGAGGAGGTATGGTGCATAAAGTGCAAAGGCGAGGGACATGAAAAGGACCATTTTCTAGTTTTCGCGAACTACCTAGCAAGAGGAGGGCTAATGCCATTAAGACTAGAGGCACAAGTAGGGCCGAGTGTGGTTCCTGCACTATGGTGTGCTATTTGTCAAATAGGAGGGAAGCATGCTATAGATAACTGCCTTCTATTACAAAAGTATTCGCAGACGTCCCAACAATTGTTCTGTAACTTCTACAGATTAGTAGGCCATGATGAGCGCACCTATAGAATTTATGAACTAATGATGGATTAGAATCCTATCTTTAGAGTTCAGGCTAAAACGCGAGCCCTCGATCAAAATGTAGGGATGGCACACACTGGATTTTAGGGGCGCGGACGAGGTCGAGGTGGAATGGGACCAAGAAGGGGTTGTGGACAGCTGATTTGTTACAATTGTGGAGGGCCAGGGCATTATGCCCACGATTGTACAAATATGACAAGAGCATCATGTTTATATTGTACCTAGTTCGATCATGAGATAGAGGACTACCCCACACTGATAGCGAGGTTGCACGATAAAGGAACACTCCAGCCTCCCCTAACTCAGAACCTGCAAATGATGAGGTTTGAGCTGTGCGAAGAGGACCTAAATGTAAACATCATGCTCTAAAGTGGTATCACGACAGGAGATGACAAGGGCAAGCAGCCCGAAGAAATTTCCTGGGTTTGCAAGGCTCCAACAAAGGAACCCGAGATATGGAGCGCGCGAAGGAGACATTCATGGAAGCTAAGAAGAGCTTCACGGAGGCCTCTACTTTAGGTAGTAAAGACAAACTAGAATTGAAGATGGAACCATCAATGCTTACTACCTTTCTGGAGACATGGATGAAGCTGCCGCGCGACAACAAGGCTGTAAAGGGACTGCAAGAACTCATCACTAGGTGTGCTGCGTCAGGAGAATTGCGCGTAGTCTGGAAGCTTGGGAAGCACACAACACGAACAGGAAGGGAGATGAGATTGACTATGTAAATCGAGGAATATGAAATGGATCAAGTGATTCTAGATTTAGGATCAGACGCGAATGTACTGGCAAAGAAGACCTGGGAGTGCATGGGCAGGCCCGCGTTGCAATGGTCTCCTATTCAATTGTGAATGGGGAACCAACAAAAGATCCTACTGATGGGAAGATTGTAGGGAATAACGGTAGATATCAAAGGTGCGAGCGCGCTTGTAGATTTCGAAGTGATAGAGATTGTCGATGACATCAATTCCTATCTCGCGCTATTAGGAATAGATGTAGGTTTTAATCCCGTACAAAAATTACCTGCATATGAGTTATAAAACACAGAAAATAAACAATGCGAAAGCATAACACATAAAATACATATACACAAATATTTTCCCCTGGATCCCAAAACCGGGACTACCAACTTGATTTTTCATTATGTTCCTTTCAATGTTACAATACATATTTATACATGCTGAAGCATCCAATACCATGGACCGAAAACCATTGCGTCCAAAAAACATGTGCGAAAATCATGCACAAAACAATAGGTGGGTCCGCCCAACCTAACATAAGGTCCAAAACCAAAATTTTCCAGGGCACTACCTTAGACCCCATAAAGTCGGGTTACGGGTGCCCTTCAAACCCCCTATTAAATACATGGAAAGAATATAACACAACCCAACAATAGACTGGGCCATTAACATGAATGGAGTAATAAATCTAAAGAAGCGCAAGATGAGTTTTGAGAAAAAGTCACTATGAATAGTGGTACCTTTAGACCCTGCGGAAGGATTGCATTACACATAGCTAGTGCATGATGACGATCTAGACTGTATATACAAGATAACTACGTGGGAACAAGAATGGGTGAATCCAACAATGGATGGAAAGATTTTATGGGAGCGCGAAAGCTCCTACACCTCAGATTCAGATGAG
The DNA here is from genome assembly GCA_000404065.3 of Pinus taeda. NCBI lineage: Eukaryota > Viridiplantae > Streptophyta > Pinopsida > Pinales > Pinaceae > Pinus > Pinus taeda. Next base: position 62,388 of record APFE031085218.1, on the reverse strand, counting down.
GAAATAGAACGATCGCAGAACCGGTTACACAAGGTAACCATGCTCAATTGCAACATGATGGTAAGATCACTGTGTTGTGTGACAATAGAGGTAAGAGATTTGCCTATGTATGACGGGTTGACAGTGGTGGATGATTTTCTGAACAAATTTTAAAGAGAGGTGTCGGAACAGTAGCGTTTTAACGCTCTGAAATGGGCACTACATGCTACGCCCACAAGATGGTGGGGTACACATCAAAGAAGTTTTAAGGACTGGCATGGATGCAGAAGGATGATGCGCCTACGATTTGGGAAACCACAGATGTAGCTAACAGCGAAATATGATGGACGGGATGATCCATGTGCACACCTCGCGAAATGGACCAAGGTCTAAGGGGAAGAGCCACAACCTAAATGGGTGCACTTGTTCTATCATACCGTGGATTTAATACCCATGAATTGGTATACTGAGACGGAACTCTGCCATGGCAAAGTGAATGGTATATCTTGCATGAAGGATTCTTGTTAACCTTCACGTTTGAAGATTGTTGGTGGGATACTATTGATGATGCGTTACAAGCAGTAAAAGCAGTTATCTTCAAGATACCCTAAGAGCCAATGAAAGAGCTTCAGCTGGCATGGGCAACCCAGCTGAGCTGTGCACTGGAGTGTTATAATGTAAATATTGAGGAGGATGATGAGGATCCATGGAAAATTAACATTCCAGAAACTAAAGGCTGTCACGAGGTTCGAGGACCATTGATTGAAGATCTTGACATCACTGCACCTCTAAAAATGAAGCAAGTAAATATTGGAATGGAGGCAGAACCAAAGTATGCAATGGTCAGTGACTATTGGGATGACGCCATGGTGGATAAGGTTGCTGAGTTACTCCACGAGTACCAAGACTTATTCCCGACCAAGATTACAGACTTGAAAGGGATCATTGGCGACTTAGGGATGATGAACATCACCTTGAAACCCGATGCGAAGCCGGTTAAGTAAAGGCCTTGCCGCTTGGATCTGAAGTATAAGGAAAAGGTCTGCGTAGAACTAGAAAAGATGCTCACAACTTGAATTATTGATCTGATGGAAGAATCCGACTGGGTGAGTCCTATGGTAGTACATGAGAAAAAGTAGAAGGGCAAGATAAGAATATGCGTGGACCTCAAGAAATTGAATGACACCTGTGTACACAACCCATTCCCGACATCATTCACAGATGAAGTATTGGAAAATGTTGGAGGGCAAGAAACCTACTATTTCATAGACAGGTTCTCAGGGTACCACCAGATCAAAATCACACCGGAAGATAGGAGCAAGATGACCTTCGCGACGGAATGGGGATGCTTTCAATACACTGTTATGCCGTTTGGCTTGAAGAACGTGCTAGCCATCTTTTCACACATCATTGTTGCCATATTCAAATAATACATCCACGAGTTCTTGGAGGTTTATTTGGATGATTGGACTACCTTCGGATTGGTTAAGCACCACGTAGCAAGCTTACACTTGATGCTGGATACTTTCCGATGACACCAGATTGCGCTGAATGTTAAGAAGTGCACATTCCTCGTTCCCTTTGGGAACCTGTTGGGACATGTGGTCTACAAATAGGGACTGATGGTGGACCCTGTGAAGATTGTCGTGATTCTAAATTTGGAAGCACCATGAAGTGTTAAACATCTGCGCGCTACCTTGGGACACATATGGTACTATAGAAAGTTCATAAAAAGTTATGCCCAAATCACTGCGCCGATGGAGAAACTATTGAAAAAGGATGTCACATTTTACTGGAGTGATCATTGCATGAAGAGCCTGGATGTCTTAAAGGGGAAATTAGCCTATGCTCCAATCCTGGTCTTCCCAAAATGGGATGTGGATTTTCATGTCCATGTTGATGCGTCGTGTATTGCGCTGGGAGCAGTGCTCACACAAGAGGGTGGAGAAGGCTTGGATCATCCTATCGTGTTTGTAAGTCGTAGATTATCCAAAGATGAGAATAACTATTACACAATCAAGCGCAAGGGTTGGCGATGGTGTACACGCTCCAAAAATACCAACACTATTTGCTAGGAGGACATTTCAAGATGTATATTGACCATTCTGCACTAAAGTACTTAGTCAATAAGCCTGTGTTAGGGGGGGCGCATATGTAGGTGGATTTTATTATTCCAAGAATATGACTTTGAGGTCGTGGCAAAACCTAGATTCCTTAACGTAGGACCAGATCACTTGTCGCGTATTGAGACGAGCGAGGAACCTACTAGTTTGGAAGAAGGATTACTTGATGCACAAATCTTTGCGGTATGCGTCGCGTACAAGCACTTTGAAGATATAATCCACTTTCTGACAACAGGGACTGCGCCGAAGGAATACTCCATCCAGCAGAAGAAGGAATTAGTGGTGCGTGCGATGGATTTTTCTGTCATCGTGGGGCACCTATACAAAATGGGAAATGGTGAGATATTGCGAAAATATGTACCTGAATCTGAACGACGTCAGATCCTCGTGGAAGCACATGGGGGCGCTGCAAGAGGACACTATGCAGGATGCATGACCACATAAAAGATTCTTCACGCAAGGTTGTGGTGGCCAATCCTTCACCAAGATTTAAAAGCACACTGTAAGGCCTGCGATATACATCAAAGCACTCAAAAACCATCGCGGAGGGACAAGATGTTGTTGAATCCACAAATGACACTGCAACCATTCGAGAAATGGGCAATTGAATTTGTGGGACCTATCAAACCTCAGGGAAAGATGGGCGTGTGCTACATCATCACCGTGACGGAGTACTTGACACGATGGGCAGAAGCGCAACCGTCAAAGACTGCATGGCCGCTACGACTGTGAAGTTTTTGTTTGAAAACGTGTTGACCTGATTTGGCTGTCTGAAATTTTTAATGAGTGATTTCGGAACACATTTCCTGAATGAAATCATCATTGTGCTCATAGAAGAGTTCGAGGTGTATCATCAGAAAAGTACACCATATCACCCACAAGCCAATGGGACTGTAGAAGCATTCACCAAAATACTGGAGACTGCACTAACCAAAGTGTGCAACGCGTAGCGAAGTGATTGGGACCTGCATGTACTTGTAGTGCTATGGGCTTACTAAAAAATGTGCAAGAAACTGACGGGACAAATACCTTTTCGGTTAGTTTATGGTGTGGAAGCTGTCATGCTAATGTAATATATCATACTTTGTGTGCGCATAGCAGCGCTCATAGGGATGACAGAACGCGAAGCTCTGGAGGAAAGGTTTTCACAATTGGAAGAAATTGAGGAGGAATGGTTCTTGTCTGGCTTTCATCAGTAGGTCCAAAAGCATAATGAAAAGGCCTGGCATGACCGCCATATCTAATTGCGTACATTCAAGGTAAATGACTTGGTCTTGCTATACGACAGTAAGTTTGAAAAATTTCTAGGAAAATTTACAATGCATTGGCTGGGACCATACGTGGTTAAGGAGATTACAGATGGAGGCACAGTCCAGCTAGTCAAACTAAATGGAGAACCCTTCCCAGGCAAAGTGAATGGAAACGGCTTGAAACCCTATATGGGTGGGCCGACTATTTGACTAGCTGGCCGAATCATAGTCTTCGCACTCTGAGGAGTTGGACAAAGGCACTGGACTATAAACATATGCAACAACTATTGGTACAGATGTATGGAAACAATTTAGACACAGAGGTCTTAGAACAATGGATGCAATAGATGCAACAAGCCGCAGCTCAGTGCATTGCGGATCTCAGTACGGTTCTAGAATAGTTGGAGGGACTCCGTGCCAAGATCGCCGCACTGATAGAGTGACTCGAGGGCGAGTCACGATATTTGTGTTGGGGGCTTTTTGGGCATGGAATC
>APFE031085218.1:0-56108 GCA_000404065.3 Pinus taeda | reverse complement strand
TCTTATTAATATATATTATTTAATAAATATATATTTACCTATTACCTAATGAAAAAATTGTTTTATTAATTAGATTATATATTAATAAATAACAATTAAGATTTCCAATATACTAATATTAATATCATTAATAAATATTATTTATTTAAATTATTAGAATAAACATAATGGTAGATATTATTATTATATCCCTATTATCCTATTATTATAAGTAAGATTTAAATCTAGACCTTAATTAAAACTAAGGAAATTATTATTTTTATTTTATTCTATATTTAATTAATTTATTATGTAATATTATTAATTTCATATTACTATTAAGATAAGTAATAAAATAAAACTAACCTTTTATATATTATTTAATAATATATATCTACCAGAGATAGTAGTTAATAACATTATCAATAATAATAAAATTTGGCTAGCTTATAATCTGAAAAATAATTTCTCAAGGACTAATATTATTATTATTACTGGGGCTGATAGTCCAAGCTATAACGTTACCAAAAGGTTAATTTCATTTATTAGGAGAGAAACGAATGTTAAAACACTCACACCGGACACGAAACACAAGACAAGCAGGAATGAGGAGGCTAGGAAGACAGGGCTGGGATCCAGCAACTGCTAATCTTCTAGCCGTCATCCCTATTAAGATTCTTAGGCCTTTTTTCGATTTCAAGGGCCTCTCTAATTTAGCTCTAATTTAGCTGTTGGAATGGCCTGCTGTCCCTATTTAACTTATCGCTCGGGTTGGATCTTCAACTTGTCCTGACGATGAACCACACTGGTTGGTTCGAAACGCGTTGACAATTGATTTATTATGTGATTTTGCCGAAATTATTCTCACATAATGGAATATTAGTAAAGGCTTGGGTAATAACAACATTTGGCCCCCAAGTAGGGCTGCGCGAAGGAAGCATCTTAGGCTGCGAGGTACGGGAAAGTGCGCGTAGTGACGGGCGCGCAGGGTCAAACAATGGACCACTTGAACTCATTAGACATATCCAAGGTGTGGAAACCTAGTTCTAGCACTCTCCCATACTACTTCGGGTGAGACCTTAGTCCGTGCTCCGCGGACTGTTGCCGAAAGGGCCAGTAGTACTGGGATTTGTTTGGATAAATCACCTCTGGACCTAGGTCAAGCCCCAACAAGCCAACACCTTTTTTCACACGGGGCACATATACTTTTCAAAATTTATTCTTTCCATCTTTTCTCAAGTGAAACCTATAACAAGGCTACCAAAACACTTTCTCATTTCTGCAATACATATATGGATATTCCTGTCATTTGCATTAGTTCCATAATCATCATATTATAACCAAGTTGACATCAAAGACATATTTGTCAAGTAGGTTTCCATCAAGAACAACACATTAGCCATAATGCCAACAATCTCCCCCTTGGGACTTGATGGCAACCACTTTGGTGTTTGGAAACCACCTACAAACACCAAGTCTTCTCCCCCCCTTTGAAATCAAGGGGAAAGGGAAAAACTAAGATGAATGAATTACTCCCCCTGTAGAGCTCAAAAATGTAAGTTTGGACTCCTTTTATGAATAATTAAATATGCATACTGACCATGCTGTCCCTCCTAATATGCTGGACCTTCTAAATATATGAAATATAAGTACAAAATTTTATGACTTAAATACATGGCTGTTCATGAAATCTACTATAATCAACGACTCTATGATAAATCACCCAACATAATGGGGTTACACATGTGACCCAAATTTTACATCAATCACCCAAAATAATGGGATTACATACATAACATGACTTGATACCAATAGCCCATACATGAAAAAATTTGATAAAAACATGGGCCTTTTCATGACCTTTACATCAAGAGACATACATGAAATCCATAATCATAAACAAGGATCCTAACAATAAAGTATATTTGTAGAAGAACCATGATAATTATCAGCAACGACCATGCACCATATAGGCATCTGCAACATAATAATATGCTAATAGCAACAAAAGCATCATGAAAATACTCAACATCAAAGAGAAATTAAGCATACCAGACAACGTAACATCATCATGTGGAAAAATTTGTGATATATCTAATATCCGAGCAACATATAGGCATAATTGTTAACTTATGGTAGAGTGACAATAACACATACATTTTTCTGGTAGTGACAACGACAATAACCATGAACTCATTATAACCACCATCATGCAATAAGGAGTACTCAAGAGACCATAATTCCAACAATGAATCATTAGAAGCATAAGATATGATCCCCCTGAACCTGTGCCGATGATTCATCATCAAATTTGATCACATTATATCATTCTCACAAATTAGCAAAGAGACAATCAACAAAGTAATAAAACTTTGCAATAAATCATCACTCATCATGAACCAATACTCTTTCACACATTTCTAAACAACATAAGAGCATCATAAAGAGATTGTATTAAAAGCAATGTAAGAACCATAATACCAATAATGAGATGATTGAAGCATATTAGAAGCTCCCCTTGAATTCGTGCCACTTCTTCTTAACCACTTAGAAATGTACGTGACTATCTAAGATAAGTACCAAATACATACACAACTGTACTTGAAGAAAAATACTTATATAAAATAAAATGCAATATGTAGTCACAACTCCCCCTGAGTTCATATTTCCTTTTATTGTAGAGTAATTAGTGGAGAGAAGAGGTAGGAATCATTCCTAACTTGTGTCATATATACTCAAAGGAATAGAGATTTGCAACTTGTTCCTGTGAAGGAATATATTCCAACTTTATTTTATGTTCAAGAACTTGCTCTCTAAGAAAATGGCGTTTGATTGGAATGTGTTTATTTTTAGAGTGCGTGACATGATTTTTAGAGATACTTATAACACTTATGTTGTCACAAAGAATAAGTATAGGTTGAGGACAAGTGGCTTGAATGTCTTGTAATGTTTGAATCATCCATAGAAGTTGAGTACAACAAGAAGCAACAACAACATATTTTGCTTCAACAATTGATAAAGTAATAGAACTGTATTTCTTATTGAACCAAGAAACTATGCTCAATCTCGAATAGAATGCTCCTCCACTAGTACTGTTGTGGTCATCAACAATCCCTGCCTAGTTTTCATCTATGTAAGCATGAAGTGAAAAATCTGTGTTTTTGGGATATCATATTCCAAGATATTGAGTGCCTTGTAGATACTTGAATATCCTCTTGACTGCTTTGAGATGTGTTTCCTAGGATTTTCTTAGAATTGTCCAACTATGTCAACTACATGCATAATGTTTGGTCTTGTACCAATAAGATAAAGCTAGATGCCAATCATAGATAATTATTCAGGTTGATTAATTGTAGGAGAGTCATCATCTTGGATGAGACTGCATCCTATTACCATTGGTGTGCATACATGTTTGCAGTGTTCTAATCCATATTTGTTCATGATATTATTGAGATACTTGGCTTGAGAAAGAAACATACCATCCTTAGTTTGATGAACTTGAAGACCAAGAAAGAGTGTTAGCTCACCAAGTAAAGACATTTCAAGTTCATGTTACATGGCTGAAGAAAATCCTTGACTCATAGCTTCAACATTACTTCCAAATATGATGTCATCAACATAAAACACTACTAATAATAGTTTTCCTTTGTTAAATTTGATATATAGATTGCTATATGCAGATCCTTTCTTGAACCCTTGTTGCTGAAGATACATGTCAAGACAGTAATAACATGTACGAGAATCCTGTTTTAACCCATATAATTCCTTCTTAAGTTTGCAAACAATATTTTTATCATTTCCAAGTATGAATCCTTCAGGTTGTTCAATATAAACTTCTTCTTATAGGCCTCCATTTAGAAATGTAGATTTAACATCCATTTGATATACTTTGAAGTTACAAAATGTTGGCTTGTTGAGGCTTGACCCAAGTTCAAAAGTGTTTTAGCCAAACAAATCCCGAAACTACAGGCCCTTTCAGCAACAGTCCGCGGAGCACAGACTGAGGTCTCACACAAGGTAGTATGTGAGGGTGTTGGAACCAGGTTTCTGCACCCTAGGGATGCCTTGATGAGATTTGGAATGGTCACGAACCGATCCTGTGCACTAGTGCAGCTCCGTGCAGATGTCTGATCTTCGAGTAGCTCTATCAAGAGCATGATGAGGTGTTGTTCAGATCCTTTATCCTTACTGAGTTATTATTATAGATCTGACTTAATTTTGTGGGCCCGATATTTGTATTTACTCAATTAACACTTATAATTAGTGTGTGCAATCATAAACTGTAAAGAGATGCAAAGATATAACCGAAACATAAACACACATATCAGATGCACAATATTCCAGAATCAACTTATCTTTTATTAACCTTCTGTTCCAGTACAATCCAATTCCACCCAACACACTCAGCTATAGGGGTCCATGCACACAGCTGCAGACTCTACCAGGCCTATGCATACACAGCTGTATAGCCTCTCTCTACTACTACGACCCAAGACTCGGACTTACGGACTCAGAGAGAATATCGCATTTAAAAACCCATATCACTTTTTATCAAGCCTAGCCAAAAAACTAACTTCTACACTTAGAGCCTCACTCTATTTATACATTCCCATAGTCCGCAGACCATGGGTAGGCCAACACACTCTATATTAAATTACAATATTTTAGGGTGGACTACCTTAGACTCTCGCACTTAGTGCTTGCATTTTGCTGGGTAATTCACCATGGGGGCTCCGCTACCCAACAGGCCCCCAACATAATCATCGTGACTCATCCTGAGTCACCGGGATGGTGCGTTGATCTTTGCATGAAGTTCATTCGACAACCTTTGCACTTCTTTTACGTCCACAACACATTCTTCTGCTGTCTTTTGTACCCGTTGTGCATGTGTCTCCGATGCTTCGTCGTTAGGTGCAATTCTTTGCTTGAGTGCATATATGCCCTGCATCTATGCTAACTTTCCCTCAATCTTAGCTATGACCGTGAATGATTCCTCGAGCCAAGGTTGGATGCATTCTTTAAGCATTGCTTCTTTTGGCACGCGGTGTCCACCTGTGCTTTGAGAGCCTGGGCCTCTCTCATCTTGGCAAGTCGCTGAGTAAGGGTGACCGTTTGCGTGGTCCCCTGGATATTGTCATAGGCTTGCTGCAGCTCCCACGCTTCTGCCTTCAACCACTGTAGCGTTGGGTCTTCCAGTAGTGAAGTGAGGATGACTAGTGACTAATCTAACAAGCCTGTGCAATCCTGTATGGCGCGCTCTATTGCTTCCAACCCTGATTGAATAGCACGGTGCCACTGCTCTCTGACCTCTGGTAGTGTAGATGGCTGCGTTTTTAGCCTCAACTCCGCGATCTACAAGTTGAGGTCCATCTGGATCTTTGTTGCTTCCTCTTGTGCTTGGCAGAATCCACTGGCTAGTTTGTGAATCTAGATACCCACTGGTAGGTTTGCTGCAATCTCTAGCTCGGGGATGTGGCAACATGCTTCCTCAACGATTTTCTCCAACTGCTGAGCTTGTGCTATCACTTCATCGCATTGGAGGCTCAGCTGCTCGATGTTGATTCACTGTTCACTGAGCACCTAGACTGTGCTTCCTTCCCTAGCACGGAGCTCTGTCATTGCTCCATCCTGCAACTGGTATAATATTCTTCACGGTAGGGTAGCCAAGTTTAAACCAAGTCCCTTGAGTTGGCTTACTGTAGTTCTATCCTCCGTATTGGCTGCTGTCAGTGCTCCTTCTAACAGCGCAACGGTATTTTCCATTTTGGCTTGCAGCAATTACTTAGTTGCTGATGTACCCATATCCCTGACTACCGTTGCTTGCTGTGGGGCCCATACCTGAAGTTCCTGGAGTTTCACCTTGAGCTCTCTCAACACATTCTGCTGCTCTGTCATTACCTCCTAGAGCACCTCCGAGGTGACTTCATGAAATGTGTCACTGATGTTGTATAGGTCACCCTCGGTTAGTGTAATGGGATCCCCATCCAACTTGGAAGCCTTGGCCTTCTTCCATGGCCTTGTTCGTTCTATTCCGCATGGTCATTTCAATTGTGTCGAGGTGGTGCTTAGTATATGCCTTCTGTTGTCGCATCCGTCCCCTGTTCTGTGGTTATGTCTGGGCGTCTTTCTTCCTGCATCGTAATGGCCCTTACTACTGTTGCCTTTTCCCCGACAGCCTTCGCTGCCTCCTGGGACGTCCGTACTTCTGCAGCTAGTTGTTCGTTTCATTTATGTTGTGCTAGCCACTTGGCTGTAGCCTTTTGTTTTTGAATCTCCATTTCGTCACGCACTACCACATCTGGTGCACGCCATGCCATTGGCCATGTGTCGAGCATTGTGAAAACAACGTCATCTATTGCGATGAAGGGGAGCGTGGTCCACTTCTGCTCTAGATCCTTTCGTGCCCTGATATAAACATTGTGCATATTTGCTTTAAAGTCTACAAAACTCTGCAGTTTGTTGTATACCAAGGGGTATAGGCACGACTGCGTGTTGATCCAAAGTCTTATGCTCACTTCCATCAGTACCCAGAAGATCTTGGTTTCTCAGATGCGCGTGGCATCCTTTGTTGCCCATAGCAATGTGTATTTTGCTACCTCTGGCCAATCCTGATCAACTAGAGGAAACTGAATATCCTCAAGAAATTCTCTTGTAACCAACATAATAGATAAGAGCAACCATGTGTAGTGGAAGGCCTTACCCTGCTCTTAGGGCTCCCTGCAGTTCATCAGGAATTCCTTGTAGAGGAACTGCGACCAGTTGAATCGTACCCCTTCTACGCATTGCTCGACCAACACAATGACTGTTGCTAGTACCTCATTAGCCTGGCATTTTCTCATCACCTTCCCTACCAGCAACTGGGTATCAATCTAGACCCCTTTGTCCTGAATGCTAGTAATAACGTAACCCCTCTGCTTTTTCTCCAACTTATATTACTTTTTCATGGCCTCTGCAACCATCAAGTCTCCACTTGCGCCAACTATTTCCGCGGGGTCCCTTCCTACACAGGGAAGTCAAGAAATCCTATGAATGAGCTTTGCCATGATGAGAATGGGCTCTTCCAGCCACAAGTACCTATCGTGCACCAGGCAAAGTAGTTGCATGATGACAAATATTATGATTGGGGCTAGATGAAAGTGTGGAATTGATAGGAGGTGTAGTAGCCCAACCTCCTCTACCCCACACAACCATGTCTATGGCTGCAGTGTTGTAATGGTCCCCTTTGTGCTTTGTTCCATCTACTGGCTAGTTTCCAATGAGGAAAATTCTCGCTATCTGCAAGGTCCCAGTCTTCAAACTTCATAGTGGGAATGTGGCCACAACCGAACCTTCAAACAGAACTCTCACAGGGAGGAATGGGGTGTTGAGTGTGCTCTTAACGACATCCAAATCTTTAGGTAACTTTACCCTCCCTTTCTACGGAGGGACATACTTGGGAAACTTTGTTGTGGCACATACTAGTGGGGTGTCTTCTTCCATCTCTTCCTTTGGTTCCAGCTCTTCTACAGTCGAAGGATCCTCTTCCTCATCATCACTCTCAATATTGACTGTTTTTCCCTTCTCTTCCATCAATAGTTTATTGAACCGTGGATTTCACGGTGACATATAGAATGGTCCAGCTACTTGTGGATCTTTTTTGCCCTCGCTGTCCGGGGCAATTTTGGAATTTCCGGTGCATCCCTAATTGGTGACATAGGGCTTGGAGTGGAGTCCTTGGTGGTCAACATTTCTCTTTTAAGAAGGTCATGCGTCTCTTTTGGTAATGCTTCAAATACTGAACTTGTTGTCAAAGCCTCTAAAGTCATAAAGTCCATGTGAAATAACTAAATTCTCAAGTTCCCAAGGGTTGTTCGGCAGATGGCCATTTAGGATTTATAGGCTTGTCGAAATTCAAATTTGACCGTTCCCCCCTTTTTTGGTTCATTAATGCTATATTGGTGGCAAATCATTTCAAATATAGTCTGACTCCGTGTCTTAATTTCCTGCCACCTGCTCCTTTTTGCCTTAACTCAGACATTGTGATGCAGGAAAGTGTTCCCTCTGCGGACATAGGCAACCCCTCTAGCCCTAGAGTGGGTCTAGTCACAGCAAAGATAAATCAATAATTGATTTCCTTAAACAATCATCGTTGGAGGCCTACCTCAACTAGTGGTTGATGAAGTTCCGTTGCATTGTTCCAGCTTCCGCTTCCTTCTCCTCAATGAGTGATCAACCTGAAACAATGCAAAGAAAATACAACAAAGCATGTAACCAGAAAGCAACAATGATATATTTACTCACAAAGTCAAGAAGTCATGAGCTATCAAGTAAATTACATACAAAACATAGAAAAACATCATTGATTGTATTAATAAAGAATCAAGAGAAAGCTTACAACCAAGTCTAGACGTCGCAAGCCTTCTCAAAGGGCCCAACCAGTATGTTTCTCAAGCATTCAGTCTTCAAGGATGAATATCCCAACATACAATGTCTCTCTCTCACTCATAAGCTTTAACACAAAGTTAAGGGAACTCCACAACCTTACACAAGCTATCAACAATCCCACACTTGTCACACTCACACCAAAGCTATCTACCAAACTCAAAAGCAACATCAACACTGTGCAACCAAAAGAACTCCAAAAACTAGCTTATCATATCAAAGGTGAGTGCTTTAATAGGAGGAGGAGTCTCCATGAAATGAGGGAGAGGGAGCTTATCCTCAAGGGAGGTTGCACATGAGGTGGAACCACCATCCCAGAGGCAGAAAGGCAACCCAAATTGACCAAACAACCAGGTCTAGAGACATCTAGAAGGTCGACTATTTGAACTAATTCGCCAAATCTGGATCGTCGCAGGTCATGAACTGGGGACTAGTGACAATGCCGCAACGATACAGTGCATGACAGGGAATCATCGCAGATTTTAAGGGTTTACTAGCGACGATGCAGGAACTTAGTAAAAAAGGGTCAATCTTCAGCATTAGAGAGCATTTTCTTAATCTTCTTGCATAAGTGGGAAGATATGAACATGTTTATTTGATACATGACATAGCAGAGGGACTGAGATGAGGAAAGTGACAAATTACTGTGTAACAGATGCCCCCTAAAGCATGAAGCCCGAGAGAGTGGGAAGGGTGAAATGTTTTACGAAACTATCTAAACTAGAACACTGCTTCGAAGATCCTGCAGGTGCAAGTACAACTGATATCTCTGATGATGAAATACATATAGTTGAGGCATGGGCGCAACCATCCATAAGACATATGAAACTTGGTCTATGGTATGGATGTAGCCATCCAGTTGACAATACCATAATAATTACAAAGGTATGGCCGCAGCCATCCATGAAGACTCAGGCATGGTCGCAGCCATCCATCAAAGAGTCATATATGTAATCACGAACCAATCCACGCAACCCGAACATATGTAATCTTAGCTCGGGGTCTTGAAACATAGTATAAATTCTATCATGTGAATAGATGTGCTGAAGTTGAACATGATATAAAGTTGCTTGATTACCAGCCAATGATGTAAACCATTAACAGGCGCAAGAGAAACCACTAATAATGCCAATGGTTTTCAAGGTACTACCCAGTACAATCCACTAAGAGTAAAAAATGAGCTAAAATTCGAACACCCGTGGAATCACCCAATCAAAGACCAATGAGGAAAGTCTGTTGTCAGGCATGAAGAACTTGCCATTGAGGCATACAAGTTCCAAGGTACCGAAAGGGATCTCTAAATCAATCTCCTGGGTAATGAGCTGGTGTTGACAGGAGACGATCCGTCGCAGGAGGGCCATAATGTTTCCCCCAACAACGACACTAGATAAGGAACAAGTGGTAGATGGTGAATCAGAGTATCAGAGGAGGAGGTAAGGGTGTGAACTGCAGAAGGATTATACTCTTGAACATATCCGCGACACAACACCAGAATGAGGCAACATTTTGGTACCAAAGGATCAGAGGCTTGATGGAGACAACATGGATCAGATGGAAAAATGACAACCCAAAACCCCGGAAGGCCAAATGACAAGGTGTGGATATCCCAACCCGACAAGAAGCAAAAGTGTCAATGTTCAAGAGTGACTAGCTGCCGCAGGTAACCAATGATGACTTCCAAATTTCCCCCCCACCATTTCTGGCGAGTACCCCAATTATTTTTGAAAACAAGCTTGAAGGGGGTAGCATATGCTTGTAATATAAGTTCAACCTTCGATCGAATCCAACCTAGTAATAGTTTAACGAGCCCTAGGGTGGAGAAGCTCGAATCTCGTCATGGTGACAAGTCCAATGTTGTCAAGGTTTAACGAGTCCGACATAGGTAAAACTCGAAGTCTTTTTCATGTTTAGAGAGTTTGAAAAAGATACGGAAAAGAAAACTCCAGGGGGGTCCTTTTTCGTAGATTTGTGTCCCTTGAGCCCGAAAAAGTATAAAATAATACTCGAGAGAACTGCTTGACCATTACGATCAAGGAGTACTTTTCGTAATTAGTGACCTCGATCCGAAAGATTAGAAAAGCGATCGAAGACACGCCATTTCGTAACCAATATCGAACTCGAAATGAAAAAAGTCCGACAATATTTTTCATGTTTATACGGTTAGAAAAGAGATGAAAGTGGACCTCCTTTTTAATTCCATTTAACGAGTTAAAAAAGAAAACTCGACAATCTTTTCATTTTTTACGAGTCAGAAAAGAGCTTAAATAGAGACTCGTCATGGAGGAACAAGTGGTATAAAGGGGAACAACTGGTTCCAAAAAAGGAGGAACTGCTCAAAACATGTAATGGTCAAGAGGTTGGCTAATAAAACCACTCATCTGGTTCCTCAGGAAAGGAAAAACAACCAAGTGAAAGCATATGATCGGGCAAAGAGATAGTGGTGATGGAATGAAACAACCAAGGCTCATCTAGCAAAATTTAGCGGATAAAATGGCAATCACGAGATGTAAATCGAGTATGGGTTCATTTTTACACAAGCTTGAACCACGAAGAACTCTGCTTGGATTCGGTTTCATGTTTACACAAGCTTGAAACGAAAAAAATATGCTTGTTATGAGTTCGCATGCCCCCAGCATAACAACGCAAATCGAGGTACATGCCCCCCAAGCTTCATTACATTCAACGAGGTGGATGGAATGAAGGTTCACTTTTGAGATCTTAGAAAGACCCGACTTGGATTTTACGAGATCTTAATCAAAGACTCGATTTGGAAAGGGAGGTGTTTCATTTTTTAATGAGGTTGACACAGTAAAAGAACTATCCTCATAACCCTTGTTTCCTTTTTTAATGGGGTTAACACAAGATCAAGAACTTTCCTCAAAACTCCTTGATTCATTTTTTAACGAGCTTGACACAATATTAGGAACTATGCTCGTGACGCCCCTTGTTTCATTGCAAAAAGAAAATAAACAACTATTTATCATCTTAGATTGCATATGTAGGAATTGTATATCTACATCACGCAGTGAATCTCAATGGAAAACTTCTTAAGAAAGATCAACTGTAAAATAAATTTCAATGAAAATAAAAACGCTTTGGAACCTAACGCACAACATTTAGAAGTCTAGGCTAGAGACGTATTCCGGTGTTGTAAATCCTAGTAACTATCGCTTTCATCGTAGGTTGGGTGATTCCTCCTCTTTGAGACGACAAGTGCCAGTACGGACTTGTGCTCCCACGTACCATCGAGTATATATTGGGAGACCACAATAGGCTATATCCTTTATCCTTTAGGAATCCATGTTTGCCGCCCTATCGATTGGCAATGCACTGAACACAACATTCGGGAAGAATGACTGCCGTACCTTAAAAAGTATTCTACAGTTTTGCGATTGGTTTGGTAATCCCTCTATCTAGATTTCTAGAGTAGTCACTTTCATTCCTTTTCGACTCCTTAAAAGAAAAGGTCCATCTGAGCACTTGTCACTTCAGGCTCATTAAAAATCGAAGGCAACTAGAGTCATCTTTAGATTTTTCTCGACTCTTAAAAATTGAAAAAGCAAGTTGTGTCAAAGCGTCATAAAATTCATTTAATTCGGAATCACATTTTCCCCTTTTTATTTGAGTTGATCAAGTAATCCGTAATTGTGGAAGAAAGTTAATCAAAACCCTGTCATTTACGGAGACTAACGAGTCAACTGTCTTTGACTCCAGAAATGAAACCATTCCGGGCCAAGAGAACTCGTTTAACTGTGTCAAAGTCTCCTGGTTTGTTTGAAACCTGTGTTTCAACATCCTCAGAGACTCCAGTTACTCCAACTATTTCTGGTATCCCTGCCTCTACAAAATAAATTCCCCAGCTACAAGAGGACACTAGAATTGATCCTAATGTAGTGGAAAACACTTCTATTTCTGAACCAGCTCCTTCTAGGGCTGATTCGGAAGGTGTTACCCCTCTAGCATCTATCGTTGCAGAGTCTATACCTTCTTCGGCACCATAAATATTTTACGGACCTGACGGTCTACCTTTTCCACCTAGGTTGATTGCTATAGAAGAGATTGCGGAGGATCTTCCATCCATTACTCCATTGCATTTTGGAACTGAGATCCACCTATATCCTTCTACTACATAATTTAATCACCCTTCATCGCAAGTTCCTGTAGAATCCCTAGGAAATATTTTGGATAGGCTCGATATGTCTGAACAACCATCAAGATCCAGGACTGTGTCATCTAACACAGCAACAACAGAACCTCCTGCTGTTACTCCGACAATGTTCGTTGGTGTACCATCTGTCCCAACTAGTTCTCAACCACTAGATGGAGTCCACCCAGGGACTGTTTCGACAGTATGGTCTGTTCCTATTTGTTCATCCGGAACCTTATCTGGAATTTCTTGTGTTGAGTCTCAACAAATTGATCCTTCGCAACAGTGTCAATTTGGGCAGTCCAGTCTCCAAAGGCTAATTTTTCCTTTGAAAATTGGATTGTTACCATATGGGGGGCAATATGCCTTTTTATTATTCCCTACGGGAGAACAACCATATGAGAGTTCACAACAGAATTAGGGTCAGGCTAGAATCACATCCAGTGGTTGGGTACCAATACTGCCTCAATAACCAAGAGTTGTGTATTCTATACAACAAAATCAACCTGTGTCAAATATTCCCACTACACCAGCTATTGTGACAGTGTTGCAAGTACCAGTGCTGCCCGTTGTATGTCAACCTGTTGAAGCCTCGAAAATCAGGCCTACAACAAGGGGGATACCCACCTGGTCCGGACCTTGGTTAGCAGCTCCTTTTCTGTTTGGTATAGTGGGTCCGACTGGGGATATGGGACCAGTTTCCCAATTTGTGTGTGTGTGTGTTGAGAATTGATATTTCCTTTCTAAAAATTCCTAAGTGAAATGCTTTAATTCTAACTCTAATCTAATGACATGCAATTGTATTCTAATAAATAGAAGTATCTAATTCTACACTAACCCGGGATGTAATATTTCCGTTATGTGATCTAAAATGATTTCAAATAACAATTGGTAATAAAGATCATTCAACTGTTATAAGAAAAAAATTCAATAGAGATAAACCACTTCGTATAAAAAGTTAGACGAAATAGTTGTGAAAAACATATTGCATAATAAGCTACTCATACATTAAGCATAAATAAATAGCTATCACCATGCAGAAGTGCCAAATGATAACTCAAGCATTCACGCATCAATATATAAACTATTGAACATAAATATCACTTTAACAGAAAGGTAGAAATAGTTAAGAGATAGAAGTACCATTTATAACTAGTTCTACTCATGAGCTTCAAGCGATAATGATTTGTCTCTTCTTAATCCAACATCCACTAAGAGTAAAGAAGTGCAACATCAGTAACAGATATTAAATGCGAATATCAATAAATCATGTTCCATTCATTCATCAAAACCTCCTCGGAGGGTGCAAAAGTGCATGTTTTGAGGACAAGTTTTTGACAAATTTCAGGACCCTTCTCTAAATGCACGAGAAGGGTTTAAATACTACTAACTAAATCTAAAAATAATTTATTACAAAAATATAGGATACGGTTTAAATTACCATCCTTCTTTCAGGCAAAAATAAAGCAAAATTAATACTAACATTGAATCTAAAACTAAAACTAACAACTAACTATTTGTGTATCTGTTCCTTGAAATTGCAAGCGTTCAACAGTTGCTTGAGAACAGTTGGCTGGCCAACTTCCAACTTTAACTATCCTACGAAAATGGAATCGGCAAGAGCTGGCACCATCTTCTCGGCAGAATTGATGATACATTTGAGAGTCATGCGCGGGCTGTGTGGTTTTACCAAATATGCCTAGTAAGAATCCCAATTCAACTTAGTTAATATTTTGATTGATTCTACCTTTTCTTGAGCTTTCTGTCTCCAACTTGTTTGTACTTGCTGTACTCTCAGTAGATACCCTGGAGTGGTTTCTAAGATCAGATTTTCCCTGTGTAAATTTTCATTTATGCAGTCAATAATGCTATTTGCTATTGTGGCTGCTTCTTCTGCCGCTTGCTCTGCTTTCCTGATTTGTGCATCCCATTTGTTAAAGAGCATTTCTTTGTGATTATCATTGATTATTGGTGCACCTGCTCTTTTCCCCTCCTCTGTTTCTTGCCAAGCCAAATATTCAGTAACTCTTTTATCAATTAAATCATAATCATGTCGTAAGTCCACGACTTGATTAGTGATTTTATCGCTTATTTCGCAATATGAGTTCCACTGTGATATTCTTTGGCACAATGCGTCCTGTTGCTATAGTAGTTGATTGTTTAAGGAAATGGATTTGTGATGAATTCTGTAAGATTAGGATCATTCTTGTGCATCTCTTGCATATCCTATAACTATTTTTCTCTCTCAGCCAAACTGTTTTGGTAGCCTATCTGCATTTGTTGGAAGTCCGGCTGTAATCTTTCAAGCTGTTTCTGTGCTTCGTTGTTGGTGTTGGCTTGTTGCAACTGTTGCTGCAAAACTTGTATCTGGTCTTCCTTCTCTTTTAGTAGTTGCTGTACCTTAGATGCTTTATCAATGGTTGCAGAGGCATATGCTCCTGCGATTTGAGATAATTTGGTGAGATTTTCAGTGGGATCGGTGGTAGGATCTTGCCATAGGATGTCTAATTGCTCTGCATCATGAGAGAGCACGTTTTCCAATTTTCTTTTCTTCCTTTGTCTTCTCACTATTGCCTTGTGTTGTGGACTGTAAAATACATCAAGAGGAGGAATCTCCTCTATCTTGAGCATAAGTTCAGAGGACGGGGTAATGGGAATATGTTCCATTTCTGAGACATTGCTAATTGTTCCTGCGGCATCCAATAATGGTAGCCATTCAGATGAAAATTTGTTAATATCTAGCTTCCCATAAAGTCTATAGAGCATAGCAGTAGCAAAGAAATACGGGGAGGTGAGAGAACCAGTACTATACATACCATGTTTATCCTTTTTTAGTGGTTCGTCCCTCCTTGACCAGTCTTTGGTGCATTCTGCCAAGTCTTCATTTTCTTTAGCAAACTTCTCTATGAACTGTTTGTTATAAGTCGCGTGTGGCTTTGGTAAATGATACATGAGCCTCAAATATTGTGGAGTGAACGAACCAATGAGTCCTTGACCTTGAGTCTTAAATTGTCTATTTTTGATGTCAGCGCTACCCAGTACCCATTTAACCATGTCCCTATATGGAAGAATTTTTGGCCTTACCGCTATTTGGTGCAAGAACGAGCAAGCTAGGTCTGTAACTGATGCCTCAAAAGATCCATGTGAGTCTGCAGTAGCTGTGACCTATATCCTTTTGGGATTCTCTTCCTCAAGTAGACTGTACATGCCTTCCCAAGTGGTAATACCAGCATCTCTGTTACAGGCGGTGTCTGTATACAGGGGCATCATTTCTTTGTCTTCAGAGCTTGGAGCTTTGCCTTTCTTTCCCATAATATCCTGAATACTGCTTTGTATAGTTCTCTGTTCTTCCTTCCTGCAGTTTATAAGTGAGGTGAGAATAATGATAATGATAAGGTGATGGGAAAACTTTAAATACCAAAGACATATAAAATATACCACCTTACGTGAAATGGCTCTTTGATCAGCGCAAAACCGTATTTCATTAACAATTGGCAACTAACTCATTAATTAGCATTAAAGCACATAACCAGGTCTCAATTTATGGAAAAAGCTTTCTCGAACAACGACCCTGAAAAGATCTGTGACGAAGAGATTTTGCGATTTGCTTCGCAATATTGAAGATCGGTGTCACAGATCGCTATATCACTCTATCACTCTATTGCATTATCATTCTGTCGCAATATCTCAATATCGCTGGAGCGTGGCATATGACAATTATCTGTTAATGTGTTTCCTGCGAAATGCGATTTGCGATATGCGTCATCGCATATCAGTGGTTTGAGGTTTTTCAGCGTAAGTGATGTTAGCGATCAAATCTACCTTAGGCTGAAATAAGGTAAGACTCAAGGCCACATCAAACCACGCTCATCCTCGTAGCTAGCCCTACGAGGACAGGAGATGGCTCTCTCCGGGTCAAACTCGGCAAAAGATAATTGAAGAGGCTCGAGATGACCGAATTGATGACTGATTTTAGGCTAGGTATGAAGTACAAAGAGTTTAGAATTGATTTTTAAAGATTTTGTTGAATTCAAGGGAAGGGTAATTTTGGTTGTGGGGATGAGGCACAGCTTTTGCAGAGGTCTATTTGGGGCAAGATAAGTGATTGTATTGATGTCTTAAAGCAAGTGAGATGGGAAGATCAGACTGGTGAGGAGTTAAGGAGACCAAGGGAGTCTCAGGGATTCTCCTTAAACTAAAGAAAACATAGAATATTAAACAAATTTAAAGGCAGAGCATAGCAAGTTCATGGATTCTACCTTAACACTTCATTTGTTTAATTACATAAGACTTAATCAAGAAAATGATACACATACACAACTTACAAGTACTGAGAGAAACACACCATCAACACATAAAGCCACATGGATCCCAAATAGTGCTGCAAAAACCTGGTCTTTCCTTTGCCAAAATGCAGATAAGATATGTACAATAAAGTCTCAAGCTATTCCCAAGAGTCCAACCTCTCCAACCTTTGAAAATGATTGAGAAATTACATCATATAGACCATCCTAACTCCTTTCCTTGCCTTTAGGGGTCGAGATCATCATTCTAGGAGCTGTTTGAACTAATTCTAAACAAGGAACTTAAATCTAGGTAGTCAAACAACTTATCCCTATATGCTAGGAAACTGATTCATTCATTTAATTTTCACCTTTTAGTGAATGAATCCTCTAGAACAAGTAAAAATGTGCCAAAATTACATCATACACATCAAATTACATTAAGCTAGGTCAAACATCACATCAAGAGGTGAAACTAGTCATAACTGGCCGAAATTCTGAGCTGGAAGGTGAAAATTTGACCAAAAAACCCTGTGCGCCGCGCGCCTGAGCTCTATGCGTCGTGCGCCTTTCCGCCTGATTTTGGGGCACTTCCCGGCATCCAAATTGAGCTCAGGCTGGCTTGTTAGAAAGCCCTGGATGTCTTCTTTCCAACCCAAGTGGAATTTTCCAATTTGGTCTCCATTTGACCCTCCAAAAGTGGATTCTCCCAGAAGTACTTCCTGCTGGTGCAAAAAGTGGCAGAAAGGTGATTTTCATGATGTTTTTTGAGCTTTTGATCACCCAAAACTTGATGAAATGTCTTGGAAATTGCTGAGCATGTGTATTTTATCATGAAAAATCCAAAACTACAAGCCATTTTTCATTTTGACCTCCCAATCTTATGGGTCGCGCGTCTTTTGCAGGAGACTTTTGGAGGCCTTCCCGGTGTCGGAATTAGGTGCAAGATAGCTCGTTGGAAAGGTCTTTGAGTCTAATTTCCAAAAAAACTATAATTTTTTCAATTTGGAGTTAATTTTCCTTGTTAAAAATAAAATCTCCCAAGATTGGTCAAAATGTGCCAAATGAGGCTGCCTCAAGGCAGAGTGCTGTTGCAGTCAACATTTGAATGCCTTCCTCAACTACAAATTGAGCTCATGATAGCTCATTGGAAAGATCGTTGTGTCTAGTTATCATGTAACCCAGTAATAAAGTCATTTGGCCAATCATGCTAGGAGAAATCTTTATTTTCCCAAAGTCACTTCAGAGGTGCATTCATTCTCCAGAGGCAACAATATTTTTGAAATGTCTCTAAAACCATGAAACCTGTGTAAAACGTGAAGGAGGTTTTTCTTCTTTGGCATGTTTTGGACAAAAGCCTCTCTAAGGGTTTTAAAATTCATCTTTGATTGCTCTGGAACATCTTTTTAGTGAAACTTATCCCGATGTGTGAAACAAGGGATTTTGCCGAAATGAAGCGAAATGAAGGGGATAAGGGGCTTCTAAATTCTTGGGGAAATTTTTGGAAGTAGGGAGGGATGTTAGGAAGTAGGGGAAAGTTGAATATCAGAGATTGAGTGAGGGAAAGGGGTCCAAAAGGGAAAAACACAGGCCTAGCCTAGAAAATTGCCAAGTTGTGGCAAGAAACTAGGGTTTGTGCAAAAATGAGGAATTTGGGGGATCTCAATGATGGGAAGTGTTTAATAGGGTAAATTAATGATAGGGGAAAGTGTATGAACATCAAGATACAATTTTTGCTAATGATTTGAGCATTCAAGAGAAATTGCCTTCAAAACCCTAGAAGAGGGTAATGAACCTTGCCTAGGTGCAACTGAGGCATGAATAAGGTGTAAAATGACCCAATGGAACCTGGCATGATGATAAAAACCTTTTGAATGATGATAGACTCAGCTGAATAGTGACATAGATTGACATTTGGGCAAATTTGAAAGGAGTGAAAGCAAACCCTAGACCTAATGCCCAGTGACCAAATTTTGCTTGAAGACTCACTGAAATGACAAAAATTTGATTTTGACACCTTAAAATCACTTGTAAGAGCATGTTTGATCACTGGAGGAAGGCTGCAAAGACTGAAACTAATAGGGCCAATAGCTCCTCATGTTTGAGGATTACCCATACGTAGGTGTATATCTTGGAGGTGATCCAAATATCCCTCTTCTTGAAGGAATGCAATGAGGTGACCTATGTAAAACTGTCAATTTGGTTTTTTTGTCTTTTTTTCAATATTTTTTTTGTTATGTTTTTAAATTTGAGAAAAACCTTAACTATGTAAATACTATGTAGATATGGGACCAATCATACCAACAACGATGTTATAAATAGTTATGTGTAGTGTACAAGCAATTCCTATTGAGTAGGATCTTGTTGCAATGGAAGCCTTAGCTGAGATTGTGGGGAACCTGGAGAGGTTGCCTCTATATATCCCAAAGATTGGGATTGATGACCTTCATGCTCATCATCAAAGGCATACAACATGTGTACTTGGGTGGATTGCTTGTCTTTTCCAATGAGTGGCTCATGTTATCATATGCTATCATGAATGCCATGCTTAGTTTTTAGGCATAGAGCTATATTTTTTCTTGTTTTGTCTATCAACATATATTTGTATAATAAAGGCGACATGCCTCATATGTTTTGGAATTCGTTTTTGTAAAAACAATTTTTTTTTAATACACATTATAATATATGGATACTGCTTCTATTTACTCAACTTATTTTATACTATTTTTGAATTAATACCATTTCTTTTTACAAATTTTGCAAATGTCGATTTAACACATAATTTTCCAATGCATCAGTTAATATGTTTAGATGTCTTGGAATGTGATGGTATTCAATGTAATTGAATTCTCTTTCTAGGAGATGGGTCCATAAAAACATCCTTAACATTGAAGAACTTTTAACTGAATAAATGTAACCTGTGCAATACTCTGAGTTGAGAAACTAATATGACAATTAAATGACGAATACCAAATGAAATAGAATTAGTTAATAGTTCAACAACGACAATGTATTATGAAATACAGTTGATCATGTGGCCAAACCATATCCCATGAAAACTCACTAACTCATTGGTGTGTGAATAAATGGCCCAAGCAGTAGAATAGAGATTATGATTATTACGACTAGCTCCATCAAGATGGACAATGTGAGTGTTATCACTAGGTTGGAGCAGGTTGGGCTATGTCAAACTTTAACCTAGTGTAACTATTTCAAACCAGCTTATAATTGGAAGCTATCCCTTCCAATATGAGAGGGCTCTCTCAATATCTTTTAAG
This sequence comes from Pinus taeda, assembly GCA_000404065.3. Lineage (NCBI taxonomy): Eukaryota > Viridiplantae > Streptophyta > Pinopsida > Pinales > Pinaceae > Pinus > Pinus taeda. The sequence goes on along the minus strand of APFE031085218.1, from coordinate 36,000 downwards.
AATGTAGATGGCTAACTCTGGTTTTCTACTTGATTATTCAAGTGAAAGAGTGTGAGGGCAACCACCATTGGGCATGGAGTTAGTGAAAGAAAAACTACAATAAACAACATTGTTTTATGGAAACTAAGGGATCTTTTGTTTACTAAGGTGGATAAGGACATTCATAGTAATCACAAAGAATTGAAGGAAGTTCGAGTTGTTTGACAAATTTCCAAGTAATCAACAAACTGTGAAAACCAATAACAACAAAGAAACACAACAAGATGGGACACAAACCTGCATGAATCTCAAGTTAAAATAGATTTGCTACAAACTGTATTTTCTATTAATTGAAAACAATACAATAGTGTTTCTCATGTCATCGATCCCCTTTGTAAAGTTGAAAATCTACATATTTATAGGGAAGAGATCCCTTTACATAATCTACCACCTAGGATAGATTGAATCCACAACTATGAGATGTAATCCTATCTGATGAATAAAACTTTGACCCTTCTTAGGGATTTTTTGTTATAACAAAGTTCAAATACAAAAGGGAGTCATATGGACTGTTAAGACAATCTAAAGCTTACAACTGTATTGGTGGAAACTCAAACACTTGGCATTTCGAATCTAATGTTTTGTTTCTTGTTGAAACATGCTAAAAATTCCATTATTGTTCCACTATGTCTTGGCCTTGTTTTCTTGTTATCTCTTTAATGACTATGTTGTTGGATATTTTCCGAAAAACACATGTGTTGTCTCACAGAGCGGAAGTGTTCATTGATCTGCACCATTTATCAATATGGAAATCCCATGGTGGTCTGTGTTTATGAATGAAAGCAGGAGGGTCAGTTCTCTTATAACTGTTCATGTAGGATGGGCCACATGGCATCTAGGGATTGGAGGGAATGAATATACTATCGAGACAGGAGTTAATGTCCATGGCTGAGTTGGCGCATTATGGATGGAGGCCAGGAGCTAACATGAAAATGGGGTTAGTATCATTGGTGGGAAGTGATAGGAATATGGAGCTACGTGGAAGTAGGAGAGTGGAGAGTGATGTGAAGCATAATTGTGGGTTATAGTGGGAGTGGGGAAAACCACTTTCGAAGGGGGTTCGAAGAAGTTTATGGTATTAGAGGGGCGCATCTGAAATCATAAGGGAAGGACAAGTAGTTGCGAGGAAATTGCTTTTAGAACCCCCCTCCCCCCCCCTCCCTCATCGCTAAAGAGAAACATAGCGAAGGGGGTCCAAAAAGGCTTTAGAGTCATGAGATGGAAAGCTGATGGTGATTGGGAGCGGGGAAATTCGCGATGTTTAACCATGGGTGGACCTGAGGACTTATTGGTTGAGGAGTGATATTAGTGGAGGAGTGACATCAGTATATTGGAAGGGTTTTGCAATATCGGTGGATCGAAAGGGTTTTGTGATATCAAAGGAGCAGTAGTGATGGGTTTATACAATATCAAAATTGGAGGGAAATACATGCGATTTGTGATATCAAAATCATAAGCGAATGAGAAACATGAGCAGATATGGTTTCGGAAAAGTGAAAGGGCCAGTTGTGATATAGACTATGGGTCCCAACCTTTAAAAGGATTGCAACATGCTTATTAATGTTATGAAGTATTTTAAAGCGGAATGTGGAATTATGGCTAGAGTTGGAATGGGTGAATGTGGTTAGTGTAGGAATGGGAAACATGACTAGAGTAGGAATGGGAAATAGGATTAGAGAAGGAATCGGTAAAAACAGGATGAGAATATGAGAATATGGGAATTTCTCCAGAAAAAATAGAATGGACATGTTATTCCTCAATCTCCAAATATAAAGCACATCAACCTCTTTCAGAAAAGCAACAAATAGATGAAAAGATCAGTTGTGGAAAACCTTAACTAATAAAACTAAAATTTATTTTAGTGCATTATCATGGATAACATTAGCTCCAATGGGGATGTTGTGCCCCTGTAATGCAACAAAGAACCAACAGACGAGTTTGCTAACCATTGAGTTGATCCCAATATGAAGACTACATCAAATCCACTTCACCAAACTGAAAAGAAAACTACAACATGTAATCTAAACCTAAAGGAAATTCTTTCCCAACAAGCTCATTTATGTCCTACTTTAACAACTAAAAGTCCACCTACTTAATTCAAGCAATATAAAATCTCCAGTATAAGGTCTAGACAAAGAGCTGATCCAACACCTAGGCTTCTTGACTATGCTTGAATAAAATTATTAGTGAATCATTCATAAGAAACCCAAAATAAAAACTTGTGGTAGAACTTATCGTGAAAATCTTCAAGTTACTGATCTGCAAGCAGTGGAGTCACCATGAAACTTTGATCTTCAATATTCTTTAAGAGTGGAGTTGCCAGGGTAATATTACAACCTTTAAAACTTATGATTCCCTGTTACCCTTAGAAATCAGAAAGAAGAGACTTGAAGAGAATCCTGGAAAAAGTATCATTTTGGATCCCGACGGCTGCATCAAAATGTTACCACTGAGCTGGAGTAGGTTGGGCTATGTTAACCTTTCAACCTAACGTAACTATTTCAAACCAGCTTTTAATTGGAAGTTAAACCTTCCAATCTGAGAGGGATCTCTTAATATTTTTTAAGAATGCATATGGCTAACTCTATTTTTCCATTTGATTTTTCAGGTGAAAGAGAGTGAGCGAAACCACCATTGGGCATAGAGTTAGTCAAAATAAAGCAACAATAAAGAACACTATTTTATGGAAACTTAGGCATATTTGGTTTACTAAGGTGGATAAGGGCACTCATAGTAATCACAACAAATTGAAGGAAGTTGGAGTAGTTTGAAATATTTCCAAGTAATCAACAAACTGTGAAAACTAATAACAATAAAGGAACACGACATGATGGGACTGAAATCGGAATAACTCTCAGGTTAAAAAAAAATTTCTACAAACTATATTTTCTATTAATTGAACATAATACAATAGTGGTTCCCACATCACTGATCCCCTTTCTAGAGTCAAAAATATACATATTTATAGGGAAGAGATCCTTTTACATAATCGTCCACCAAAGCTAGATTCAATCCAAAACTATGAGATCTAATCATCTCTGAATAATAAAACTTCGAGCCTTCTTAGGGATTTTTTGTTACAATAGAGTTCAAATTCAAAAGGGAGTCATATGTACTATTACCATAATTTAAAGTTGAACACTGTATTGGTGGAAACTCGAACATTTGGCTCTTTGAATCTATTGTGTTGTTTGTTGTTGAAACATGTTGAAAATTCCATTACTATTCCACTATGTCTCGGCCATGTTTTCTTGTTGTCTCTTTAATTACCATGCTATTGGATATTTGCCAAAAATCACCTGTGTTGTCTCATGGAGTGGAAGTGTTCATTGATCTAGGCCATTGATCAATCTATAAATCCCATGGTAGTCTATGTTTATGAGGGAAATCAGGAAGGCCACTTCTCTCACAACTGTTCATGTAGGATGGGTGACATAGCAGTTGGGGATTGGAGGGAATGAATATGCTATTGGGACATGAGTGGATGTCCATGGCTGAGTTGGCGCATTGTGGATGGAGGCCAAGTGCTGACGTGAAGATGGGGTCAGGATCGTTGGTGGGAAGTGATAGGCAAAAGGATCTACGTGGTAGTAGGGGAGTGGAGATGAAGTGGAAGTGAAAGGTGATGTGAAGTGGAATTATGCGTTATAGCGGGAGTGGGAAAAACCACTTTCAGAGGGGGGTCGAACCAGTTTATGGTATTAGAGGGGAGGGTCTAAAATCACAAGAGAAGGACACGTAGCAATGGGGAAACTAGTTTCTGGAGCCCCCCTCATCATTAACGAGAAACATACCAGGGGGTTTCAAATACGCTTTAGAGCTGTCAGATGGAAAGCTAATGGTGATCGGTAGTGGGGAAATGTACATTGTTTAAAAATGGGTGGACATGGGGAATTATCGATTATGGAGTGAAATCAACAGAGGACCAATATCAACAAATCAGAAGGGTTTTATGATATTGGAGGATAGGAAGGGGTTTGCGATATCGATGAAAAGAAAGGGTTTTGCGATATCAGCAAAGGAGTGGAGATGGTTTTTGCAATATCGCAATCGGAGGGAAAGACTTGTGATTTGTGATATCACAATTGCAAGCAGAGGAGTAACACAAGAGGATATGGTTGCTCAAAATGGAAAGAGCCGATTGCAATATATACTGCGAGTCCCAGCCTTTAAAAGGATTATGACATGCTTATTAATGTTATGAAGTATTTCAAAGGGGAATGTGGAAATGTGGTGAGAGTTGGAATGTGTGAATGTGGTTAGAGTAGGAATGGGAAACACAATTAGAGTAGGAATAGGATACACGACTAGAGTAGGAATGGGTGAAATGGGATGAGAATATAGGAATTTCTCCAAAACAAATAGAATGGACCTAATCTTCCTCCTTAATATCCAATTATAAGTCACAACAACCGCTTTCACAAAAAATGTAGACACATGAAAAGATCAGTGGTGGAAAAACTTAACTAATAAAACTAAAATTTATTTTAGTGATTTATCATGGATAACAATAAGTTTGAAGAAGGTTCTACATCTGTAAATCAAGTGTAACACAAGCTAAGTAGGAGAATAGAAGGATGTTGTAAAAAAGAAATACAATTTCCACACATGTAAAAATGATACAATAATATACAATTTACTCATGCAGTAACCTAAGCATAGTAAATTTTCAAGTACAGCCCATTTATGGGCTTAGACAAAGGAATCTTGTCATAGTAAACTAACTCATAAGAATATTTTGTAAGCACACATTTTACAATGTAGGGACCATGCCACATATGTTAGAACTTACCAGCTCCTAAGTCATTATATTCTTGATTGTAACCATGACCAAGTCACCTTCTAAGTACACACGAAGATTTACATTTTGGTCAAAATATTCCTTAACAAGCTTATTAAGAGCCTTTCTAGATAATGCGGCATCACAACAAGTTTCATCTAAATGTGCCAACTATAGAAAATGTTCCTTCTCTGCAGAAGTAGCAACAAGTAGTTTGATTTCTAGCTTTAGTGACAAAATTTCACATTCAATAGCTAATACTCCTTCCATACCATAAACTAATGGAAATGGTGTAGATCTTGTTGTATATTTTGTTGAGGTGTGATATGCCCACAATGATGAGAAAATCATTAGATTCCAAGTTCGCTTATGGATCCTTATCATTCATTGAATCATAGTGGTCAAAAACTTATTCACGTCTTCTCCCTAGCCATTGGCTTGCGGGTATTAGGGAGTCGAGCTATCATGATGTAAGACCAACTTCGGTAAGTTCAATCATCATAAAGTTTCAAAAATGAATTCCATGTTCAGTGAAAATGGCCTGTGGTATGCCGAATGAAGAAATCGCATGATTTAATACGAAAAGAACAGTGATATCACCATCATACCTAAATGTAGGCATCACCTCAACTCATTTTGTAAAATAATCCATAGCTAAGATAATATGCGCATGCCCCCCATCTGAGTGAGGGTTACATGTAATGATATTGATGCCCCATTTTGCGAAGGGACCGAAAATGATTATTGGGTTAGGAATAGAAGGAGGTGGACACATTTTGCAATGACATATTTGAAAATTATGACATTTATGGGCCACAACAATGCAATATTTAAACATATAAGGCTAGAAAGTGTGTAAGAGTTCTGAAGTAGTGGAAAACCCTGACTTATGACCACCACATGATCCAAAGTGACAGTCATTTAATACTTTTTATATTCTTCATTTGTTAAACATATTTGGAAAATTGAATTGACACCATGATGATAAAGTATATCGCCAACAATAGTGTATTTCTAGGATTAGTACCGAATGCAATGATGATCAGTTCTAGATAAGTTTGGCTAAAAAGTTTGAGTTCAGAGATAAAAAATAATATTTACATACCAAGGATCTAGTGTACTAATAAGAAAGAGAGATTCACAAAATAGGGGAAATCACAAATAAGCTCAGAAAATACTAGTGATTTCTTTGACTTGGATTTAACATATTCTAAGTCAAATTCTTGTAGGATAAAAATCCATTTGGAATGTTTCACTCCAAGAAATTATCTAGTAAGGATATAAACCACGGGGTTACAATATGAAACCACTATTATTTTGCACAATTGAATATAATGATGAAATCTCTAGACAAATTGCACAACTCCCAGGGTCAATTTCTCCACATGTGCATATTTTATTTTAGAATTGGAAATATTTGTACTCTAGTGAACAACATGTTTGTTGAGCATTAGAAAAGGTATGTGTTGCCACTTATTTTGTTATCTTTTCCTTTAATTCATAACTTCTTTACATTATGAGATGGACATATGATGAAGGATTATGATAAAGTTTAAGATATCTGTGAGTAACGTAAAATGACTAATTATTACCTTTTTCTATGCAAAAAATGATGAAAATGGAAGATTTCCATTTCAGAGGACAATACAAGGAAAAACCAAATGTTGTCCCTTCAACAGGGAAGCGCATCTAGATGAGGCAATCCAGATCGGAGCGCATGAGCTAGGAAAAGGAAGAAGAAATACCATATCAGTGCAAGAGGACGAAGAGATTACTGAAGGATAACGATATGGTGAATCCCTCAGGATCCTTTGATCCTGAGGGATCACTACCATAAGAATATCTGTATCTTTGGTATTTCTACCTGGCCGTTATAAAAAGGGACAATGCTTCTAGCTCACGGGGTGGATTATTGTTGTTTTATAGAATTTTCTATTGCAAACTAAACTTTTATCATCTACTCTCTTTAAAGAGCGATTATTGTAACTTTGTTTTCATGATTAATACATAAACCGTGTTGTTGTTCTATCTTTGATTCTAGATTAATTGCAGTAGTGCGTCCCTGGAGGCTAAGGACCTGACCCTAGTGGATCACTTGCTTCCTATACCATTATTTTCCAATTCCAAGTCGTGTGGTTTGATTTCTTTTACTTGCTTCATTTAGTAATCTGTTGTTCCTTGTCGTTTCATTTACTGGCTCTGTTATATTTAATTTTTACTTGAATAGTAAGGTTATCTTCTACAACTAAAATGTTATGTTGTTCATTCTGAAATCGTATCGCATTACTATTCCCTTACAAATTCACATTATTGTGTAACATTGATGTTCCTTTACATATTAAAATTACTATTCATTTATAGAGTAACATTATTGTGTATTTACATATCAGTATCGTTATTTATTTAGCTATGGTTTACCTCTAAGTGTGATTGATGTTCATTTGGATTGTCGTTCCATTGCAACCGCAATTGTTGTTTCTTTATAACTGTGGTTAATATTTATTATGCTAAACTCATATGACTAATTCCATCATTTTAGATTCATTGTCTATTAACATTTGACTTAGTTCGATGTTCAATATTTCATAAGACTTACTTTAGTTTGTTGTTCCATTCTTGGTTTGCTGTTCAAATCATTTCTGAGTTAAAGATTGCTACTTAATTCATTCATGTAAGTTAAAGCTTTGATTTTCATTCTTTTCAATAGATTGGTTGTTGTTCCCTTTTATGTTAATTGAATTATCATTTCAAGTAATTTCTTTGGTGTGAACAAAACGATCTGAAACGATAGTGAACATTGACTATTGTTGTCTAGTTCCCAAATTGGAGATCTTCTCTTTGATTACTTTTCAATTGCATCAATTTACAAAGGGGAGAGTTATCATTACTGCACCCTTGAATGACGAGTGTTGTAGTTTCTTAAATGAATGATTTAGTTGTAAAGCATTTCAATTTCCCACCATTACATTTAGAGCTTGTTTCCAAGATTTATTTACTTTTGTAAAAGCACTATACTACTAGAATTACTCTTGACAAGTGACCGCCTCGGACTGAGTACACTATTGAGATAACAAATCGTACTTGGATTGATAATTAATGTAGGATAAATAAAGGTGAAAAAGACCCTTTTTACTGCTTGACATTTTGGTGCTGTTTCCAGGGAAGAGTGTAGCCATTTGTTTATTTTGAGAGTAGTGTAAGTACCTGCTAGGAGAGAATTGGGTTTTAAAAACGGAAGGTAAGAACCTGTGTACAGAGCATGTAACAGCCCTACTCCCCAGCCCACTTTCCTACATATTTGTTGTTATTTTTGGTAGAAATTAGCATTTGATTTGGGTGCATGACTAAGTAGAAAAATCCTTAAAAGAATCCTAAACCACTACCCAAGCCTGATAAAGCTAAGGGGCCGGTGACCCTTGGCCGATCGACCTTTATAAACGAAATCCTTAAAAAAGTAGAATCTCAGCCTTAAGTAGGACCTAGAAAAGTTGCTTCTAGACAACCTACTGGTTCCCTTTAGGCCACATGATCACCATCTGTAGCCTTTGTTGAGGTGCACAATGAAACTGAGGAGCAAGATTTTCAAGAAATTGATAATTTTAGTCCAAAATCATTACAAGAAGGGAACCTTAGTAATCTCCATGAAGGGAGAGGAGAAACAAGGAAAACTAATGAACCAAGATCTCCTCATGGAATAATTCAGTGATTAAGTAGCCTAGATAAGGGAACTGCTGCAAAATTCATCCAGAATAAAGAACCTCAAGAGCTAAAATCCCCCCAGAAAATAGGAACTCTCATTATCCCAGACAAAGGAAGTGTTGTTAAGGCCATTCCTGCTAAGGCCATTCCTGCTCTCTCTAACCAACCTAGGAATACCCTCCTAGAAATCCCAGAAGGTTATTGGCACATATTTGACCAAATGACCCAGAACCAGCAAACCCCCCAAATCTCCACATTGCAATATCCCATCATAGATACTATAGTTAATGCACCTATGAAGGAAATTCCTCTCCAGCATATTCCTACATTCCATGGCCTAACATCAAAAGACCCAGATGCGTTTTTCTTTGAATTTGATGTGTTGTGTAGAGGATATGACTATACCACCGATCCCCAAAAGCTTAAACTATTTCCCTCTACATTAAAAGGAGCTACTTTACGATGGTTTATGGGGTTGGGTGGAGGTGTTATAAATGATTGGGATCAGATGAAAGGTGCTTTCCTGAAGAAATATTAGGATTATTGTAGGTCCAGAGAGTTAAAGGATGAAATATTTTAGATGGTAGCTAGACCTAATGAGACACTAGAAGAATATGTTGAATGTTTTCAATATAATCTTCAAATATCTCTTTATGCATCATTACCCTTACCTGACAATGTGTTAAAAAAAACATCAATTAAAGGCATGAAGGAACAATGGATTGAAACACTGAATATTATGGGAAAAGGAGACATCTATCAAGAAAATTTTGCTAACATCATTGATTTATGTATTAGGAGTTCGCAAGGCAACACAAGGCTAAAACCAACCTAATATGACAGATTTGCAAGGGACAACAAGATCTCTAGACAAGGAGTAACTCGCATAGAAATCGAAAATTTACTAGAAAATTTAAAAACTGATATATTGGGGACTCTGACAAAACAACTCGATATTATGCAAGTGAAACAGAAACAAGTAGAAGGAGAGTAAAATATGGCAATATTCTGCCCCAGATGCAGAAAGAAACATAACCACAAAGAGTGCCCATTAGATGCAGTTCAAGTTTGCACTATTTGTACAAAAGACCACTCTATGGAGAGTTGGCCCTCACTTCCTAGTTTGAAAGCAGTATACAAAGAAGCAAAAGAAGAACTAGAACTAATGTACCTACTTAATAAACACCGTCAATAGTAGCCATGACAATCAGGTATGTTCCTCAATCCATCTTCTTCTTTCCAGCCTCCATAATATCATGCTCAACAATATAATACAATGTGGCAAAATCAACCTCCCTTTTCAAATTGGTGACAACAACCATTTCCTTCATCATCACCATGGCCAAATCAAGTAAGCCAATCTAATTGGCCGAACTTTCCCTACGCTCCACCATATTGGCAAAACAATGCGTATCCAACATAGTGGCCCCCTCCCACTTCGCAGAGTCAAGCCTGGCAGAAAAATTAGCAAAGACCAATGAATCAGCCAGTAGGAACCATTCCACTCCCTCAACCTACACTGCCAACACTACAACAAAACCGCTAGTCTAAGACAGCAACTCCTAGCCCAACCCAACCTGAACCCAAATAACAAAACAGTTCAATCTGTTCAAATAATTGAAACACCAGAACTAGAAATTGACCTAAGGGAGTGCAATGACCTTCAATTAATGTTTGGGCGCATTATAGAAGCTGAGGGAGATAAAAATGTTGAAGTTAAAAATCAATTACCTGCAGAACAACCATTACAGGAAGAAGATGTGGTCAAAAAACAGACTCATGACCAAGCAACCACATCTTCTGCCCCATTCCCAGAATGATTAATCATACTGCGCCCTATAGAAAATCCTAACTTTGATATTCTGGGAGAACTAAAGAATTTGTACATAAAAATCGCACTCCTCCAAGCTATCCAAGATATCCAAATATATGCAAAGGCCATCATAGAGCTATGTATAAAAAACAAAGGAGGAGAATAACAAATAACCCAACAGTTCAAGTAGTTGGCACCCTATATGATCTGTTATCAGAAAGAGAAGCACTCGTCAAATATAAATACCCAGGAAATCTAATAGTGACAATGCAAATCAATGGACAAACCTTTTCAAATGACTTAGTTGATTTAGGGGCTGCAATTAATATTTTAACAACCACCACTTGTCAAAAATTGGGCATTACATCAGTAGAACCAACTTCCACCTTATTAGAACTGGCTGACCAATCAGTGGTTAGGCCAGAAGGTACACTACATGATGTCATGCTATCCATTGATTCTTGGGAATATCCTGCCGAATTTCCAATAATAAGCCCCAAAAACTAACTCGATGGACATCCGTTAATTTTAGGTAGACCTTGGCTTGCGACTGCTGATGCTTACATTGGTAGCCGACAAGGTAGTATGACCATAACTAGAGGGAGTAACATCAAGAATCTAGCCCTATACCCTCCAGCCTAGCCAAGTGTAACAATAATAAAAACTAACAAACATCCTGTGTCATATCTCATCGAAAACATTAGATCCCCATTAACCATAAGAGATGCCCTCGATTTTAAATATCAAACAAAGGATGATGTTATTAACAAATTCATTAACCAAGTTGAGTCCAGATCCCACATATAATGTCACATGATAGAGGAAGCATTTGACAATGAACTAGAAGAAGATCCTCTCAAAGGAACTCACGATGAAACAATACCTACTACCTCTGTCTCAAATAGCAAAACTATAGAGATTGAGCCAGGAAAAACCTTAAACATCAATAATAACCTGACTCCTAAAAAAGAAGAGAAGTTGATCCAACTACTGAGAAAATACAAGGAATCTTTTGCATGGGATTATCTAGACATGAAGGGAATTGATCCCCAGCTATGTACACACCACATATATACAAAAAAGGATGTGAGACCTATTCGCCAACCCCAATGGAGACTTAACCCTCACCTTAAAGACATTGTGAAATATGAATTACAAAAACTTTGGATGTAAACTTTATTTATCCAATCTCCAATAGCAAATGGGTCTCTTCGCTAGTAGTGGTGCCAAAGAAGAATGGAAAGTGGAGGATTTGTGTAGATTATAGAGAATTAAACAAAGCAACCCAGAAAGACCTCTTTCCCCTTCCACTCATTGACTAGGTATTAGATACATTAGCAGGAGAGAAATTCTTTTCTTTCTTGGATGGCTTCAGTGGGTACAATCAGATTCAGATTGCCCCTGAAGACTAGGACAAAACTACTTTTACCTGTCCTTGGGGAACATTTGCCTACAGAGTCCTACCCTTTGGCCTATGCAATGCCCCTGCCACATTTCAAAGGGCTATCCTTAGGATCTTTTCAGATTTAATAAATGAATGGCTCGAGGTATACATGGATTATTTCACACCATACAGAGATGATTTCAACCCAGCACTAGACACATTGGAAAAGGTGCTGTAACGATGTATCGCCACCAGGCTCTGCTTGAGCCATGAAAAGTGCTATATGATGATGGTTGAAGGACTCATCCTAGGTCAATATATCTCAGCAGCTGGAATACAGGTAGATCTAGCCAAAATTCAAATAATTTTGTTAATACCTACTCCTACCACATAGACAAAGGTACGCAATTTTCTTGGATTTTCTGGTTATTATAGGAGATTTATAGAACATTTTTCTCAAATAGCTACACCTATAGACGCACTAACAGGGAATGCTGATTTCGTTTAGACAGATAAATGTGCCATGCTTTTGAGGATCTGAAAAATCTTGTGTCAACACCCTAGTGCTCAGAGGCCCAAATTGGGACTTACCATTTCAAATTTCATCAGATGCTTCAGACACAGCTATTGGAGCAGTCCTTGGGCAGGAAGAAGACAAAAAACCATATGCAATCTATTATATTAGCAAGAATTTGTCTCTTGCTGAGCTAAACTATACTGTTACTGAAAAATAATTTTTAGCTGTAATACATGTTGTGAATAAATTTAGGCATTATATCACTAGATATCCTATTGTTTTATATACAAATTACTCTTCCATAAAATATTTAGCAAATAAACCAATTACAAATGGTAGAGTAATAAGATGGTTGATTTTATTGCAGGAATTCAACATCACAATAAAAGATCGACCTGGGAAAGATAATCCTATAGTTGATTTTCTCTCATGAATGTCGAAGCCAGTGGACCTAGCAGTAGTCGAAGATCAATTTCTAGATGAACATTTATTCCTTGTTACTGTCAAAACACCCTGGTATGCTGATGTTGAAAATTATTTAGCAGTAGGAAAATTACCAAAGCATCTGACCCCTAATGAATGAAAACAGATTATGTATCGTAGTACCTGATTTTCTTGGATTGGGGGCTACCTATTTCATACAGGGGCAGATATGCACATCAAAAGATGCGTCTGTGAAGATGAAATATTTGACATTCTGAAATCCTGTCACGACGGACCATGTGGCGGACATTTCACAAATTGAAGAACTAGTCACAAAGTTCTGCAAACAGGGTATTACTGGCCCACAATCTTCAAAGACGCGAAGAAATTTGTTCAAACCTGTGACAGTTGCCAAAGAGAAGGACGCCCTAGACAGTATGATGAAATGCCATTGAACACAGAACTAGTTGTCAAACCATTTGAGTTCTAGGCACTCGATTTTGTTGGTCTGATCAACCCATCATTAAACCAGAAAATATATATTTTGGTTGCAACTGAGTATGTGACCAAATGGGTTGAAGCAGAGGCACTTCCAAGAGCTACAAAAGACTTTGTCATTCATTTCTTATTCCAAATATTTGTGTGGTATGGCCTCCCAAGAGACATAATCACAGATGGGGGACCACAGTTTGCAAGTAATAAAATTGCTGCAACATTAAAAAACTATCATATTCAGCACAAGATTACCACTCCATACCACCCACAAGAAAATGGCCAAGTAAAGAGCACGAATAAATTAATAAAAGAAATAATAACAAAAACCATTGCATCACACAGACATGATTGGGCTACAAAATTGCTGGAAGCCTTGTGGGCATATGGAACAACATGGAGAAACACCGCCAGTTATTCACCATATCAGCTAGTATTTGGAAAGGAACCCATCTTTCCAATAGAGTTCAAAATACAAACTTTGAGAACAACACAGGAAGTCGGTCTAGATTTAAATAAGGCCCAGATTAATATACTACAGCAAATCAACGAGCTAGATGAAATTAGGCTCTCGGCTCTTCAACATACTACATTAATCCAACAACAGAGAGAAAAGTGGCACGACGCCCTCATCAAAAAGAAAGTCTTCCACGAAGGAGATTGGGAACTCCTATAGAATTCCAGGTTCCAGGATTTTCCAAGAAAACTTCAAACTCGCTGGCCCGGAGTGTATGAAATCCAAAAAGTGCATGATAATGACACCATTACTTTAACTACCGTTAACGAATTTGGACATACCTTTAAAGCAAATGGCCACCAAGTTTGATTTTACTGCAAACCTCTTGCTTGGGAATCCTTCTACCAGCAACTCCAGGAAGACTCTGACATGTAGATTCTGGCTGAGGAAGAGAACTCTTCCTCACCTTTGGCTCACTAAGTAATTTGATTGCTTTTAAATTTTGTACATAACTTTTTCTGTTCTGTTTGTGTAAATAACTTTTGTATAGATTTCTGCATTTCTGTAATTTCTTTACATTTTGTTGTTCCTTTTTGAAGGAACACCACTTTTACATTTTGTTGTTCCTTTCCAAAGGAACAACATTTTCACCATTTTTCTGTTCCTTTCTGAAGGAATAACACTTTTGAATTTTTCTGTTCCTTTCCGAAGGAACAACATTTTTTCCATTTTGTTGTTCCTTTCTGAAGGAACAACACTTTTTCATTTTGTTGTTCCTTTCTGAAGGAACAACATTTTCGTCGTTTTGTTGTTCCTTTCCGAAGGAATAGCACTTTCGTATTTGGTTGTTCCTTTCTGAAGGAACATCATTTTCATCTTTTTTTGTTGAATCCTTTCCGAAGGAACAACACTTTCACGTTTTGTTGTTCCTTTTCGAAGGAACAACATTTCCACCTTTTTGTTGTTCCTTTCCAAAGGAACACAACTTTCACATTTTTTTGTTCATTTCCAAAGGAAAAGCACATCTGCATTTTTGTTGTCCCTTTCCGAAGGAATAACACCTTCGTTTTTGTTGTTCCTTTCCAGAGGAACAAGATTTCCACATCTTTTGTTTGCACTTGTTTTATTTTCTATTTCGATTAAGGAACAACTGTTGTTCCTCTCAAGGAACAGCTGCTGTTCCTCTCAAGGAACAGATGTTGTTCCTCTTAAGGAACAATAGTTTTGAGCATGTTCTTTTTCCTTTCGCTTGTAGTTTTTGCATGCAAATATTCTTTTGTCGTCCCTCTAAAGAAACAACAGCTGGTCCATCTAGAGAACAACACCTTTTTAGTGCATTTTTCTTGTTTTTGTGTGTATGTGTGTTTTACCATTTAGAAGATTTTTGTGAGTGATGGTAATTTAAGGCACAACTGTACATTTATGTAAGAATAAAAAAATTATAGGACACTGAAATCAGCAAATCAAAGAAAAATCGTTATCTTTAAAAGAAATTGCTTTGAATTGATAAGAGAAAAGAGGGAAGGACACAACTATTTATATCACTTTGTTGTCTTTATTTTCACTAATACCAATGTGATTGATTATTTTTATCATGATGGTTCTTTATAAATCCCCATAATTCTCTTTGATCATTATTATTGAATAAGAATAAGGGCATATTTTTCTCTATTGAGATGTTCAGACTTCTTCCACCATCCCTACTCTTAAGGAGTGTTGAGCCACCCTCTATATATAAATAGGAAAAGTGCTATATAAAATAAAAGAACAAAAAGAAAATATGTATATCTATATTATTACTAATATGATTTGTTAGATGAAGGATAGGGTGTCTCATCAAGAGCCAGCCTACCATGATCGTAAGGAATAAAGTGAAGTGGCATTCCCACTATGGCCACCACACCAGGGATATGATCCAAGACGCGCATCAGAAAAATAAAAAGTCCTTGGAATAGGAGGTCTCATCACGAGCTGGCCTGCCCACCTTTCATGCCTTCCTGGTGAATGGCATTGTGATTCATCTGGTTACCAAGCCAGCACAATGGCCTCCATTCTGACATTTCACAACACTTTCCTAGACATACACAAAGGATTATGGTTCCAAGGGTGAAATAAGCAACTTTTTCAAGGTTATGGACACTTGTGGGCAACAAAGCTTTGTTGATTGTATTGAAGTCATATTTCTTATACACCAATAGTCATTATAAAACCCTTCTTCTTATATCTTTATAGTGATTTCAAATGAAATTATGTATATAACTCTTTCGAACCTTTGATACATGAAAATCATTTATAAATCAATCATGATGGTTAAAGTGGATAATGACCACATAAGAACTTTTATTCATGTCAGTTGTCCTATCCTCCATTTTTCGTATCATATCATGACATTTCCATATTTATTAGCAATTTTATCATATGCCTCAATTTCAGTAATCCGCTCATTTTTGTAAACATGTCATATATCTATACGTTATTCCTTTACTCCACTATACGATTGCAGTTCAACATGTTGCTCCTTTATTTGACAGCTGAAGACAGCCTATCACATTACAAGGGGTGTAGGTGATTTCCATAATTCACTGGCATACGTGTCATCTCATTATTCGGAGGTATTATGACTTCACCAAAAATTTGGAATAACAAGCCTAACAGTATTGTGTTTCCCAATATGCATGGCTTGTTGTTCCAATGCCATTTCTGTGTTTTTCTCGAAAAAAATTAGAAGTTAAAAATTTGAACAACTTGTTATTCCATCATCTTCTCTGTATTTTCTTAAGAGTAAGCTAAAAATTTGAATAGCTTGTTGTTCCATCGTCATCTCCGTGTTTTTATAGTGTGTTAAGCATGAATAAGATGGGAGGAATATCAATTCCCAGTGAGCCATAAGTTTTAATGGTCTTTGACGCCGCACAAGAAATCTTAGCAAGGGCAAGATGGATAGCTTACCTTAACCATCTAGAGAAATCTAGCGAGACGGTGGCAATCGAGTTTCTGCAAAATTTGTAGTAAAATCATTCCGTGGTGAGAGGAAGATAGATAACAGCCACAAATGACATAATTCCTGAAGTTTTGGGACTACCAGCCGTTGGACATGTGTGGACTCTAAAAAGGTGAGACTGCGAAATGCCATAACCATCTTCCAGGATGAAGGGAAGAACCTTACTGTCAAAGGGAAAGGAGTCTCGCCAGAAACCCTGGGAGAGTCGTGGGCAGAATTGGCAAGAATTATCAAAAGCTACATCACTTTTGATGGTAGAAAAGATGTGGTAAGACCATGCCATCTCAAACTTTTAGTCGTGTTAAAGAAAAAATTTGTTGTGAATTTGCCCGCATTCTTAAATTTTTTATTACATGATGTTTCCCGAAGCATGAGAAAATCTCGCCATGTAGAGTCAGTGGTAAGCCATCATGGTTAAATTTGGTTGATAGTCAGTTACAGTCTAGCCCAACAATAGAGTAGTTGGGAAGAATTGATTTTCTCAATAGATGGGGGATTGGCCTTGCTAGCCCCAAAATGCAAACATATTGCTAGCACATTGAGTAGACCACCAAAACGAAGACAATCTATCAGATTGGCAAGGAGCAAAGGAATGCTGGGAAACTCCCAAGGAAACATTAGCCATCCTATGGAAATACATGATTCAAAAGACAAACAACCCCCACAATTGGAAGGTGGGGAGAATGAAGAAGAATTGGAGGAAAATGATGAAGAAGAACTGGAGAAGGAGATAGAGAAATCCGGTGAGGAAGAAGGGGAGGAAACAGAGCAACGCAGCGAAAGTCCACTGCAAAACCCTCTACAAGAAGATGAATTGGCCCAAATTTTGGCCAATATGGGTGAGTATGTCCAACCTCATAGCCCACTTAACCCCATACCGAAGAAGGGCCAGAAGAGGACTCTGCCCATGATAAAAGTGCATCCGAGGAAATGTGTGATGAGGAGGAAGAAGAAGAGGATCACTCTACTCATGGTAAGAGTGTATCTAGGGAGAAGAGTGCCGAAGAGGATGAAGAAGAACAATTTGTTCCTAGTTAGAATACACCCAAAGAATTGCATGATGAAGAAGAGGTAGAAGAAGAAGCTGCCTAGGAGAGAACAGAACAAACCAGGGTTTTTACCCTTGAAAAACCTGATCAACAGAACACTGAAGAGGTTTTCCAAGAAGGAAACATGGAAATTGGCCAAGGTGAAGGTACAATGCCTAAAGTACAAAGCTCAGGCCTGAGAAAAGAAATTGTTGTTCCTTCTAAGAAAACAGATGAGATTAAAAAATTGTGAAAGCACAACAAAGATTGCTTAACGTGATTAATAAACTTCAACAACAAATAAGAGTCTTAAAAATGAGGAAGAACTCAAAAGGAACCTCTAAGGCAAAGCATGCAAGCACCCAGGCAAAACCCCATAAGAAAAAGACCAAGAAGACTCAAGTCGAACCTGTTATTCAGAATCACAAGGAACAACATTTTGTTGTTGCAAATGTAGAAGCACAAATGGACAATGCACCAGCCTATGATAAGGAAGTCCAGACAAAGGCACTCTCCTCTAGTATTATGACCAACCGGATAGTCCGTGAGAAGGAAACCCAGACCATAAAGACTAGATTTCACAATAAGGAGATCCAAGTATATATCCAACCCAAAATTGTCATGATGGATAATGACTCGAGGATAGTAACTCTGCAAAAAGATTTGGCACAAGCCCAACGAACGATAGAGAAACTCACAGAGGAAATTGTTCCTCAAGAAAAATATCAGAAACTACAATAGTAGCTAAAGAACATCAATGCATCATAAAGCCAGTCCTTCGATGGATGGTGAAAGATAGAGGAAAGAGTCAAAAAGGTAACCCATAGACTAGACACAGTTATAAATCAAATGGATACCTTATGTTCTCTGTATACTGATGTTTTAGCGTGTAGGGCACCTGTCAAAAACTATGCTTTATTTTTTATGGAAAGATATTTACAATTGAAAATTAAGGCTATCAAGGCAGGAGTACCCATAGAGATAAAAACCATTGATGATTTCATAAACTGTTGTAAGCACTACGAGGTGAAAATTCAGTGATTTTTATGTGAATTTTATTTGCATAATCTTGTGTTAGATGGAGAAACAGAACAAAACCCTAGCCCTTTTGTGGGAGATGTCCAACTTCAGGAATTTATTTATTTTGTTGTTAATCAGATAAACTGGCTTAAAGCCTACAATGTTTTCCAGAGATAGGAGAATGGATTAGATCTATGGGTAAGGGGTGAACCTAGAGACCCATTGCAACTATGGAATAAACATAGGAGCCTAATGAGAAATTAGGGTGTGATCTAGACATTGCGACCTATTCACATAACACTCATTTGGAAAGGGGTAGAATACTTCTTAACCATCAAAGACCTTGCCATAGCAGCAACCAAATTCTGATACCAAAATTCTAATTGGAATATCCAAAACAGAGAGCCATTCAATTATGAGAATTTTAAGCTAGCTGCTGACCACTTGGTTATCTATGCTGACCTCATCTTGAGAGAAGGCCCATCTTGGTTAGGCTGTAGGTTCCGAAGTCCAATCATTTTATATCTTGCACCAGGGTTTAGAGATTTATATGAATTGTTTGAAGGTCAGACAGGGCATATTTTCGAAATCTTAGCTCGGAATCATGGTTGTAGACCCCCGAGAGAGAATCCTTCTCCACCCTATTCCCTAACTACCTTGCATGTCAATTACAATGTTTTCATGAGGGCATGAAAAAGGGTAAGCAGGGGGGTGTGTTGAGCATTTGAAAAGGTATGTAATTGCCACTTATTTCATTATCTTTTCCTTTAATTCTTAACTTCTTTACATTATGAGATGGACATATGATGAAGGATTATGATAAAGTTGAAGATATTTGTGGGTAATGTAAAATGACTAAGTATTACCTTTTTCTATGTAGAAAATGAAGAAAATGGAAGATCGCCATTTTAGAGGAAAAGACAAGGCAAAACCAACTACTATCCCTTCGACAAGGAACCACATCTAGATGAGGCAATCTAGATCGGAGCGCATGAGCCAGGAAAAGGAAGAAGAAATACCATATCAGTGCAAGAGGATGAAGAGATATGAAGGATAATGATATGGCGAATCCTGAGGGATCCTTTGATCCTAAGGGATCGCTACCTTAAGAATATATGTATCTTTGGTATTTCCACCTAGCTGCTATAAAAGGGACAACGCTTCTAGCCCATGGGGCAGATTATTGTTGTTTTATAGAATTTGATGTTGCAAACTGAACTTTTATCATCGACTCTCTTTAAAGAGCGATTATTGTAACTTTGTTTTCATGATTAATACATAAACCTTGCTGATGTTCCATCTTTGATTTTGAAGTAATCGCAGCAGTGCGTCCCTGGAGGCTAAGGGCTTGGCCCTAATGGATCACTTGCTTCCTGTACCATTATTTCCCAATTCCAAGTTGTGTGTGGTTTGATTTCTTTTACTTGCTTCATTCAGTAATATGCTATTCCTTTTCATTTCGTTTACTGGCTCTATTATATTTAATTCATACTTGAATAGTAAGGTTATCTTTTGCAACTGAAATGTTATGCTGTTCATTCTGAAATCGTATTGCATTATTGTTCCCTTACAGATTAACATTACTATGTAAGATTGTTATTCTGTTACGGATTAAAATTACTATTCGTTTACAGAATAACATTGCTATGCATTTATAGATCGCTATCATTATTTATTTAGCTACGGTTTACCTCTAAGTGTGATTGTTGTTCATTTGGATTGTCGTTCCATTGCAACCGCAATTGTTATTTATTTATAACTGTGGTTAATATTTATTATGCTAAACTGAAATTACTAATTCCATCACTGTAGATTCTTTGTATGTTAACATGTGATTTAGTTTGTTGTTCAATATTTCGTAAGACTTACTTTAGTTTGTTGTTCCATTCTTGGTTTGATGTTCAAATCATTTCTGACTTAAAGATTGCTGCTTAATTCCTTAAGATTATGTTTGCTGCTTAATTCATTCATGTAAGTTAAAGCTTTGTTGTTCAATCTTTTCAATAGATTAGTTGTTGTTCCCTTTTATGTTAATTGAGTTATCATTTCAAGTAATTGCTTTGGTGTGAATAGAACGATCTGCAATTGTAGTGAACATTGACTATTGTTGTCTGGTTCCCAGATTAGAGATCTTCTCTTTGATTGCTTTTCAATTGCATCAGTTTACAAAGGAAAGAGTTATCACTATTGTACCCTTGACTGATGAGTGTTGTAGTTTCTTAAATGAATGATTTAGTTACAAATCATTTCAATTTCTTGCCATTACATTTAGAGTTTGTTTCCAGCATTTATTTACTTTTGTAAAAGCACTATACTACTAGAATTACTCTTGACAAGTGACTGCCTAAGACTGAGTACACTCTTGAGATAACAAATCGTACCTGGATTGATAATTAATGTAGGGTAAATAGAGGTGAAAAAGACCCCTTTTACTGCTCTACAATGTTCATTTTTTAATTTATCCTCTTGGACTAATAACATACCAATGGAAACACCTGATGCAGCTAAATACAGAAAATAAAACCTGGTGATAATCAGGTAAATGCAATAAAGGAGTGTGAGCCAACACATGTTTAAGTGTATCAAAATCATTTTGAGTAGTTTCATCCCAAATGAAAGGGATGCCCTTTTTCAAAAGTTGGGTGAAACCTTAAGTTAGATCTACATAATTTGGAATGAATCATTGTAAAAGGTTTCTTCCCCCTGCAAATTTTGGAGTTGGCATAAATTGGAGGGAGGAGGAAAATTCAAAATAGCCTCTACCTTGAGGCAGTCAAAATGAATTCCTTCTTTAGACATGAAAAATCCCAGTAAACGAATATATGTGACACAAAAAACACATTTATGTGGGTTTAAGAATATATCTAATCGTAGGTGCATTGGATGATCTTGATGTTTTAATTACGAATGTTCTTGTAGATCATCTTAGTATGGTTATACAATATGCTTAATGTCATGAAACACATAAGGCATAGCCCATTGAAAAGTATCACTATCATTCTTCATCCCAATTAGAAGCTTTTGATAGGAAAATGTCCCCCATGAAAAAATTAATCTTATTTTATGTTGATCCATAGGGAGTAGGTTAATTTCATTATAACCAGAAAATCTGTCCATAAAAGAAAATATTTTGTTTCCAGTACAATCATCAATTATTTAGTCAATGTAAGGTGTACGATAATTATGTTTAGGACAAGCATTATTAATATTTCTATAATCGACACAGATGTTTATTTTCCCTTGTTTATTGTTAATAGGAATGATGTTCAAAACACAATTGGTCAAAGGAAAAAGATAGATAAAACCAACTTTAAGAAGTGTTTGAACTTCAGCTTTGATAGTAGAAGCTTTTCTAGGATGCACTAGATGTTATCTAAATCTGATAGGCTTAGCATCCGGGTAGGTCTTGATTTCAAGAATTACAATACTTAGGTCGATTCCAATAATTTCCTCATAAGAATAGGAAAACATGTCGCGAAATTCTTGGAATAGGGCCTTATAAGTCTAAATTTCATAAATCGAGCATGAGGCACCTATACAAATGTTCTCTGTAATTCTAAGTTTCACCGAGATATTAAGCAGAATTTTTGTAGATATATTCCCTAAGTTCTTTTCAAATATAGGGAACTCAATGTCATCTACAATCTCAAGTGAAAACATTGTAGAAAATTTGTTCTCAATCTTTTTGAGGTTGGGAAGAAAAGAAGAACGATGATGATAATCTTCTCAAGGCATTTAATCTAAATTCATAATATCCATTGTGCTCTTGTCTGTTGGAAATATGTTATCGAAAAGGTCAAAGAATGATATAGGTTCCAACCAAGATGATTAATAATACTCACTGATGATTGCATTCACTCGATCAATTTCATTAAGAATGGGTTTTGAAAATTATTGAACCTGATAAGCTAGTTCCAATGGGCTTAGAGGCATTTGGTCATTGTAAGTGGTCAATTAAGGTTATGTAGGCATGATCCAAGGATCATATGATTCTAGAGTGCTTGATGAAATCATATTAACCTAGGAAATAGTAAAATGATTGATGGGTGGAGGGAGTGGAAAAGTTCCCATAAATGTTGAATCCTTAATCAAACCGACTATTGGTGCCTCTTTTTGTCCCCAATTTTACCACTTATCACCTCCATTTTTTCCCACTTTTTTCAAAGGAAGAACCCCTTCACCTACATTTCGATCACCATCACTATCCTAAACATTGCTAAAACCCTGACATGAGGTAAATGCATTACATTAGTGTCAATTTGCTATTTTTGGTTAAGTTTGAGTTATATTCCTAATAAGATCACTAATAATTATGGGTTAAGTGTGAATATTTGTAGCATTATGGAAAAGTCATCTAAATATGGAGGGAGTGCTTGTAAATAGCCTTGGTTTGTCATTTCTGTACTCAACAGCTCAATCTATGATTTGTACTCAAAATCATGGAGGCCTAGTAGAGTCTTTCCACGACTTCGTACTTCTAGAAGATCGAACATGGCATCATACTTCTAGAAGATCGAACATGGCAGTTGAATATTTTGACTGAGCCCGAGCTTGATGTTTTACATAGCAAATATTCTCCATATCCTCATCGAAACAGGACCATGCTAATGTTGGCATTTGTTGGAACCCGTTGTACCAAGGAGAGAAAATTTGTTCAAGGAATCAGACCTCAAGTTTGATTTTGTAAATTCGTTGAGTTTTCCATGTATGGGTTTATTTCCATTCTAAATGTGAATCATTAGCTATAAAGGCCAGTATTGTAATGAATTAGAATTAGTTATTTGTGCAAGATATTAAGTTATCAAGTTACTGTTCAGACATCGTTATTTGTAATTGAAGACTTTCTTCCGGTTAATACCATGGCTACGCTTTGAGCCAAATTGTTCTGAGTTATGGTTTATTGTGAGTCCTTAATTTGAATGTTTTAAATATTTCATTTACTGCAAGTCATTGAAATCTTACCTAGGTGTGGCAAGGACCACCATCATCTAGGAATAAGCTTCACTGTTAGTTTGTAGGTGCATCATTGTGCGACACTTCATTACATTCATTTTCTATCTAGTTATTGTGTGAATTCACTAAGGTTTCTTGTGCAAATGTGTGAGATATTCCATTTGATTTTGGATTGATCATAATCGTTACAACCTCGCATTCATTGATAAATAACATTATTAATAATTCTGAGTTCATAAACTACCATTTGTCATATAGACCATGCATAAATCTTCAAAACAGAGATATGCTTTGTTCCTCAAAAAACACTGAGTTCAATTTAATTACCATCAAACTATTCTTTGATCAGAATGCAGCTTGAATTATAACAATTGCACAATATTTAATAGAACATTCTGAGGATTTTGAATGAATTTCTTCTAGAATGCGTCGAATAGTTAGCTTAGGATTCGTTTGATGAATGGTATGAGCGTGAATGTGGATTTCCTTGTGTATAATTGAGAGATTGATTTATGATATGAGGTTTTAATTGTGTTTTCAAACAAATTCGTGTTGAGTAGCAATAGGTATTGCGTTTTCCAGTTCCACAATTTGAATTGTTTGATTCGTTTCAGGAATTATGATTTAGTTTTCACAATGTGGTTTATTTTAAATTATTTCCTTCAAGAGCATTGATTTGAGTTATTAAATTATCATAGGATAATTTAGATCCATTCTCACATAATAGAATAAGATTAATTTCCATTTCCAGTACTATCGTATAAATATTGGTTTCAAGCATTGAACTGTGTGGTTTATATTCCTAGTATGATTTGATTCTTCATTGCTTTGAGTAGTTTGAAGATAGTTTCTTCTAGTATAGATTAGATTTCCATTTTAAATACAGTAGCATAGGATTTGATTTTATACCAACAAGTTTAGATAACTCTATCAAATATTTCATTTTTGTGGAATCAGCCTCTGTAGTAATTCAATGGGAAGTTTGGAAGGTGTTTCATTTCCAAGTAAAAGTAGTTTGGTTTGAATGGATCGAAGTTAACAGATTAGGATTTGATATTAGATTTACAGTTTAGCCTCCTTATAATATTTTGTTACAAGTGAATATATGCTTGGTCTCTTTAATAGCTAGAAGTTTAAATCCTCTCTTAAGATTTGTAGTTAGAGTGAATTTCATTGAGCCTTTGGTTTCAGTAAGATTGCCTTTCGATTGCAGAGAATTAAAATAAGGAAAAGAGTGGATTGAGTTAAGTAGAGTTCTTTTAGATTGCTTATGTTTTCTAAGAGTGATATGAGTGCTAGTTTGCTTAATTAGTATTGTTTCTTTTCCATCATTCTGTACTTAACGACCAAAGAAAAATTACATACTCTAAATTTAATCTTAAACGAAAAAAGTAGTACAACTTGTTCTTACGAGTCTTGGTTGGTAGTTAAATATCAGGAGATTTAATCACTAATTAAAAATCTCAACACCAACTTGAACATTCTCATAATAACTAGACATTTTCCCCACAAAGGGTACACTTGAAGTGGAATTTGGATCAGAAGTGTAAAAGGCCAGTTGGTCTACTTTAACTATCCTCCCTTGATGAGGGAATAGTATTAATAGAAAAAGTGATGAGACTACTGCATATATTGCATAAGTCCAACTTCGACCTAGTAAAATATCATAATCAAGTTGAGCATCAACAACTTCTACTTCGATAGCAATTGTTTTACCCTCTAAATATACTGGTAGATTATTCAAAATACCATAAGTTTGAAATCCTCTTCCTTCAAAATCTTTGAGAGTCGTAGGTGATTGATTTCTTTTTGAAGAGCCCAAAGTTTTCAAACAAGCAATAGACATAATTCAAGTAGAAGCTCATGTTAGGATCCTATAATTTATAGGATCATAAGGTGACTGAATATTTTCTCTCAGTCATAAGAAATTGTAAATAATATGTCATTTTGCAAATTATTTCCCAAAAAATATATATAAATAAAAATGAAAAGAGGGTACGTGAAAAGAAAAGAAAAATAATAAAAGAATAAGGATGAAAAAACCCCATCAAAAAGAAAAAATATTTATCAAAGTGCTGCAAATTTAAGTGCCACTACTAGAAAGATAATGTGTTGTGATGAATAAAGCATGATGTTGTGTGCAGTTTGTTCTGAATTCCACAACCACTAGTTTTTGTTTTGATCATATAGTGTAATCATCGCCAAACAATTTAAAAATTATGTTGATAGCTTAGAAAAATAATTTAGACAAATTGTTTAATCTTGGCTAAAATAGTTAGTTAGGTGAATAAATTTGGCCCAACAGTGTAGACAGGATCAATGGTGTAAAAATATGTTAGGATTAGATTTAATAATTCCCTTTCAAAGGAAAAATAATAAGCATGGTTAGCACTTTTAATGCACCCATGGTTAGTTAGAGTGAATTTTTAGTATAAGAAGGAATAATTGAGTGAAAAAGGCCTAATGAGTGATTGTTTAGGTGTGTTAGCCTAAGTGGCACCCTAAAGATTTATTCTAAGTCTTAAACCCATTTTTTAAGGTGCATAAATAAAAATGCAAAAGTTTAAAGCGCATGCATCTCACTACCTCTGATCACTCATCTCAGATCGATGATGAGGAAGCTTTTTTTGCCCCCCTTCCCTTTCAAACTTTATTGGTGGAGGGGAGGTCTAAAAAGTTCTCTAGCCGATATTACTTCCCCTACAATGTGTCATTTCCACATTCTTTCAGAACCCCCCTTTCATATGTCACTCTATCCTACCCCCCCTCTGAAAAGAATTTTTAACCGTTGGGCCCATTTCCACACATTTGTTTTTTATTCCTTCACACCCATTCCCTTCATATTTTGAATACCACCATACCCCCTTATGAAAACTTCCAATCCGCATCATTTCCCGCCAACATGTCCCATGCCATCACCTCCACTTGCGCATTGACATATGGCTTATCCGTTATACTCTAAAAACCCTCAAGATTACCGTTTACATTCTGTAAGAGCCTTGTGCCCCCAACGAATGTCTGAATTGTTAGCATAAAAACCCCATATCCCTGTTTTGCATCATTTTTACTATTTTCTAATTATTTCTTGCTCTCATTTATTTGTGCATAGTAAAAGCTACTCAGTGTCAACAAAGCGACCAGTCTGAGTACTGTCATAGAAACCTCCTCGTCATCTACGACCATCAGTTGACAAATTCTTGGTAATTTCATTATTAATCCTCCATCCCTATAATTTCAGTTCTCATAATGTCACCTAAGAAGAAAAATACCAAGGATCCTATCAATCCCATGCTACCCCCTACACTCGACATTGATCATATTCCCCTCGTAGACAGAGACTATAAGAATGCTAAGCTAAAGTGCGAATTTGACCTTTTAGAATTGCATTGTTGGCTGGAGGATAATTACATTGACCAAACTGATGAAATTGGACTCTGGGAGTCTAATTTACCCCTGTACATTTTCCAATAAACTTACCACTTCCTCGAATTCATTCACAAGTGTCACGTTTTCTATTTTCCCAATTGAATGTTTCTTGTAGCCCTCAGTGGAGAAGTCTTATTCACCATTACCCCTGAAAGCATCAACCAGATGCTCTAGATCACTCAAAACAATTCCAACACCCCATTTTCTATAGAAGCCTTGAATGACATATATAAAAAGTTAACGATGTCTAAGAGAGCATAAATCTTTGAAATATTTTTGCCTGAAAATGCCCAATTACCCAAAAATAATCCCCCTTATCCCTCTTCTATATTCCTTGATAAAGAAAAGTACATTGTCTCCATCCTTCCATGTTTATTAGGGTATAATGCAGATGAGTGGGTAGATGAGGTTATGTTAGGTTCTCTATATATCTTTTCTACTCATGAAAAACCCTCCATAATTTTTAATTTCAGCCAATTTCTTTCTAATGATATTCATGAACAATTCTTGAAGTTTTTAACTAAAGGAACGTTCACATATGCACCTATTTTTGTTTATATGTTCATTTTCTATCAAGCAGACAAGTTCCCATTCATGATCCATAAGCTAGATGAAGAAGGAAATGCTCAATCAGTAATTTTCTGAACTTCCTTGGTAAGGAAGGATCCAAAAGAATGTAACTTCAAAGACTATATTGACTAGTTTGTTCATCCATAAATGAGTCTACTAAGTGAAAGAACAAAGCCTATAATCAGTGAGAAAATTCAGAAGAATTTAGACCTCAGTGAGCAGGCTGAAATAGGCGATTGGTACTTGTACCATAAT
Source organism: Pinus taeda (assembly GCA_000404065.3). Lineage (NCBI taxonomy): Eukaryota > Viridiplantae > Streptophyta > Pinopsida > Pinales > Pinaceae > Pinus > Pinus taeda. The sequence goes on along the minus strand of APFE031085218.1, from coordinate 8,143 downwards.
TATAGTGAGATTAGAGTGTATGGTTGTCAGTTGCCACCATACAAGCTGCCCAAATACCTCCCCATGAGAGTATTTTCTCTACAGTATATTAGGCAGATATTCAAATCAGATGAAATTCATTTTGTTTCATCCAAGAAGAAAGCTCAGTTCCAGATCAAGATAGAAATTGGACCATTTATTTGCAATAGCAGGATAGTAGGTGAGGAGGTAGATTTTCTATTGAGGAAAATGAAAGTTCCTTTGAGCTTCACATGGTAATATGACCCCTTTGTTATCATTTCTAAGCTAAGGGTGGAATAGAAGACCACCCCTTATGTTCACACATAGAGGCCTGAAATTGAGAAATATATGAGCCAAATTGAGTGGAAGGAGGACATTTTACAAGAAGCATAAGAACAAATTTTGACAACATCCACTTCCCAAACTCTTATCCGGGAAGAAATTTTCCCTTCAGTCATAGAAGTCTCAGCCAAATAATTTAAAGTTTACAGAAAGAAATCCAAAATGAGTCACAAACCAGATTTCCCAAAGGAGGGAGAATTTTCAACCAATATAGTCCTAAAAGATCCATTTTCTTCAGCACAAACAAACAATCCAGCTACAGGGTCTCCTACAACATCGTTAGTTTCACAAGGAAATCAATATTTAGCTCAAACATCAAAGCTAGTTTATGGAAGCATGGAAAAGAGTATTTTTGACAAATACAAGGACATAAAGTGAAAAAATGAACTCCTCAAAGACAACACATACAATCAGTTCTAGAAACAAACTTCTTCTACTTAGAGTATAGTTTTATCAAATTTTGACACAGAGAAGGGATGAATTCATATGGTCTTCCTTCAGGCTTAGGTCCTCCATCCAAAAATAGCATAAGGTTACAAAATGACTTCCTTTGACTCTGACACCAAGGATATCCATCCCATTGAAGAGATGGAGATGCATAAACAGACAGGGGAGATGATACATTCCACCTTAACAAATATTGCAATGACTGCTTCTAGATAGCAAGTGTTGCTGAAAAATATTCAATCTCAGCTTAAAATTGAAAATATCTCCTCTCTGGAAAAGGACACCGGGATTAAAACATTATTAGAATTGGTAATTAAGATAGGATATTATCCAGAGAATGTCAAAGCGATAGAAGAAATAATCAAAAATAAAAACACTGACATTGCAAATCTTAGAAAACAATTAAAGTTGCCAGCCACAGAGGACCCATAAACCAAGGAAACGTGAGAGACTAAGGCAAAAAGGGAGACATGTTGAAGCTAATCATGGAGAAGAATGCTCAAATCAGAGACATGGAAGCTAATATGGATAAATTAATCAAAGAAAAACAAAAAAAATGCACACTTAGCTATAGTTCCATTAAATATTGTACTTCCTGCAATCAAACCTATAGCAAGAACTTCTACATCAACGACCACTCAAGAAAAGACTACATATGCTGTAGGAAAATTGGAAAAAGAAATGGAAGGGATTTCTTTACAAGGTAAAGAGATCAAGAGATTGCAAGGACAGATAAATATCTTGTAGGAGTAGAAATAAAAAAGTGAAGTTTCACACCTAGCTGGAGTACAATAATCTCATAGACTAGCATAAACATTGAAAAAAATAGAGCAACAAGCTTCCATTGGTCATACCTTAGCTTAATCTAAGGAGAGAATATGGATTGATATCCATAATTCCATGAATGAAATCTGGCCTTCCATATAGATTAGTTTTTAGTAGAATGAATTAATACAGAAATCTAAAGAAGCCATTGAGGAGATCCAAAAACAATGAGGTGACTAGCCTAATGATGCAACAAACCTCATTAGATTTCTAAGTTCAAAAAACAAGCATGAGTTGGAAGAATTAGGGATATAACATAGGACTGAAACAATTATGGATGTCAAGAAAGTGTTGAGTAAATGAAACCTTATGTTCCAGGTGGAAGAGATGTGTCAAAGTCTAGAAATTAGTGTTCAAAGATTCCTTAGCAAATTTGAAGTGCTGAGTAAGAAAGGGCTTCCAAGTTTGTTTGTGCTCAATAAAAAAATGATCACTCTAGATGATTATAACAAAAATTTGGTGGATATAGTAAGGCACAACTCCAAATTTGTAGGTATAAAGGGCAGCTTTATAGGCAAAGCTTTCTTCTAGACCTTAGAGAATGATTTGAATATCCAGTATGAGGTCAAACATTTGTTTATCATTAAACCCACCTTTAACAAGTACACTGAAGTAGATGAGGTTTACAGAAGATTACTCAAAATGTCAATTTGACAAGAAGAAATATGGGAGGAATTATGCGAGTTACTTGAGTAAAAAGTGACTCTATCTTCAGCAACAAAATTATCAGCGCGGCAAGAGTTAGAGAGACAGATCAGCAACAACCTCCCCTAGAATAGGTCCAACATTGGAATTGCTCAACCTATGTCCTATTTTTTGTAGCTAAAAATGTAATTTTGTTTTAGAAAGCCTAAAATACTTCCTAAGTTGTAATGCTAGGATTTTTGTAAATAATATTATAAATACTTCAGTTTTTGAAGTAATAAGGGTTGGGACTTGGATTAAGAAAGACTACCATTATTGTAAAGCTGATCATTGGATTTAGTGACCATTTGCATAGCTGATCATTGGATTTAGTGGTCATTTTCATTAATACAAGCAAGTTGTTTCAGGATTCCTGTGTCATTTCTATGTGGTGAAGTGCTTCTTACTGTAATTCAATTTTTCTCTTTGTTATTCATATGTATTCAAATATGTTTTTTCTTTAAGAAAATTTAGTTTAAAATTTTCTTTGAAGTACCTTGTTCTGCCTTAAAGAAAAATCAATGTTTTCTTCTGAAGCTTAAATATAAAATTATTAATTGCTCTATATTTAATGTGAATATTAATTTTTTCTTCCATCTCGATATCATAAACTACAAGGATCTGTTAGAAAATTATATATTACGGAGCAATGGAACACATAAAATATTGTAGAAATATAAACACAGAAAACGCATAAAACAAGAGAGACACAGATATACGTGGTTCACCCAGTTTGGGCTACGTCCACCCCGAACAGCCAGTCCTTCCTTTCTATTATCCAGCAAAATGATAAGACACAACCTACAGCAAATCCACTATAATATCCTCTATTTTCTCTCACAGTCTCACCTCTCTGTTTTCCGCTCACACATCTAGAATACACATCTATCACAGCCTCAAATGACAAGTCCCCCCCGCACCCCCCGCGTGGAGGGGTGTACAAACTTCCTGGGGTATACATCCGGCTGAAACAAAGACCTCTGAACAATCATGCTCCACACATAGAAGGATCCAGTAGTATGCCTACCTTGCCCTGTAGCACTCAAGCTTGATTATTTCTACATTTGATCATCCTAAACCCTTCTGACTCCATTTCCTAATGGTTTTTCCTTGTTTTTCCAACCAAACCAATTTAAAAACCAAACTTTGAACTTTCATAACTCACCTAATATCCGAACCAAACAAATCTAAATTTGAAAGAGAGATCCCTCTCTGAGTTTAGAAGGGCTAGCTTCTGAACTTAAAAGTGGTTTTGTGGTTACCTTTGTATTTTCTTCACAATCTCAGAAATTATAGAGTGATAAAATTTATGGTGACCATACTGGGGACTCGAACACTCTCAATTAAAAACTAGTTTCCCTAGTGAAATAACATTTGTTTTCGGTCTTTTAATAAATTTTCAGCAATTAAATGAATGCTTCTGAGGTTGTTAATTTGTAAATATTGTGTATTTTGTGGCATATCTAATTAAATAAAGTTTTGTGTGAAAAGATCATTTATATATCTAGCTCCCAAGTGAATCTTTACTAGATCACACCTAGATCCTAATCCCCCTGAGCTTGTAAATAACCCAGAAAAGTTGGTGAGAAAGAAAAGTCCCACAGAGAGCTAATTCTCTCCAAGAATTTTGTGACTATTCAGGACATTGAAATTGACCTTCCTTTTGAGCATAACTTATTCAGATCTAAATTTGAAACTTTTGTGGCTGAAACAGTGGTTGACCAGTCTGTAATAGGATCTTATCAATTTGAATCCCAACTTAAAAACCAATCATTTGACCAAAAGGCCCTACAAGATTTTGAAAAGATAAAAGATTTAGTTTATGAACTTAGCCAATTTGTTGATCAAGCATATATTCAACAATCAGTTGAGATTTGAGCCATCACTGTTTATTTTTCATCACCCATATAGTATTCAATCCATCTTATTATCACCAGTCGTAGTTCATCCACTGTTTGTTTTACCTCTCCATCCATACCACATGTTGTAAATCAACATACCCTAATACCTCCTACATCATTATCACAAGAAATCTCAACTGTAATCAATCCTTAAACACCAACAATGGCATCCTGATATGCTCCCTTGGTTCTATCAGCCCAATTAAATGACATTTGCCAAGATTACCAATGTAGGATTCCTTAATTTGATAACACTAGACCCTTGACAGCTCAACAACATGTTGAGAAATTGGGAGACTACTTTGGCCTACAAGAAGTGGATGCAGAGAATGTCCAAATGAGATTATTTGCTTGAAGCTTTACCAGTGAGGTAAGGAAATGGTTTAAAGCTTTACCTGGTGCTACTATAACGAATCTTCATGTTTTTCATTATCAATTTCTAGACAGATGGGAAGTGAAAAAGAATCCTCTTTAGATCCTTTTAGAATATGAAAATAATAGAATTAATACTGGAGAGAGTGTACAATATTATTGTACAAGATTTAACTCCATATACAATGCCATTCAAACCAACATTAAACCACTTGAAGTTCTATCCTTATTAAAATTTCCTGATGGTTTTGACCCTAACATGGCATATCAGTTTAGAGAAAGGAACCCTGCAAGTCTTGAAGAGATGAAAATAAATGTTGTCAATGTTGAAGCTAACCTATTAGCAAAAAAGGATAGAATTAGGTCAGAAAGAAGAGTAACTATTAAATAAGAACCATCTACCTCTTCTGTTGATGTGAAGATAGATTCCTTGGTCAAAACTGTAGAAAGAATGATGGATAGAATGAGTATCATTGATAGACCCCCTCCCAAAGAAAACCAACTTGGTCTTGAAATAAAAAACCTTTAGGAGAAATCCACCACAAATTAAAGAATGGAAACCAAAAGGGCTAGATCAGCAAGTTATACCTACATTTCAATAGAACTATGTTGAGGAAGAGGCAGAATTAGTTCAAGACCTAGAGGACACTCAAATCAATTTAATGGGAATAAATGATGATGATTATGTATTTATTACTCAAGAAGAACAAGAGATTTTTATCCTTTCACATGCTGAAGTTAATTTCGAAGAATCAAAAGATTATAAGCAATGTTTTGAAAACAAAATCATGGAATTTCAAAGGAAGTATAACCTTAGTAGCAAGAAAACCATTGATAATCCTACCATAAAACCTGTTGAAATTTAGGGTAAAAAGAAATTTGGTACTCCTACAAGGAAAGTTCTTGAAATTCCTCCTTAAGTGATTGTAAAAAACCCATCTAAAAATATGTTTGATACTATTTCAAAACCAACTCAAACAAATGTTCCATCCACAAGTCAACAAAGAAATACTTCCCAAAGAGATGTTGCTGAAGAACAAGATACCCAAAACCAAAATAAAACACAAACATCATGATTTATCTAAGCTTAAGATACCTATTCAATTAATAGAACTTATGAATAAAAATGTATACATCCCCCAAGTAATGAAAGATATGAATTTGGGAGAGGGTGCAGATACAATTAATATAATTGATGATCAACCTGAACTTTTGTTTGGGCCTAAAATATATTAGTTTGAACATTCATGATGAAATTCTACATAATTCGATGTTAGATTCAGGTGTTTCCCATAACCTCATGCCTAAATTCATCATGGAGAAATTAGGACTCAACATAACAAGAACCTATAAAGATCTCTTTGCATTCGATTCCAGCAAGGTGAAGTGCCTAGGATTAATTAAGTGTTTATGTGTTACACTGGCTCAAATACCTACTAAAATTGTTGTTATAGAGATTGTAGTTGCTTACATACCTCAAAAGTATGGCATGCTACTCTCCCATTCACGGGGAGAAAAACTTTAGGGAACTTTGCAAATGGACATGACATATGCAACTATTCCAGTTTTTGGTCAACAAAGAAGATTATATCATGAAACCTTAATGAAATACATTTTTAGTAGCCAAGAAAGTCCCAATAACTACCCCTTATATTTAATTCATTCTGATCTTGATTATTTTACTCTATATAACAATGTTTATACAGTTGAAGAAGATTCAAATTTTGAAACAAACTTATGTGAGATAGAAGAATCAAAGGGAGAAAATATCAAACAAGCATAACAAATTGAACCACTCTGAAACATGGATTTTGATGGAGTTTTCAGCATTGAAGGAGTAGGTGCCAATGTATGGGTCTCCAACACAAAGACTAACAGGGTTGAAGGTCATTCTTATAAGTTGAATTTCCATTGAACAAATAATATTGCAGGATATGAAGCATTTCTTTTTGGATTACAACTTCTTAAGAGTTTAGGAGCTAAGAGAATATATATTCATGGTGATTCTGAATTGGTGATTAAGTGAATTAAAGGTGAGTCTGCTACAAAACATATGAGGTGAAGAGGATATAGAAATACATTGTGTTGGCATTATGACACAGGCTTGGCACTATGGCACAGGTATTGTCCTTGATGGCAACTCACTCGGCAAATCACTCAGATGACAATTCAGGCTCACAGGCTCTTAGAATAAAGGAAAATGAGGTATACGGAGGTTCCCATTGACCAAGTTGTGTATACACGTGGATTCACAAACCAAAAGGCACGTATGCGTATACATGCACTTTCATGCATAGTAAAATGGGTACAATTTGGAAAACTTGGTTTTTGGTCCTTGGTATTTGGACCAATGGTTTTGGACCATGGTATCTTGTCCGAAGTGTTGAACCCAGGTATTGGTTCTAAGTGGTTTTGGACCATGGTATTGATTAAGGCCTAAGACTATAAAAGGGGAGGGAGATCATTAGGCAAAGGCAATCAAGGATTGAATATCTTATGAACAACAAGATCTAAAATACAGATCATCGGGTTATGCTACATAGCTGGATCCGAATCAAGGAGGAACTTGAGCGCTAGAAGAAGGACAAGTTCTATTGATGGGTCAAGATCTTCAGGCTTGAAGAGAAGTATCTTTGTGTGAATTTGATCTGCTATATTTGGCGCATGACTTGATCTATAAATCTGATGATCTGGGTATAACTGATGTCTAAATAGTTGAAAAGGGTAAATGATCTTTTATAGATCTGTACGTAGGTTCAGCATAGCAAAGGCACATATACACGTTGGTTCGGTAATTGAAAACAGTGTATGCGTAGGTTTTCCTTAATATAATAGCATATGCACGTAGGTTCTACATATTGAAGTAGCCTACATCTCATAAAATATGTTTTAGCTACTTCTGTTTACAGTTGTAGTGTTCTGGTACTGTTACTGTATTCTAGTTACAACATTAAGAGAAGTGATTGTTTGATTCAACTTTTGGTTGGTGCAAAGGAGATTGGTTGATGTAGATATATTTTATATTTGGTTGATGTTATTGATAGATCCAGTCTGAAAATTTATGAAACGTGGTCCCTAGAAGAAAAGAGAAGGTTGTAGCCTTGTGTAGGTCAGCACCTACATACTAGTACATCAACTAGTACAAGAGCTAAGGGGGTTGTAGCTCCCTTCCAGGAGAAGCTGGAGAACGAGAGAACATTGTAGCCTTTGCAGGTATAAGCCTACATACTGGTAGAAGACTTCACCAATACAGAAATATTGTAAAAAGAAGTTTCTTATTAAAACAAGATAGAGACGAATTGCAATAGGTGGTTTTCACCCACATTGGCTTTCCACCTTATATCTTGTGTTCATGTGTGTGATTTCCTGTATTGTTTACTGGACTTTATTACTATTTTATGGTTCTGATACATATATTAAGATCAGCTAACTAAATTAGAAGTCTGCAAGATATACACGGTTTTCTCTAAACACAGTTGTGTATATATGTAGGTTTAATTAATAGAAGTAGCATATATCAATTTGTTTGTGGAAATGAAAAATTGCTAAATTACTAATACTGATTCACCCCC
>APFE031085215.1:160143-183022 GCA_000404065.3 Pinus taeda | reverse complement strand
GACTCATCCGAAGGATGAGCTTATAATCAAGCATATGTTATCCTCCTCAAGCTTGTAAAAAATAAAGAGGTGCTTGCCAGAAATGGTGGGGGAAAAGAGAGAAGAATGAGCCTATTTGTTATCTTTTGTCTCAGAAAAAAACCTTAATACCACTCTTGAACATGACACTTTTTATTCACCTGGGTTGGGAAATCCTTTGCCTCATAGTTGATCAAACCACATTGAAAATCTTCAGCCAGATTCCGGGTATTAACTTTGAGTCATTCGTCACCAAGCCATCTGTTGTGTCGTTATGTGTTCAAGAGGTCTGCAAACAAAACATTCAACTACAAAATACCTGTCATCCATTTTGACCATCCCTGAGTCAGTCCTTTATAGCAAATTTCTTCAACTTGAACTAGTTGATTCGTGTTGTGGGCTTGCCTGTGACGGGTCGCTTTCTATCGACATCAACACATTATCTAGAGAGATGACTTAGAAATCGTCAGTACCTTGAAATCTGCATGCATCAATGGCAGGTTTCTCGCCTTTGACGTCAATTTACATCATTGACTTTCGATCGAAGGACTCCGTGAAATGTTCGACATCGACTCATTCATTCACATCTCATGGATTGTACTGGGTACTTTGAGAACCATTGACATCACTGGTGGTCTCTCTCACACTTGTTAACAGTTTACAGCATCGACTGGTAATCAAGTGGTTTCTACCATGTTCAACATCGAATCATTTATTCGCATGGCTAGAATCATACCATTTCGGGAAGTAGAAATGAAGACCCTGGATCTAGTTTCCACCATCCAGGCTGCGAGGAGTTTTGTATTCATTATATAGTAGACCAATTATAAACAGATGGCTGCGTCCATACTGTGTCTACATGAGTCTATGATTATGATGTACTACGAAATCATTCCTGTATCAGAGTAGTAGTTAGTCTGTTAGTTAAATTTTTTGATCTGAGTATAGGAATGCCTACCTCAACGATGATACAGTCTTATACATGTATTTTGTGTTGAAAATTGCAGGTTCTGACTGGGCCCTCCATAAGATAATCCTTGAAATGATAAAGTACTTCACCCTTCCTAGATGATATAAAACCCTAATCTATTATAGGCTTCACACTTTAGGGGGCAATCTGTCACACTAAAATTTGTCACCATGACTATTTGCAATTAGTATGGCTCCATCAACTGTCATACTATCCTCCTTGGCAAGTCTCATACCTCTGCTCTCCATGTCAAACTTCAAGAAAGAGAGGAATTCTTTAAAAATCTATTTATCTCTGGGCACGCAGTTTCTCTCAGCCTTACCTGCGTGTACGCAACCCAAGTTCATAATACCTGCGTACTTGTATGCTCTGTATGTAAAGGGGTGGGTGCGTACCCATGTAAAGGTCAAAAGGCGCGAGTTTCATTTTAAAAAAGTTACTTGTGGTCATTTCTAGAGCATTCTAGAAGCTTGTTCGACGTGTATTGAGCGCCTCCAGATGGTTCATGTATCCCTATGAAAGAGGAACTTATCCCATCAAGAGGGAAGCTATCCCATCCAAAGAGGGGTTTATCCCATTGATGGTGGACCTGATTAGCTTCCTCTAGAGCACTATAAATACAGGCATTGGGCCAGAAGAGGGGAGGTTGAAAGCTAAATATTCCTAAGGGTAGATGCTGCTAGAATTAGGACTTCCTTGTAGAAGCTTGTGAGGAGAGATTCCCATCCCTTCTTGTTTCATTTGGAAGTGGGTGAGCTTATCAAAGTAAAGGAGAACTCTTGCTGGACCCTGGGAGGGACCCGCACAACACCAAGGCTCAGGTTGTAATGGTTTCTTTTGTTTCCTATTAATACAAATAAGTCCATTCTTCTCAATAATTTGTTATTTATGAGTTGTTTCATATACTCCTTGGTCTGTATGTTAAATATGTTTTATTTTATGAGATATTTAGGTGCTATTTAATCGTTTGATTGTTAGTGAATGCAGGTTTCGGAGAGAAGGAGGAGCTCATCTGCATCGATGAGGCTGGACTACTACAACAGCGTTGGATTACAGGTAGGATCTAAACACTTGATTTCTTATATGGTAAATGCATATTTAGAGAAGGATTGTTCTTAATTGTCTTGTTTGTCACTAGAAAGCCTTAAGCTTCTAGGGAGGTTGGTTTTGTCCACAAAATTGACTCTTTCCGCCTAACATAGATCAACATCCAATGAAGATGAATTTCAGAAATAAATAATTTTCTTCTAATAATAGAAATGTTAATCTATTCTCTCCTTTGATCAATAATGTTGAATGTTTTATATCTAATAATTATGGACATGTTGCATCCAATTGTAGAAGCATATTGTTTCAATCTCAAGTAAGCATTCATCTCACAAGAAGAACATTAGCTCCCAGGTACTCAGGTTTCTTTAGAGGATATTGTTTTTATTGCAACATATATGGTCACAAAGTTATTGAATGCAGTAGCAGTAATATGAAACATTAATATTATGATTCCTCTTCTCCCTTTTCTAATCATATAAGACATTATGGTTGTAAAAAGTTTGGGCATGTATCAAAACAATGTAGGAACAAATCAATGGATCGCCATAGACAACATAGTAAGCAATCACCTAAGAATATTGATGTCAAAATACCTGAAAAAGATGGATCCACCAACATTTCTCATGATAAGAAGAAATGAAAAGAAGATATAAGGTGAAATATTTCTCTCTGCTCATTTGAAGATGAAGATGAATGGTATGTAGATAGGTGATACTCTCATGACATGACTGGAGATAAGAGCAAGTTTGAGTCTCTTAAGAAAAACCAATATGCTAAGGTTATTCCTAGAAATAGTGCTCCAACAAAAGTTCTGGGAAAAGGTAGAGCCAAAATTAATAAATATAGAAGAAAAAATGATACTTTATTATTTCAAGGGCTAAAGAAGAATATTTTAAGTGTAGGTAAAATCGCGGATAAAGGAAATGTAATTTTTTTACATCACCCAAATGCAAGGTGATATATGAAGAAACTGGAACATTTGTAGTAAGAGGATATATAAATATAGACAATTTTATTATGTGTTTAAAGAAATGAATTCTTATTGGAATGAGAAGGATAGTTCCTCTTACTCAGATTTAGAGTAAAAAGAAGATGGTTCCCATTGTTGTCCATTGATTTTAAATCTTACTTTTCATAGCGAATGCATAACTAATGTAGGGTACATGACCTCATGAAGAGCACGTGATGATTATCAAGTCCTTAGAATCAGTGATGTATGATCTCAGGGGAAGCTATACATATGTATATCTTGATGATGATTTCCATGTTATTTTGATATTCATGTTGCTTATATTACTGATAATGAATCTGATGTAGTAACTGTGAACAAAAACATACAATATAGACTCAGGGAGGGTTGTGCTTATGAAAGTTCAACATTTTAATTTCTGTATTAAGATATTATGAAGTACATTTGTGTATATACCTGATTTTTTATCTAGACAGTCAGGCATTTTTCTCTAAGATGAGGAAATAATGGAACATACCCAGCGAGAGGTTTTGATATGATTCAATCAATTATTAATTGGCCTTCCAGTCCTGAAATTAGTTGGTTACACTCTAATGATGCTCAGAAGTAATGATGATTCATGAGTTGTTGTAATTTTTCATTGCTTCTTCGATGACTTTGCTGATGGATGAGTTGGATTTGTTCAGACATGTTAGTGAATAGTTGACACAGGTTTAAGGGGAGCATTTGATTTGCTAAGCATTCCATATCGCATGATGATGTTCATGATAAGTTGATGATGTATAATATTTCTAACGAAGACACATATGATGTTGTTATTATGTCATTAGTTACATATAGTGAAGTTATGGATGATGCCTATATGTTGCTTGAACTACATGTTAAAAATTTTATGATGTTGTTGGACAGTTTTATGTGATATCAAAAAGGTCATTGGTGAGGGTTGTGCATGTGAAGGACCTTTAAGGTCCATCACCAATGTCGCATATGGTGATGTCCTTTAATAAAGCATTGTGGTAAGTGTATATAATGATGGTCAAGGTTTGTCACCAAAACCATTTTCAATGACACTTTTGGTGAGGGTTATTAAAGGCCCATCAATAATTATCTCTTTGGTGACACTTCTAGTGATGATCTTTTATTGACCCTCACCAATGCTCTTTTTGGTTACTTTTTGTGACGATCAAAAAATGTTTGTCATAATTGATAATTCCAACAAGTTTTTATGATGTTATGTCCCTCTTACTATAATTTTTGAAAAAAGAAAAGAACGATTTAAGACCATTATTATGGAGACTTTTTCATTATGTGTCTAAGGCCATAGTGGTTAGAGTCAACCAATTTTTCAGGAAGTAGTTAGTGTGTATCATTTCCCTCAAGTAATGAGAATAGAGTTTTCATATGAGTCAACACATGATTCATCTTTATTAGGTCTATTATGTATCAAATTCCTCTTAGATAAAGTTCCACTAGTGTGTGTAGTAAATATATTATTTAATACATAATCAAGCTCTGTCAATTCCATTAATGAGAGTGACATAAACCTCCTCAACAATCTTGGTAAACCTTAAAATGCTTTGTCATATACTAACATTTCCTAGCACCTCACGTGTCTTGGAACAAATTTGTACCTAGAACATGTTTCCATGACTAGGACACCCAAGCATGTGTTGGCGTGCCATAGCACAACATAGCACTCTCCTAGCCTGTATTGGAATACTAGTAGTCCCTAGCATGTTGTGGAACATCTTGGCATGCATTGACATACATTAGCATGAATTTGCACACATCAAAACTTGGCATGTATTGGAACTTATAATTCGTGTGCCTAGCATGCCCCTTTTGAAAAAGGTAAAGTCTTGAATTATTAATCCTCTTATGTGTTCATTTCCCTACATTTTAGCTTACTTCTTCCCTTTTTTTCCTTGAAACTCCTTGACACATATTGACATACCTTGGGATACACCCTGCACATCCTAGCATGCCTTAGCACCTAGCATGTCTTGCCATACCTTGGCACTATTTGGCACATGTTAGCACACCCTAGAACTCCCTAACACACTCTGGCACTTCTTAACATGCCCCAATATTCCCTACCACACTTTGGTACTTCTTGACAAGATCTGATATTCCCTAGCATGAATTACCATTTCTTAGCATACATTCCCACTCCCTCCTTGGCATGACAACTAACACTCATTGACACTCTTTGGCACACCCTCATGTTCATTCATTTCCATGAATTTTGATCTAGTGCTCTCTTGTTTTGTCCTAGTACTCCCTAACACTCCTCAACATGCATTAGCACTCTCTAGGGCACCTTATCACTCTTCGACATGCCCAATTACTTCATAGCATGCATAACACTCCTTGACACATATTGGCACTTGGAAAGTCTTAACATGTCTAGAATGTGTTGAGATGCCTTGGTATGATTTGGCATGTTTTAATATTATATTTATTTGAGATTATTTATTGGAAAATACATGAGAAGCAACAAAGGAAGATTTGACACTTACAATGCACTAAGACTTGGCACTGGGCACCTATTGCCACCTAGTGTTGGTGTGTCTAGTAGGCCCCTCTTGGAAAAGGTAAATTGATGACTTATTAACACTCTTATGTGTTCATTTCCTTGTATTTTAACTTGTTTCTCCCTTTTGTCACCTTGACAATCATTGACATGCATTGTCACACCCTTGCACATCTTGGCATGCCTTAGCACTTAGCACATATTAGAATGTTTGACATGCCTTCACACTATTTGACACATGTTAACATTACTTGTCATGCTTTTGCACTCATGCCCTCACAGCTAGCCTTACATTTTGTTACGACTTGGGAACCCAATCAAGTCCTTGGCTAGTGTTGTTCATGTGACATTGGTTTGCTTCAACCACAACAACTTCACCAATTGCACCTACTACAAGTATAATGTCCCTTTCTCACCTAATAACTACCTATAACAAATCTTATTCCACTCATGTCCAAACTCAACTTGTCCCACTTAATTAGTTACCAAGACAAGGATCACATCTAGCCATGGCCATAAAAAAACTAAGCAACATAGCTTACACAAGAAATATTTCACATGTATGTTCAACTCATACAAAATAGAGCATTAACTGAGAGTTTGCAAGAACCACAAGATGCACAAGACACACAAGACATAAGCCAACACAAGCCTAGTTCCCTAAAAATTATACACAACAATGTACAATATGAAATTAGATAGAATAGTTTAAAAATGAGCATGCGACCAAAGTGTGCCACATATCACATAGAAATAATAGCTAAAGGAAAAACAATGTTGTGCCTAGCACAAAGTATCCCTTTGTCTAAAAATTCTATGTTGAGTCCTTTATCATAAATCTAGACTTGCTTCCTATAAATCCTATTCTGAGCTCCTCCTAACACACTTCATCCTTAGCACACATGAATTCACTGGCACTACTTGGCACACACTCTTATTCGTTCATTTCCATGCATTTTGACCTACTTCTCCCTTGTGATGCCTTGACACTCCCTAGCACTCCTTAGCATGCATTGACACTGTCTAAAATGTGTTAGCATGCCTTTTCATTCCTTGGCATGCCCTGATCCTCTCTAACTATCATGCCCTCACAACTACCCTTAATTTGCAACTTGGGAACCCAACCAAGTCCTCGCTTGACTACAAGAGCTTGAACAAGTAATAGTTACCACAATTAGACTATGTTGAATTGTGTATCTTTGGAGGTACTCCACAAGCCTAATGAGATGGGTTTTTGCGAGTTTGGTGAAAAAATTATTTATTAGAAAAGAACCAAAGCGAAGGGGTTTCTAACCCAAGATGGGGTTTAAAATCTAAAAGAAAATTTAAAAGGGAAATTAATATTTCATAACATCTAAGTGGAGAAAACCTGTAAGCTCTAGAGGGTCCCTAACAAGTCTAGGAAAATATATTTAAGGAGGCCTTATGATGAAGGAAAGAACATTAAGTGAGAACGAGCTCATTTGATCAAGGACTAGGCCAAGAGAGATGTAGTCCTAAAGTAGGTCGAGTAAGGGTTTCTAAACAGAGGCCATGATCATCCACCAAGAGAAAGATCATCATGTGAGGGTTCACAAGAATTTTTCATACCTTAATGGCTTCACAAGAATGTTGAATACCTTAATGGATTGACATGAAGAGGAGTTGATTTTGGTGGAATTTCCATAGAGTTTTAGATGGGGATCTGAAGTAGCTTATAAATATTTAGTCAATGGAATACTAGTAGTTGATTTGTGACCTTAGTTAAGTCATCTACAAAATTTTAGAAGGATGATAAGAGGAGTAGTTCAGATCTGTCCAAAGATTGGACAACAAAATAATTGGTAAACAAGAACAATGATTTTCAGAGGACTCAAATCAATGTTAGGTGAAAGATTTGAATAAACCAAGATGAGGGAAATATTGTGGGCCCTAGATCAGTAAAAAAATTGACTATGGTTGGGCAACTTGATGGTAGTCCAAGTATAGTTGGAGGGTTGTTAGGTAATTGTCAACGAAGAGCCCTAAGTCTTGTACTTGTGAAGTACCAAAATATTGGTAGAAGGGTAGTTTTATAGGGCCTAAGGATGTGCATACTTTGAAGGACTAATGTAGCATTCAAGTGGGCCAACCAACTAACCCAGTTCACTGTATTTTAGAGGATTCATTCAATGAGAAGAAGAGTAGCCTCCATAGCCCTAGACTTGTCATATTGGAGCCATAGTATGGAAAAGGTGGGTAGACCAAAGAGTTGTTCACAAGCAGAGTTGTGAACACTTGATATAAGACCTTAAGTGTTGCATACCTTGAAGGACAAAGGAGGCAGCTAGAGGGTGGAGTTTTTCGAGCTGAGTTCAGTAACCTAAAGGAATTGATCTCATTGATAGAGGTGGATTGAGGAGTTGCAAAATGAGATCCAATAGGACCTACCAAATGTTTTCAGGACACATGGACTAAAATGGTTATGTGTGGCCACCATTAGTAAGTGGGTCAACTGTTGTCTTGTTCATGATAGATTGGTTGTCAAAGGACTAACACCAAGCCTTAGTTGTATTCCTTGTATCAGTTTGATTGTAAAGGACCACGATCCATAGTATGGGAGATCTAGCCTGTTGTATTACAGTTTATACTATGATGAAGAATGGTTTGAGAAAGGTAAAAATTATCATGTGTACTAGTTGATTCCTTGATGTATGTATATTTCGTTGTGCGTTAAAGTGGATGTGTTATGGAACTTGAGTGTGTTTGCATCAAAAATTCTAAGACCAAACCCAGATTCTCATGTGTCATGGAAATTCAACATATGCATTGTTCACCTAAGACCTACCTATAACTAATCGTGGCTACTCATGTCCAACCTCAACTCATCCCACTTAACAAGTTACCAAGACAAGGATCACATCCAACCATGGAAGTAAAACAATTAAGCAACATAGTTTACATATTTACATGCCATATCACCTAACATGTCTTAGAATACCTTTGAATTATGTGGCATGTGGTAGCATACCCTTCATCCCTTGGAATACTTTGGCACTCCCTAGCACACACTACCACTCCCTGACATTCCCTGGTACTCTACCATGCCTTGGAACTACCTAGCATATAACCTTATCACTCCCTCCTTAGAGCACCTAAAATTCACTAAAACTCCCTATTGCACACTTTTATTCATTCATTTCCATGAATTTTGAACTAGTTCTACCTTGTGTTTCCATGGCACTCCCTAACACTCCTTGACATACATTAACACACCCTAGCACTTCACACTTCTTGGAATGTCTCCTTGAAACTCTAGCATTCCTTGGAACTGCATATTATACCTTGTCACTCCCTCCTTAGCACACCTAAAACTCGCTGACACTCCCTGTGACAAACTCCCATTCATTCATTTCCATGCATTTGAGACTAGTGCTCCCTTGTTTTTCCCTGACACTCCCAAACACACCTTGGAATGCATTGGCACACCCTGGTACCTGACAGATATTAGCATGTTTCCTAGCCTCTAGAATGCTTTAAGACTACCCATCATACTTTTTCACTCATTGCTTATCACACTCGAAAATCAGTGACACTTCCTATCACAAACTCTTATTCATTCATTTCCATGCATTATTTTGACCTAGTTCTCCCTTGTGTTTCCCTAGAACTCTCTAACACTTCCTATCACGTGTTGGAACACCCTAGTAATTATCACATCTTGGACACATGCTGCCCTAACACTTTAGCATGCCTTAGCACTACCTAGCATACCATGTCACTCCCTCCTTAACACACCTAGAACTCGCTAACACTCCATGTCACACACTCTTATTCATTCATTTCCATCGATTTTTACCTAGTTCTCCCTTGAGTTTCCCTAGCACTTACTAATAATCCTTAGCAAACATTGACACACTTTGGAACTTGGTACATCTTGGCGTGATTCCATAGCATTGCCTAGCATACCTTATCACTCCCTCCTTAGCACATTGGAACTCACTAACACTCCCAATCACACACTATTATTCATTCATTTTTGTGCAATTGAAATTAGTGCTCCCTTGAGTTTTCCTTGCACTCCCTAACACTCCCTAGCATGCGTTAGTGCCACATCCTAGCATCTTGCACATCTTGGAAGCATGCCTTAGAAATTGGCATGTCTTACCATGCCTAACATGCCTTGCAAATGTCTAGCATGTGTTAGCACTTCTTTGCATTCCTTGATAGAACACCTTTGCATTCCCTAGTTGTCATGCCTTTATAGATAGCCTTACTTGTTTTGTGACTTACGAACCCAAACAAGTCATTAAAAAAATAGTGTTGTGCCTAGACCAAAGTCTCCTTTTTTTTAAATTACTTTGTTCAACCCCTTATCACAATCATAAGATTTCATCTTGTAAGTCCTATTATAAAATTCTCCTAATGCACTCTTATTCATTCATTTCCATGAATTTTAACCTAGTGCTCCCTTGTGTTTCCCTGGAACTCCCTATAACTTCCTAGCACATGTTGACACAATACCCTGCACATCCTGGACGCATGCCACCCTAGCACTCTAGCATGACTTAGAATTGCCTAGCATACCATGTCACTCCATCCTTTGCAAACCTAGAACTCGTTGACGCTCCCTGTCATACCTTCGCACTTGGCACATCTTGGTATCCTTCCCTATCACTCTTAGCATGCCTTAGCACTTCCTAGCATACCTTGTCACTCCCTCCTTAACACACCTGGAACTCACTAATACTTCATTTCCATACATCATATGATCCCTTATAGATGGTCTACATGCATATTGATTTACTTAGAGACCCATGAGGTTACCTGTGTTCGCTCACACCCATTGGGAGCACCACAGGTTTATTATTTGGAGAACAAGGGGCCAACCCCTTGTCCACTACTTTTGGGATTCCTATTCATCATTGTGGCACTTATGGACTTCATTAGGCTTCTTAGAATGCCCAATGACATGTATTATTGATTATTTAACATGTTGACATGCTTATTCTTTTGTTTATGAGCTAGTTTGGTGGGCTTGTCATGAAATGATTAGTTGTTTTGCACATTATTTTATTCTAGGGGCTAATGTAGGCCCAAGTAGCTAAATCGAACTCATTAGAAGTGTGTAAATATAAGTGATGAGGATTCATTTTAGCATCATCACTTGGATTTGGAACTAGTATCTATTTAGAGATTTTCACTATCCTTCTTGGAGGATGAATTTTTGGAGCATGGAATGAATTTTGATGTTTGAATAATTTTCATATGTCTTGGAGCTTCTTGATGGCAAGTTTTAGATGGTTGGATGTATTCTTATACATGTAAGTACATTTTAATGTAATTCTTTCTTGCTAATTTTGTCACATACAATGTTGTTGGGATTTTACTATACTAGGGCTTATTTGTTGCATCTCTTATGCAAAGTTGTGGAAATTTTGTTTCTATATAGTTAATGCTTCATGTATGGGCCATGTATAATGAATGAATGTTCTTAGAGATGTTTCATTATTGAAATTAATCTTGATATTCCATTTACCTTGCAAAATGAAGTATAAAGTCTTTGAAGCTACTTTTTCTACTTCCCTAGTGCGAAGTTTATAAGCCATTTACCTTACAAAATGAGGTATAAAGTCTTTGAAGTTACTTTTCTTGCTTTCCTAGTGCCAAGCGAAGTTGTCATTAAGTCCTCCTTGACATAGAAAATTTGAAGGTCAATAGTCATAATTATACCTAAATCTGACCTCCCCAAGGGATTAGGCACTCGTCCACCTAAAGGTGATCACCTTAAACTTATTTTTCCTCCTCCCCTTTCCTATTCTCTAGCTCTAGTCCTATAGTTCACCCAAGGAATAATTTATATCATGATATAGCCATCCAAATACATCAATTTTTAGTCCACAACTGTGTTGGTGTTTCCTCAATAAACCCACCAAATTTAATGATATTCTGACAATGGCATCTTGAGATATCACATGCCCTATATCGAAGAACAATTCTTTCCCTTAGTTTCCCTTAGGCTAGAAATATCACTAGGATCCTTGCATTTCCTTTCATTGAAAATTCATTCCTTGATCCCTTTCCCCTCACCAATTAGCTTAAGCATATCATTGGCTTCTAAATCTTATCCCCTTGACCAAATATCAGGTCCACTTGGTCCTCTGGTAATTCTTCAAATATTATTTGGAACCCAAGTTTCCACAATAATTCTAGGACTTAGGGATCTCCTCTATAAGACACATACTCAAAACCTAAACCTAGAAATTTTCCTTGAGACCTTCCTTGAGAGCCTTCCACCTTGTCTCTCAAGATAGGCAAGCCACATATGAGCCTCTCTTATGAATAGGCTTCCAGGATCACACCTCGCCCTATAATTGGTCAATCCATTTCATGATCCTTATAATAACGAGTCTCCTACAATCGATGAAAATACTAAAAGAGTAGGGGGCCTTCACCAAGGTGACAGTGGGATATCACTCCATTGTTTCCCTTAGCCTAGTAGTAGCCCTTCAAGGATCACCTTTTAGGACTCTTTCTAGTTTTAGTAGTAACAAGTCTTATTCTAAAATTCTCCTAGCATGCTCTTATTCATTCATTTCCGTGCATTTTGACCTAGTCATCCTTTGTGTTTCCCTGGCACTCCCTAACACTTCCTAGCACATGTTGGCACACCCTGGAACATCTTGGATGCATGCCACCCTTGCACTCTAGCATGACTTAGCACTTCTTACCATACCCTACCACTCCCTCCGCACAGCTAGAACTCGTTGACTCTCCCTGTCGCACTCTTATGCATTCATTTCCATGCATATTAATCTAGTGCTCCCTTTCATTTCCCTGGCACTCTCTAACACTCCTTAGCACACATTGGCACACCTTGGAACTTGGCACATCTTAGTATGCTTCCCTAACACTTTTAGCATGCCTTGGCACTTCCTAGAATACCTTGTCACTCCCTCTTTAGCACACCTAGAACTCACTAAAACTTCATTTCCATGCATTTGAAATTAGTGTTCCCTTGCATTTACTTGGAACATGGCCCTCACAATCCCTCGCATGCATTCGCACCACACCAGAGCATTCCCTAAAATTCATTCACGTCACTCCCTAACACCTAACACATCTTGGAATGCCTTAGCACTTGGCTTGTCATGGCATGCCTTAGCACTTGGCTCGTCTTGGCATTCCTTCTCACTTGGCTTGTATTGGCATGCCTATCTTGCCTTGGACTATATATCATGTGTTAGTACTTCTTGGCATTCCTTGGCAAAACCTTGGTACTCCCTTGCTATCATGCCGTCATAGATGGCCTTACCTTTCTTGTGACTTGGGAACCCAACTAAGTTATTGAAAAAACAATGTTGTGAAAAACCCAAAGACTCCCTTTGTCTAAAACTACTTTATCCAGTCCCCTATTGTAACCATAATCTTACCTCCAATAAGTCTTATTGTGACCTTCTCCTAACACATTTTATCCTTGAGACACCTAGAATTCGTTGACGCTCCTTGGCTCACACTCTTATTTGTTCATTTCCATGCATTGACCTAGTCCTCTCTTGTGATGTTTTGGCACTCCCTAACACTCCTCATCATGCATTGACATTGTTTGGCATGTGTTAGCATGCCTTTTCATTCCTTGGCACTCCTTAGCTACCATGCCCTCATAACTAATCTTACATTTTTTGGAACTTGGGAACCAAACCAAGTTTTTCCTTGACTACAATAGCTTCACTAAGTTATGGTTACTACAACTAGATTGTGTTGTTCTCACCTAAGAACTAAATATAACTCATATTAGGCTACTCATGTCTGATTTCAATTTATCCCACGTAAAAAGTTACAAGTTACGAATTCAAGGCTCACGTCCAATTGTGGCCATAAAAAACTAAGAAACATAGTTTACATCTTGACATACAAGAGCACCTGACATGTCTAACAATCCCTTGGAACTATGTGGCACGTATTAGTAGTAGCACCCCTTGCATTCCTTGGAATGCTTTGGCACTCCCTCACACACACTACCACTCCTAAAATGCCTTAGCACTCTAACATGTCTTGGCACTCCTAGGATATAACCTTGTCACTCCCTCCTTAGTATGCTTAAAACTCACTGACACTCCCGATCACACACTCTTATTCATCCATTTCGATGGATTTTTAATTAGTTCTCCCTTATGTTTCCATGGCACTCCTTAACACTCCCTGGGACACATTGGCACACCCTATCACCAAACACATCTTGGCATGCTTCCCTAGTACTCTAACATTCCTTGGCACTACCTAGCATACCTTTTCAATCCCTCCTTAGCACACCTAGAAATCACTAACACTCCCCAACATACACTCTTATTCATTCATTTCCATGCATTTGAAACTAGTGTTCCCTTGTGTTTCTCTGGCACTCCCTAACACTCCCTGGTATACATTGGCACACCCTGGCACTTGGAACATCTTGGAATGTTTCCATGACCTCTACCATGCCTTAGCACTTCTTAGAGTACCTTACCACTCCCTTAGAACACCTAAAACTCACTGACATTTCTTGTCATGAACTCTTATTCATTCATTTCCAAGCATTAATTTGACCTAGTGCTGCCTTGTGTTTCCTTCGCACTCGCTAACATTTTCTAGCATGTGTTGGCACACCTTGGCACCTGGAACACTTTGGTCACATACCACCCTAGAACTATATCATGACTGATCGTTGCCTAGCATACCATTTCACTCCCTCCTTAGCACAAGTTATCTCCTGTTCTTTGGAAATAGTACACAAACAAGCTTTTATATGTTTCTAAATGGAGTATTGTTCACCTATGTAGTTATCCTTTACACGTTGTGACATGAATGCCAAATTTCCTTATTCTTAGCTATGACATTGTTCTTTTATACATGTGACCATTAAATATGCCATGAAATCCTCCAAAATATTTATAGAGGATGGGAGATCCTCTTTATGCATGAAGCTAGTGGAATGTGACAATTTATCTAAAATTCATCCAAATATGTGATTTGTGCCTTGGAAAATGTGAAAGGTACCCTTAGTAGAGAAACATGCATAAATATTTGTGACCAAGTGTCCTAATGTGAGATGTTTCCACTTGTCAATTATGCCTCTTACTGATGATGAAAATGACACCCTAGCTGTACAAGGCTCACAAAGTGTCACTTTGTGTCAACTCAACATTTTTGCCATTGTCACCTTAGAAAGGAATACTCTAACTTTGCATTAATTATTGAATCCTAGGGGTGCCCCAAAGAAAAAATTTATGGGGTCTTTTATGTGACTATATCAATAGCATTGAAAACCATCTTTAGATTGGAAGGTTCAACATCTTGATGACCCATGTCCTATTGACCACAAATTTTGTATTCATTATTTCTTTCATTGCACCACCTCCAATAAATATTGATGGTGTTCATGAGCCTATTTATAGTTGTGATAAGGGGATTATGGTCCCCCTTATCACCACCCATAACCCCTAATGTGTTTAATCCCTTAGCCAAGGGGCCCCAAGGCTACAGTTTTAGGGGCATTGGGACCAAATTTATGGGTTCATAACATTAGGAAAAGTGGAATGGCATGACCAAAAAGTTTGTAGGGGGGCTATTTTATGGTGTATTGAATGGGGAAAGGGGACACAAGTGTAACATGGATGGGTAGAAGTCAGAGGTGAAAGCATGGTTTACTAAGATCTATAATCATAGTATTATAGAATGAGAAGGGGGCTTAGGACTTAATTTCATAGGGTCTAGGGGTCCTGAGGGAAGGTAGCGAGAGTAATTAATAGGGGAAACCCCAATAATGGTGATAAGGGGATTAGGAGTCCAATTATAACAAACCATAAGCCTTTAAACCATAACCACTAAATTCCCTATCCCCTTTACTACCAATCCATAATCCCTTAACCCCTACACTCATAACTCATAACCCATAAACCAGTTGACTCATTAAATCTTAAGACACTAACCCCTGACCTATAATCCTTGAACCTTATAATCCATAACTCCTTATCCTCTTAACCCGTGACCCTTAAACCCTAACCTTTCACTGTCTAAGCACCTCAACTGCTAACCCCTTAACCACTAACACCTAAATCCCCTAAATCTTAAGTCCTTAACTGCTAAACTCAATTGTGTCAATGTAGAATAATATGTAAGAGAATGTAAAATGATATAATCCACATCAACGCTTGAAATAGCCTTAAATTAGCCATGAGTGATGAGCCATGGGGTGAATATGGGGCACTATTAAAGTTACATCATTTTTAAGTTCCTTTTACATTGTGAGGTTGTTCTCCAATAGGGTTGAAGCATCATCACAAGGAATCAAGAATTCTTTTTGTGTGAGAGCAATTAAAATTGTAACACAATTAAAGTGATTTATGCATCCAATGAAATGATATCATTGTATGTTTGTGTTAGGTTGTTAGAGAGGTTGTTTATAGACAATACATTCATTATACTTAGACTTCATCTCTACTGAAATTTTGATATAATAATAAGAAGAATTGATCAAAGGGTTTTCCCCACATTGGGGTTTTTCCCTAGCATCTGCCAAATATGGTGTCCTCTTAGCTTGGCTTTCCTTCTGTATATTATTTTATGTTCTATCTACTTTTATTGTCAATGTGATTAATGGTTAATTTGATTGCTACATGAAATCTAAATTGAAATTGCTATTAGGCTACTTAAAGAACATTGAAGTAATTGTGTTAAGCATAAAGCATACCATTGTTAACTAAAATTAATAGATTTTCATCCCAGCCCTTACGATTCTTGTCACATTCATCATTTTTCATATAAGTTATATGAATATATATGTAATTCATGGGCATATCATAGGTTTGATCACACCTTGCCTTATCCATCTAGGAGTCTAGATGTAGGAAGAGGTTCCTTTAGCTACCACATTTAGCTGGATATGTATGATCCATGTGTATATGATATTATGCCCAATTTGTACTATTTTTATTTTGTTCACTTAAACACTTTGTTCTAACTCATGATGCTCTGGCTGTAAATTTCGAATATGAGTTGTTCCATGGTGTGTCATAATTTTTCTCAGAGAAGTGTGTCATCATGATGGTTTGGGTATATTCTTGCTAATTTAAGTAGGTGCTATACATTGATCTTATTGTACTCCTTATTTCAGTTAATGAAAATTTATCCCACGTCACTCTTAACAACACACATGAAGGCCTTCTAAGGTACAACTAGCTTATGATAGGGTATTTTTAAGCTCTAAGTGAACTTCCTAAAAAATAATGGGCTACTTATAACTATTTAAGTTTTTTGATAACATTATTCACAAATTTAAATATATTTTTCACCTCCTTAAATGTTGATAGATATTTTCCTTACGTGGAAAGCTCATGTCCCTTTTCCCTCCTTATATGAACATACTTACATTTATTAGAGAGACCTAATATAATTTTTATTGATGCCCTAATTAGACTAGCATTATTACTTATCTTCAACCTCATTAGATATAACTCTATGTGAGATGACCTCCTTTTGTTCAAATAAAAATAAAACTTAATGAAAACCTAAGCGACCATAGAAATTGCTTTATAAGATTTTCCTACCTATTAGAATCTAATCTAGTAGCTACTCTAAAATCTAAATGGACATATTAAAATTTATTTTCCCGCTACTATTCTTTGTTTTTAGGTTTGGGACTGAGTTCGGTGTGCTCTCTATGCTCATAAGCTTTAGGATTTCATAGCAGATTCCATACCCTTATATCACATTCAATTCTTCGTTTGACTATCGATTCGACTAGATTTTTAACGTGAATTTATTATATTAGATCTGGGTTCACTCTTTTTTGAGATGTAACTGAAATATTTTTCTCCTGATTTGGATTTAGGGGTTTTTTCTGTAATTCAGAGAAGAAAACATGTCATTTTCATATGGAGATAAAATTTCAACCTTCGAGGACTTCGAGAGGTAGAGTTTGTATGGATACATTTGAAATGGTTTTTTTTTTTTTATTTTTTTTATTATTATTATTTTTATTATTTTTTTTTGATTCTCATCTCCATGATTTAATTGTTAAAATTTCAAAGGATTTAAAATTGTGTACTGAATTATGGATAAGAAGACAAAATTAGGGTTCACAAAAGTTTATAAATTCAAGCATAATTTTTTTGTGATTAGCAAGATTAGGCATTCATGTGCAATTATGATCTTAAAGCATTTTGCGAAATTCAATGGTGATGTTGATTGATAAAGAGGTTATGTTTGCTTCATAAGTTCTCCTATGATTGTATTTCTTCTTGTGATATATGGATCAAATTATGTTGGTATTTGCTTTATTGCTTGTTCTGATACCATGTAAAAAATCCTTGAAAATTCTGCATTGCTATAGTCAACAATTCTAAAACTAAATTGTAACACCAAGACACATGATTTCTCTATGAATTGTAGTGGAATAGAAAATATTTAAATATCAGTCACACAATCTCAAAACACAATTTTTCTAGGGAACCCAAATGGGAAACCCCTCTCCTTGATTGAGAATTTTATTGATAAAAAATGAACAATGGATCTCTTACAATGAAAATTTGTTTCACTGGAAACCAATCTAGTTTTTTTTCCTTGTCCTAAGATTGAAACACCTGCAAGACCCTTGATCTGTTTCCCTCAATCGATGTGCATAGGATGCTCCTATTTAACTAGGAA
The DNA here is from genome assembly GCA_000404065.3 of Pinus taeda. Taxonomy (NCBI): domain Eukaryota; kingdom Viridiplantae; phylum Streptophyta; class Pinopsida; order Pinales; family Pinaceae; genus Pinus; species Pinus taeda. The sequence goes on along the minus strand of APFE031085215.1, from coordinate 164,839 downwards.
ATATTGTTGAATTTCCATGATCTTGTCTCTGGATTTAGCGTGAGTGAAAGTGGTGTCTGACGTTTTAGGTGGAGACTCCACCCATCATCAGTGGAAATGAAATTTAAAAGGAATTTGGTGGAGTGTCCACCTGAAACATCAGGCAATACTTTTGCTCACCCATATTCTAAATCCAGAAGCAATATCCAACATCAATAACTATGGAAACTTGAATTTATATATAGGTTTAGGCTATGCTGAAAGAAAGGAATATGGGATAATTGCTAAAAAAATTGTCTCATCTACAATTCAACAAAGCCTTTTAACCTTAGGGATATTTTGTAATCCATTCCAACTGTTTTTCTCAAAAATACCATGTTTTTATTTCCAGAGTAGAGGTGGAAGGGGATGACTACTTAGAATGTTGACTTGTTTGGAGGAAGCCATCGATGTTACCAGATGGAAAGCAAGGGCCAAGGAACCATGTGGCACATTAGTGATTTCCCTAGAAGATTTTAGTAGGCAAACCAAGGATGATAAAGAAAACAAACAAATAAAATCGAGGGAAAAAGGGACACAATTTCAGTATGGCTGAGTTAAAATCTTGACTAGATTGGGCGCATAATTATGTACACCATATGTTTTCTTGGAGTTTTACTTCATGTAGATGAAAAGACAAAGAACTAAGAAGTATTGAAGAGGAGTATGATGCCCCTTGGTGTGCATAATTACGCACCCAACCCATACAAGATTATAATTCTCAGTTTTATTATCTAACTTTCATTCCCCCTTATGAAAGTAAATATTATTTTCCATATGTTTTTAGTATTTTTTTGTTGAGTTTTAATGTACTAATGCTTCCATACAACAATGCGCTAAGAAATATTATATTTCTCCCATAAATGAAATACCTCCTACTTTTCATGTAGAAAATTCACCCATCAACTGAGACCAACTATGCCTACTACTCTGTCGTCCACAACATCATATGTCTCTTCTGTTCCAGCATAGTCAATACAAAATCCCATGCATCAAAGGTCAATAAACATGAAATCTCTTCATTAATACATGTTTCATTTTTCACAATGAGAAAGCAAGTGGTAAGTCCTACAGACAACATTAGCCACAGTGCCAATATTGTCTTATCGTTCCCAGTTCTAGTGTCAACACCTAAAGAAATAAAAAACCATTGAAAGGAAAGGACATTAAGCCTTAGCCCTTATAAGCAATTTGTTACCCATCAAAATGCATTGCATTTGAGAATATTATTTCTATCAATTAATGTAATCTCATATCAATGAAGCAAAAGGATGATTGGTGTTCTTATTAGGAGGACCCAATCAACAATCAGAAGCTAGCATTCTCGAGAATGTTTCTGAATAAAATAATATATACATGCCAATTTTTTTTTAATCCATTCTGAAATGATGTTGTTGTAAGATCCTAGGTTGGATTGAGACAAATTTTATGAGCATATCTATCTTGGGCCCCAAATAAGAATTTTGGATATAGAAGAAATCGAGTAGCACAAATCAACAAATTTTGTGGACACCCATTATAGCGTGGGTGCATAGAGCAAAATGATGGCTAAAGAGTGATAATATACATCTACTAATTGGTGTTTGTACATCCTTCCATTGCATCATATTCATAAACCTTGAATGCCTTACTTACACCTATGTATGTTGGTATTGTAATTGAATTCATGCCAAAATATAGCATTAGATAGGTTTGAATCATACCCTACTGCTGCAAAAAAGTCTTAAAATGCACTATCTATGTGATGGATCCGAACTCTCAAAAAGTGGCCGCATCAGCTGCACATCAGTGGCATTTAATGATATGTGGCTAATTTTATCATCATTATCCAGCTATTGAGAAAGCATCAATAGGCATTAGCTCTAGAAGCATTATGGTGTAACTAAGTTTGTAATGATGCTATCAAACATTTTCCATGGAATTTTCATTGGAGGTATAGTGGTTAGACCCTCATTATTGTAGGCACATGTGGCATAAAGTTAGCAATTATTAGCTCCATATCTCATGTTTCTATAGTGCCAGTTATTGCATACTTATTTCCACTAGGGAGGACTCTAGTTGTTGTAACTGTTGGGGAGCATAAAACGCATGGATAGTAATTTGACTACTTGGACACTCTCAGCTCTTTATAGGCCAAATTTTGCAGCAGAAAAAAAATGCATCTACCATGAAGATTAGGCTTATAGCATGATTGGGAGACATGTAACAGTAGAAATTTACTAAGACAACATTAAAATTCAACATGCAGGAGACTACAAGGATATGATGATGTGGCTACAATTTGCAGATCAATTTGTGGGAAGATCTTATTGATTGTTTCAACATCAAAGCAAGAGATGGAAGGTATGATTTTAGATCTATAAAACAAATTTCTTTTTCCATCTTGAAGAATGCCTTGCCTGGAATAGGGCTTGATAAAAATAAAGGAAATCAAGACAACATTCCATATTGAGGGATCTAAGGACGCTTTATCTCATCCATCACCCAAATCCATAGGATCCACTCTCTCACTAAGTTATTTCATGCAATATTACATAGTCAATGCAAGTTTTAATGGGAAAAAATGCCTAGCACTAAAAGAATCCATTGAGTTTGTTAAGGTCAATTTTCAGGAACAAGGAATCATTTAAAGCTATCTTAAATAATGTTTCATGAAGTGGGGACTAAGTGGGGATATTTTTTGGAAGTAGATTTGTGGAAGCGTCATTTCCCAAAAATCTACAAAGCGAAGCATCTAATATATGTATGTGTGTGTGTGTGTATGTATATGTATATGTATATCTCTCTAAATATATATTCATTTATATTAAAAAAACATCCAAAATACCAAATTAATTGTATAAGACATCAAAACATGCATATTTTTACATAAGTAGAGATCGGTATGGAATCCATTGTACATCAATGTTTCCAGCATCAACCATCTAGAATATACATTCCTCTTCTCTTGTCTAGCCTTTGCCTCTACTTCGATTCTCTAGGGATATTAGTCAAAATTGCCCAATTTTGATCAAACGACCTATCCAAGCCTTATAATATGGTAGAGAAATCTTAACATGCCTGATCAATGATTTTGACTTGAGTGAAGGGTACATTTTTTCTAGGGCCATGACAAAGGAGTTCAACAATAACCAACACCAACACTAGGGTACATATAGGGCTTGGTGATATTTTTTAATTTCATGCCCTCATACATGATATAATCCAATAAAACGTCACAATCTCATTGATCTTGAAAATTGTTAAGTCTATTGCATTTTCAATAGGATATGAAATTATATTTTACCTATCTACTAAGTACTAATTACAAAAGTTTTATCTAACTTATTTTTTGAACAAGTTGAAATTTAGGTCTCAAAATGAGCCATAGTCATGTAACCAAAGATATGAAAATTTATTAGTGATGTTTCAAGATAAAACTAAAACTGAAAAAATTGTGAGATAATAAAATTTCAAAATTATTAGCACAATGAACAATCATAATGTGACAATCAAGTGAAAATCATAACATGCATCATTTTTATCCTACTTTGTCATATTCAGTTGTCACAAAGTCTCCATATATATTTTCATTTATACTATTCATAATACAAAGTCCACAATTACATTCAACAACCATTCAAGCACAACTATCAAGATGAAATATAGAAGTGGCAAAATAAATTTACATCTATGTTATGAAACATTACATAATAAATTATGGAATGTAACATGCACAACCAATGCATAGGTGTAGGGATACGATCAATAGGAGCATAATGAGTAGGCCACTTTTTTGAACCTTCAGATGAATCCATATTCATAAGACAACCTTGCAAAATCCTTTGCCGCTTGTATTATCAAGGGCCAAAAAATGCTTTTTAACTGTTGAATTCAAAATTCTCAACACTATTCATTTATCAAGCCATAAAAGAGACTAAACAAAATCTACTAGCATGATTTCAACTCATACATTACATGCTCAACGTGTAGTGATATAAAAAAATATCAACTAGTTGAATTGATGCCTGTAAAAGAACGTGCATCCTCCATTTTTGAACACTCTCAAGGATCCTCCTAGGAAAAGAAAAAGTATAAAGGTTTCAGTAAGTGTTGTGTATCTGCATATTAGTAACTCTTAATGATAATGCAAATGTGAGATTTTAGAAAGTTTGACTGTAGAATTACCCAATGCATCGCATAGATCATAGAAAGTTAAAAGGTGTTGGGACCTTTTTTTGTTTTTACACCCTTGGAAACCCTATCAATAAATTTAGTGATGGATTTGAATCCCATCATTCACTTATTGTAAATGATTTAACATGAATTTTATTGCAAATTGGAATAGTATGGTTTGAAATAGTTAAGCATTTAAAATTCACCAAGAATAGCCCCGAAGTTGTAACCAAGGAAGACATTGGAAGTGGGTGTGCATGCACATTATAGAACTTGTCACCCCTTAGATTGCATCAGGGTAATCTAGTTGTGCAATTTTACCATCCTCAGAGCTCATCTTGTTCCATGTAATTTTTAGTAGATATCTGAGCCTACTAATCCATGATCAGTTGTGCCTTCATGATTTCAAATGACTTTTTGGTTTACCATGACAAGAAAATTGTTGTGACAATGTATCAATTGTATATTTTACTACACCATGCTGATTGAACTATGTAAAGTATTTATTTATTTTATTATTATT
>APFE031085215.1:148640-159756 GCA_000404065.3 Pinus taeda | reverse complement strand
TTTTTATTTTTTCAGTTAGGTGGTTCTCTAGACCCTTATAGTTTGTCATGGAACTTCCCTCAGGGTTCCATCTCAAGGCAAGTCCTATCATTATGGCTCAGTATAACTATCTAATTACAATCATGTATGGTCAAGGCGGGTGTGTGAGGGTCTTGGGATGGGTCTATTAGAACACATAAGTTGAGTTTCAATAGATTTTTTTACATTAGCTCTTTATAATAGTTGTGCTATGTTGTTCAAAAGGTGATGCACTTAGAAGACACTTTTCCTTTAGTGGTAAGCATGAATCTATATATGTGTGTCACATTTTGGCTTAGGAGATGAGTTATCTATCACTTTGGGCATTATTTGGAATTTTTTTGACACATGAAAATCATGACACACCCTTCTGTGGATCGCCCTTCCTTTTCTACATATTTTTATGCAGTTGGATAATTGAGAGGGGCTATCTCAAAGTGGTTAGCCTTTTTAAGGACTTTTGCACTCGTATTTTTGTGTTTCATGGGATTACACATCATCCTAAATGGAGCACTACCTCTTTTGGAACACATTTTGAGGTATGTACCATATCTCATAAGATATTTCACTAGATTTCATGGGGCCCTTCCCTTTACTCATGATATTGTTGGCTTTCCTTGCATATATATCTATGTTTCATGGATGGTTTTACCCTTCACTCCAATGAATATGACCACTTGAATGTCTATAAATAGGTGGTCAAACATTAGAGACCATATTTGGATCACTTTATTGCTATTTTAGTGGGGTGTCTTACCCTTGAAGCCCAACGTGATACATTTGGAGTAGTTTAAAATTTGAATAGTTGACATAACACTTGAAATGCTCCATAAGTCCATTATCAATGCAGGTTTTGTAAAATATTTGTGTGGCTTAAAGATTTTGAAGATAATCCCATACTTTTGGGAAACACCCTAGGAAAAAATGGAGTTGTCTTAACAACCCTTTATCTACCTTGCACATATCTACACCATATCTTTTAGCAGCACTCCCACTTTGAGTTGTGTATCTATTACAAGTTTTATGGAGTTTGTTAGCCTTATTTAGAGTGCACCACCATCAAGACAAGTAGTGCATAGGGGTTGTATCCCTTTGGCATGGTAAAAATGCACAATTTTTAAGAGTTCTAAGGAGATCAGAACCCATGCAATCAAATAACCCATTGGCACATTCTCCAATGCCAAAGAGAACAGTAGATTGAGGGACATCCTTCTTTTTTAGGAGAATGGTTTTATGACTTAGTACTAATAGCTTACACTATGGTTCTACCTATAGTGCTCAAGGCTACGAAAGCCTCATAACATTTTATTATCCTTACAAAAATCATGCCCAACTTCTCTGAATTATTCTAGCATTCCTAATGTGTTGAATTTAGGTTCTCCATGTATAGGGGTATCACTCGAGATTATTACCAAAAGAAATTATTTGAGTAGAAGCTCCTTTGCCATTGGAGATGTGGCAAGTATATCTTTGTGTGAAAATGTCCAGACTCCAGATTACTGCAAAAATTATATTGTTGATTTCCTTTGCTATCATATTATATTTTCCTTCAACATTCCATGATTCTTATTTGGTACAAAGGAGTTGGAATAGTGTAACTTGGTTGAAGTTGCTCCTATGGATTTCAAAAGCATATGTAGTTGATCCCTAGCCAAAGACAACAATTTCACCTTGTTGCACTTCAAGTGTTTTTTCTCCATAACAACCCAGTGATACTCTGAGAGAGAAGTCTTGGTTTAATGATCCTTTTCCAAAGTGCTCCCTATTATCATTTTTTCTAACATGAAAAATGATGAATAGATGCTCATAAATAAGAGAATTATGTCATGACTTAGGTCTTAATGACTGTAAAATAAAAAGAACTTCGGTATTCTATAATTGATGGCTTAATGAAGGCATGATAATGAGACTTTTTTCTCATCGATGTTCATAACCCAATTGGATTTCTTGTGCTTCCTCAGCCTTGAGATATACAGGAGGATGTCCTCAAAACAATTTGGTTCTTTTACAGGAAGAAAAACAAATACACTTCAGCAAAATATAAGGCCACAAAATATACTACTCCTTGGTCTAAAATAAAAACAAAGGGAGATATTTTGTTGAGCGTTAGAACCCCAGGACTAGAGATATTTAGAGAGAATTAGATTTTCTGACTTAGACCATTCACTTTGCTTAAAATGCTCTAAAATAATGCACTTGGATTTTGACTTATAATAGGAACTTGGTTCTAGGTATGCTACGTTGAAACTTACCTCCTCTTTGAAACTCTAAGAAAACATAGATTTGATACTTTAACTGTGGCTATTTCCGTTCATATTCTTCAAGAGAAGGAGCTCTAAATCAGACCTTGTGGTGACTCGGTCTAGTGATTCACGCCAGATCTAAAAAAAAGGAATCCATACTTATGTTTTTTATCAAGAAACTTCTCTTAGAGATGCTATCTCTTTCACTCTTGTTGGGGCCTATCTTCACCTGGCTCTGATACCATGTCAAATTTAGATTCAACATGTTCTTTTCTTAGGATAGTTACTTCAATAATCCATATAGATCTATTTCAATTCAATTATCAATCACATAAGACATTATTACATTGAGAGTAACCAAAGAAATAACATAGGAGATAAATGCAATAGATAAGTCAAGAGAAGAGAATACATGAAATTGGCTCAAGCCAAGAAAAAAATCCCAAGTTGGGGAAATCCCTTGATCAATATTCTTATTATCAATTTATCAAATGTCGAGTAGAGAGAGATAAAATTATAATAATTTAAAGTCATAATAGATTTTCCAATTTGATCTAACATCACAGCCTTCAGACAAATCAATGGCACCCACAAAACTGCAATCCTTGCTGAACTGGAGACATACTACTCAAGAAGGTTGATATGGTTAGGGTTGCTTGTGAACCATTGTGGTTTTTCTTGACAAGAAAGGTGCTACATTTTTTGGCCCTTAGGGCTAAACTATGAATAAATTAACTTCATATATGTGGCCCATATTGAAGCACTAATCTTCCAAAAGATTGTGGCTTTCCTCCCTTAGTCTCTGGATCAATATACAAAATCGTGGCACCCTGTCTACCCTCACAGGCCACACTACAACTCACCGATATATTACAGAAAGAGTTCTAACCATTTTTCCAATGGATACACTCTCTGTCCATGCTACGATGTACTCCTTATACTTGTAGGTTAGAGAGAAGACGCAATACTAAGCCTCTTGACCCTTCAATGAGTGAATCCAACCTTGTTGTAGCTACAACAAGCTCTATGGCCCAGAACGAAAGGTAAATAGCACTTAAAAAAAGCATAACATTTCCCACAGTTACCTCAAACATATTCAACACTGATGCTCCAAGGGTTCCACATTAAAATTGTCAAGACAATCCTCCCCAAACTCGTCTTTCTAGTCTACCTCAATCCTGCATCATTTCAGAGGTAGATATCTAGACGTAATTTTCTTGTTGGATGTCTCAAATGAGGTTCAAGGATACCTCTATATATATATACAAATTGGTGAGGGTTAAGAGACATGATGTTTGGGCTTATGTGGAGGTGAGGACGACTTCGATAATTTTCATATGAGTGGGCATAAATTCAAAAAACCATTTCTCCTTATCTAAATTTGATAATCCTGAGGTTGATTTTGACCCACTCAGAAAGAGGAATTTAATGCCATACTTATATTCTTTAGAATACCTACCCAAAATGGAATTTCGCCCTAGTTGCCAATTTTAACGCAAGTCCAGAGTTTCCATTTTGTGAAGCGTTGTGGGCATACAATGGCATTGAAGCCAGGAAATATAATTTTAATTACATAAATGAATTGGGAACTTAGTTTAGAAAAACTTGAAACATTATCTAACAAGAACACAGTATTAATGGTTCTTGTCAGTCCCAATAATCCTTGGAGTGTTGTTTTTATCCATGAGAATTTAGCCAAGGTTGCAGAACTGGAAAACAAGTTAGGCTTGTTAGTAGTTTCCAGTAAAAGTATGTGCACTTAAACTCTACCTAGTGTTTGGTACCTTCCCCCAATGCAACTGTGAAACAAAAAAATATGGTTTTCCTTTGGAAATATCACATTCAACACCAAAAATCCCAATAATTTATGGGAAATGTATGCTCATACGTTTCATAGTAGATCATGATGGTTATTGGCAGTAGAAGTGTTTCCTTTAAAAGGAACTATTTCTTTTATTCTGGGCTTTTGACATGCTTGGTGACATATGTTATAGTGCCTAGTAGTGTGAGTTTAGTTATTTTAATGTTCATATTGTTTAGATATGGACCTTGGAATTTTATTCCTTAGAAATTAGAAGTGCTATCATCTTCATTTTGAGAACATATTTGTTTAGTTGATATTCTTTACTATCTATTATAGTTGGTGGCTTATATTATGGATTATTTTAGGCCCTACTCAGATTTTGAAAGGTAATTGAAATGGATTCATTGGTTTCCATTGAAAATTTTTAGTGCCTCAAGAACATTTCTTATAAGTGAGATCCTTATAAGAGGAGTTTTTGTTTATGAAAATTAGGTATACAAAAGCCTTTACAAGTCCTAGAACAAATCTTCAAAAATGGCTTACATGTGTTGCTGAGCTTCATCCTATTATCTCTAGTTATGTATTGCTATGATTCTCAATTTCCAGTCATCTATTATCCTTATTTTTATGTAGTGTTCTTGTCTCTTAATTAATTTTGCATTTTCTATCCAAATTTGATGAGAAGTGTCATGTGAGTATTCCTCAAGGGATGATTAGAAGCTTGATCTATTGATATATAAACTACAAGCTCTATTTAACATACTTGTAGCAATCTATTGGTTTCCGCGACATAGACTTTGCCGCGTAAACTATTAGTCCTTATTGACTGTCTTTTGTAGCCTTCTATAATATGGCAACACATCTTACAATTTTATTAAACACTTGACAAGGGATCTGACACAACTCTAAATGAAATAACCTAGTCATCCCAAAGTAAAGATAGAATATTAGAATGGGAAAAATGGTTGAAGTAGTGATTTCATGGTCTTTGAAGAGTACTTAGAAAAAAAGATTGCATCATAATTTCCAATATGGAACAAAAATACTTTCTTCACGAGGAAGAACACCAAAGCAAAAAATCTTCACCTTTTTTAGCTAAATACTCTCTAGTCCTCATGCTAAATATTGAGTTATCACACTTGCAAATAAAGTTTTGACTAGTGCATCCCATGGATGATCAGGAAAATTGACTCAAAATAAAAAAAAATTACCATTGTTCATACATATTTTATTGCTTTACAAATACAATGATTTATACATATGAAAATATGATAGCAAATAAACTGTATGGATGACTCGGTTTCAATGGAAGTGTTCCTATCTATCTCCATGGAATGTGGCTTGCTAGGTTCTAAGGGGAGACTCTGCTTAGACAAGCTATCAACCTTCTCATTCAACTCTAGGAAGGCACGAGATATAGTGAACCTAGTGAAAACTTAGGCGATCTCCTTCAACTGATTTGTAGCTGCCAACAAGTAAATGTTCTATGTCATAGGAATGTTGCATCCATTTCACAACCAAGGAAGAATCTCCAAAGACCTAGAATTCTCTTATCCCTCTATCAAACACTTTTCTTAGTAGATATTTTAATGCTAACAACTTTGCAAGAGTGTTAGTCCCCTTTCTTGAGTTCACTTTGAAAAACAAGATGGTGGCTCATAGTTTGGTTGATCTTGTCAATTTTCGAAGTCATTACCAAATCCAAAAGGTTGGGAACCTCCTTCAATTGGCATTTCATATTATGCTACACAACTGCAAACTAGACCCTCAGAAGGATGGATCAGAAGAAAGGCATCTCTAGTTTGATCATTTATCTCGAGTTCCTCATGCCAACCATTGAAATATTCCATTTCTTCATCAAGAATTTTGTGAGCTATCATGCTCTATGATTTTTGGATTGGTCTATTATCTTTTTAGCCTATTGACCTAATTGAATTTTGTTGTTGTTCCTATACACATTCTTTGGTATTCTAGGGGATTTAGGTGTTTTAGTTTCATTTTGTTGGTTTATATTTATTTAGGTTTATTTTTTTCATCTGGTTTCCACCTGGGAGATTTTAAATACTTTTATGTTGGGGAAGGTGACAAATGATCACAATTTTTACATGCATAAATCATACTTGGGTCTGCTCACATGTGACTTAAGAGATTGACCTGCCATTAAGTGATGAAAGTGAAAACTCTTCACAATTATAACATAGATAATATCATGATCATGTAACATTTTGTGATTTTATTATTTCCACTCAAATACTAGTATATTTCTTCATAAACAAAGACAAACTAAGGATGCATGGAAAATAATTGGGACAATATGTTACCTTCCTTTTGAGATGAGATATTATGGTACTTGGTATATGTCAAGCTATAAAAAGGGTCTCTTTCACCTCTAATTACCTGACATTAATATGTCAATCTGGGAATGTTTTGTTATTTCAAAGAGTGTCTCAGTCTGAGGCTATCATTTGCCAGAGTAATGCTAGTAGTACAATGTTCAAAAATTTCAAAGTGTGTCTCAGTCTGAGGCTATCATTTGCCAGAGTAATGCTAGTAGTACAATGTTCAAAAATGGAAGAGTAAATGGATGCTTGTTTACAACTAACTAATTAAAAAGATTCAACCACACATTCAGAAAACTAAGCAATTTATCTGTCAAGAGTTCAGTAGAAATAACTCATCCCTTTGTAAACTGATGGAAAAGGAAACCAGAGAATAGATCGTGGATCTCGGAGCCGAACAATAGATGTCAATGCTCACTACAACCTGAGATTGTTCTTCACACCAAAATAAAAAATGACAGGAAATGAAACGACATATAAGAAATGGAACAACAATTAAGAAATAGAACATCAAACTTGAAATGGAACATCAAACAAGAAACTGTAACAACAACTAAGTCCAACAAGTAGTAACACCTTAGTCCACAATATCAAATGCACTAATCGTGACCTACATGAATCAAATGGAAATCCTTCACTCTTAAGGACGGATTGAACAACACACCAAAATGGAAAAACACTGATTAATGATGAATTATAGAAGAGCGCTTGAAAACCATATATACACACAACGCACCTTAATAGTAATCTGATCCAGTTATCAATCTGAGTTAGAAAGAGTACGACTGCATTTCAAAATAGAACAACAATGTTTATAGATCCAACAATCGCAAAGAACATAACTCCCATGATGAATTCCTTAATGTCAATGAACAAGTGCACAACACAGAGGCTTTGTAATTAAACAATATTCTGTAAAGACTAGCAGTATTATATCAACACATAAAAGAACAGTGATACGATGTAGAGTCAATACAATAGTTCTGTCTTTAGAAACCTTAATAAATTAAACATAACAGAGCATGTGATGTAAACTACAAAACGCATCAGATAACCAAATAAAGTCAATAAGAAAACCACGCAGAAACCAAACATAATAGTACAGGAGCAAGTGTCCTCCAGGGCTGGGCCCTTAGCCTCCAGGGTTACACCGCTTGAGGTTATTCCAGACTCAGAGATGAAATAGCAACCAAGTTTGTATTAATGCATAAAGCAGAATTTCAATAGATCAGTTCTTAACGAGACTAGATGATCAAAGTTTTAATATTAAAGGAAATTACATAAAACATAACAAATTCTAACTCCTCTCGAGCTAACAATGCTGCCCCTTTTATAATGGTGAAGGCAGAGATATCTAGGTCCAAAAATAGTTAAAGCAGCGATCCCTCAGGATTAAGGATCCTGAGGGATTCGCCAAACCGTTAGTCCTCAGTCATCTCTTTTCTTTCCTGCGCCGAGCCGATATCTCCACTTCCTTTCCAGGGCTGATTCGCTTTGATTTGTTTTGCCTTGTTTGCATACGGTTCCCCGTCAAAGGGATAGCGGTTAACCCATCCTTGTCCTTTCCTTTGGAACAACAGTTTCTCGTTTTTCCTTCTTTCTGCATAAGGAAATGATAATTGTCAGTGTTTTCGTTTTGCATATTAATCTCGCAGGTTTTATTGCAATTCCTTATCATTTTCCTAGTTCATGATACAAAAGGGTTGTAAGTTCTAATGAAAAGATGATGAAATAATTACCGAAAACATACCTTCTTTAGTGCTCCATAGTAAATACAAGTCATTATATAATTAGGGTTGTTTGAACATCCTCATGTCCTGCAGAAGGATCCTTTAGGGAAAGGCTCTTTGATTCACAAGGATCATTATTAATAAATTGTCTTCCCCATTATGCATTTTGTAGCTTCTAAAACCCCATGTTAGAGACATTTTTAAAAATTCCATATCTTAATTAGGAATTAAGAATATACTTATACCATATTGTAGGGCTACTCAAACTGGTTCATCTTCATAGGTGGTGAATTTCTTGGGGATAAGTATTGATGTATATAATATGTTTTGGAATTAGCTCCCTCCCAATGTCTCAGATCTTATATACAGCCCACATGGAAGGAAGGTTTGGAGGGTCTTGTAAATATATGTACAAACAAGTCTGTCAATTTATCCTTAATAGGATTTCTATATTTAAGGTTGTTTGTTTATCATTAGGATTCTCTACATGCCTTTTGAGCGCACAAGGGTCATGTCATTGTATTACCCTAATATGGACCCCTGAAAATGATGTTAAAATTAGTTTTTCAACTACACAAGGAATGACCAAGGACATCACACGATGAAATAAAGCTAACAAAGTAGGTATGGTAGTCACTTGGTAAGTATGGTAACCATATTACCACTTGAATTAAATTGGATCTCTTATAACGTTAATAATTAAAGTGCACTTGGGGTCAACAACATCCTAGGATAAACATGGGGCAATGAGGCAACAAGAATGATTTTCTTGTTGGTTTTCCTTTCATTGAGATGTTTATTATCCTTGCTTAGGCATGCATTTGGTCACCTCAGGTGGGAGTGAAAAAGAATTCTAACAACAAGTTGGCATTGAGTTTTTGGATCATTCTTCACCATTCAAGGGCTACACTGGACAATACTTATCGATTGTTTAGAGGGTTGAACAATTCCGGGTTGAACAATAAATGAAATCAGAATATGTAAGTTAGAAAAAAGTAAAATACAAGGCCTTTTTGTGGGTTCCATGTTAATTGAAAAGTACTCTTACTATTCCTTTCCCATGGTGACTGACTTTTAAAGATGTTTAATTTCTACATTTTTATTTTAATCCTTATAGAGTTTTAAAAGGTTTTGTTAAGAGAAGGACATTGGAAAATCATTCTCTGAACACAACTATCATATAATATTTTCTTATCCAGTTGATGAAATGAAATGGGCTTGACATGGTGTCTCTGGTAGTTTTTGCAGATTATTAATGTATGTTTCAGCTTCCATGGTTTTCTATAAAACATAATGCCGGTTTAGTGTTGTAATTAGTTTGGGTATAAAGGGTTCTTGGTGAATGGGTTATTCTACACGAAGGATTCATAATGACATTCAGCTTTGAAGATGGGTTTGACTGTATTGATGAGCCACTACAAGAGGTGAAAGCAGCAATCTTTAGGATACCGCAGGATCCTTTGGACTTGATTCAACTTGATTCGGCTACTCAGTTGAGTCATGGGCTGGAATGTTATAATGTAACCACTGAAGAAGAGGATGAGGATCTGCAAAAGATTAACATCCCTGTCACAGTGAGGTTGAAGGACCACAGATTGAGAATCCTGATATAACTGCGCCATTGAAAATGAAGCAAGTAAACATTGGTACAGAGGCAAAGCCCATATTCATGAAGATTGGAGATTACTAGGATGATGTGACAGTGGATAAGGTCACTAAATTGCTCTGTGAATACTAGGATTTGTTCCCTACCAAGTTTATGGATCTAAAAGAGATAGTAGGAGACCTGGGTGTTATGAATATCACGTTGACACCAGACGCGAAGCCAATTAAGCAAAGACCTCACTGCCTCAATCTGAAGTATAAGGAGTAGGTCCGCTTAGAGCTAGACAAGATGCTCGTGGCAGGCATCATTGAGCATGTGGAAGAATTTTATAGGGTAAGCCAAATGGTGGTACAGGAGAAGAAGTAGAAGGATGAAATAAGGATATGCGTGGATCTCAGAAAGTTGAATGAAGATTGCATACATGATCCTTTCCCAACTTTGTTCGTTGATGAAGTGCTGGACAATGTAGGTGGCCAGGAAGCATATTCCTTCATTGATGGGTTCTTTGGATACCATCAGATTAAGATTGCATTAGAGGATAGGAGCAAGAAAACTTTCGTGATTGAGTGGGGGTGTTTTCAGTACACCGTAATGTGGTTCAGATTAAAGAATGTGTTTGTGATTTTCTTGTGCGTTGTCATTGCAGCATTCAAGGAATTTATTCATAAGTCCTATAAGTATAATTTGATGACTGGACGGTGTTTGGGCTGGTGAAACGCCATGTTGTTAGTTTATGCCTGATGCTAGATACTTGTTGAAGATACCAATTTGTGCTCAATCTAAAGAAGTGCCTATTTTGTGTTTCTTGTGGGACTCGCTGGGTCATGTGGTTTGTAGACAGAGATTGATGGTAGACCCTGCGAAGATCGCAGTGATACCAAACTTAGAAGCATCGGGGAGTGTGAAACAACTGTGCGCTACCCTAGGACATACAGAATATTACAGAAAGTTTATTAGAAACTATGCCCAGATCCCTGCGCATTGGAGAAGTTGTTAAAGAAATATGTGACATTCTTTTGGAACAAGGAATATAAGAACATCTTGGATGTATTAAAAGAAAATATGGTCACCGTGTGGATTCTAGTCTTCCCAAATTGGAAGAAGGAGTTTCATGTACACGTTAATGCATCATGTATAGGGCTGGGAGTAGTACTGAGATAGGCTGGTAGAGGAGACTTGGACCATCCTATAGCATTCGCAAGAAAAAGTTTATCCAAGGTGAAGAAGAACTATTCCACCATCGAGCGCGAAGGGTTAGCCATGGTATATGTGCTCTAGAAGGTTAGAAACTACTTGCTGGCCATTTTAAGATGTATACAGATCATTCTACGTTGAAATACCTAGTCAATAATCTCGTGTTGGGGGGGGGGGGGGGA
>APFE031085215.1:126382-146221 GCA_000404065.3 Pinus taeda | reverse complement strand
TAAGTGATGGGGGTAGCATCTACTGGCACAGGAAGTTGGTATCCAACCTTTGGTTTGGTTTCAATGCACTTAGTCGTCTCGTAAGAAGATGTTGCTTGGCTAACCCGCTCACTACATAGATACCGAAGAAGAGGAGCCAATGCCAAAAATTGAGATGGAAGCAGAAGTAGCTGCTCTAGAGGTTGCCGAAGTATTAGCGAAAATCCCCAAATCACCGAGGACATCGAGACCAAAGCTGACCCCAACCAAGGAGACCACAAAGGATAAAAGGAGAAATTAGCGTATGATACCAGTGCATGCATCGCCAAGAAGAAACCCACCAAATCCTACCGTAGAGGAGAAGAGCAAAGCCATTAATTTAGAGCTGGAGGAGGAAGAAATTGAAGACATCCCGATGGATGATGAGGATGTGGGAGTAGATGTGCAGGAAGTTGAGCCCACGGTGCTGACCCTATCACTCAATTTCCTGAGTATGTCCCTTCGCGGAAGGGCAAGGCGAAGGTGCTGAAAGATATTTATGAGAGAAAGACCCCCTTGCAAATTCCTCTGTTAACAGATGAGATTGTTTTCGAAGGACTGCGATCGTCACAAGTTCTGCTATTAAAACTCAAGGATTGGGACTTGGCTGATCATGATAAGCTCCCATACTTGGAAAACAAGTAGCTGATGTGGTGCATCATTGATACAACCACAGAAATGACCGCATTGGAGCCAAAAAGGTGGCTCAGAGGAGTAAACAAGGTAGGGTTTCTCAACTTGCTTTGGGTGCCACACTACAACTGCACCCCGGTTACAGTATTGGTCATCAAGCAATTGCTATGCTTGGTGGATGATGGGTGTCTGTGGCTAGAGGAGTCAATACCCATCACTAAGAGATTGATCCCCAAGATCATGCGGTTACCTTACACTAGAGAAAATATAGCCATGATATTTGGCGAAAAAGGTGGTGAGTAGGCCCTCGCGAAGGCCATGAAAGAAAAGTTTAAGCTGGTGAAGAAGCCACGTGGCTATGCCATATCTAGCATCTATGACACTGATGTAAAGGTGGCTACGCATATTTTAGCAGGGAAGGTGATGAGGAAGTGTCGCGCTGATGACGTGCTAGCGCCTGTCGTCACGCTAGCAGCGCAGTGCCCTGAAGGTATTCAGTTCAATTGGGTGGACCATCTACGTGATGAGTTCCTTTTGAACTGCCGTGAAGCATAGGAGCTCAACAAGACGTTCCACTGCGCATGGATTTTGCTGTTAATTGTGTTGGTAGCATGGGAGGTGCCAGAGGATAGGCAATTCCCTTCGGTCGCTCCAGACCTACCAAAAGCAGCGAAGTACATTTTGCTATGAGCGACCAAGGACACACAATGAATCAAGGACAGCAAGATCTTCTAGATCTTGATGGAGATAAACATCCGCATGGCCATCAATTGCAAACCATGGTTGTCACCTACAGTGTTTACCAATCTGCAGGGCTACGTAGAGTTCAAAGCAGATTTTCACCATGCGGCCTCAGGGCATGGAAGGACCCTATGTAGAAGTGGTATGACTTTCCTTATCTGGCAACGTTGGACACCATTGATGCAGTACTAAATCGATGGCTGATAGAATGGCAAACCACAAGGGACTTAGCGGTGGGAGGAAGCAAGTCTACCGCATAGAGAAGGAAGGAGGAGGCTAATCTAAATATGACATAACTGGCTGAAAAGAGAAAGAAGGAGGCTACTAACAAGGCCCAGGTGGAGCGCGATGCTGCTCAACAGACAGAGAAGCAAACGGGTGGAATAGAGTGAGGCTCTGAAAAAGGTGTTAGGTCGCCTTCACCTGAGACAAAGGAGGAGACAGACGAGTAGGAAAAATAGCACGGCATGGACCCACAAGTAACATCCACCCACATCAAGCATCCAAAGGAGTAGGAGAAAGGAAGGTCCAGGAAGAAATCAAAGGCTACTAAGGCATCACTGGACCCTGTCACGCTAACAGAGGGAAATCTGCATGACATCAGTGACACGGTGTAGGATGTCACTGCGGGGGCCCTACAACAGTTTGAGTAACAACATCAACTAGTTTTGGTGGGGTATCTAGACACGTCTGTAGGAGTTATAGACCCTCGAGGCATAGGCTAACATGGTGTCTACCATCCTTGCTATCGGCACTTCAAAAGTTGTTGAGACGTTGCACGTAAAGGCCTCCAGTGTGATAGTGCTGCCTGATGGAGCACTGACCACAGAGAACGAAGCTGAAAAGCCCACTGTCAACACCCTAAAGGGAGTAGGGTTGAATTTGGAAGAACTCCTTGGTGAAGCGCTCGACCTCTTGTAGGATGGAGTGATTGCAGAGCTGAGGGTCCATGAGCATCGCGCCCTCCAAGTGATTAGTGAGCAGTTAATTAACAATGAGGAGATGGAACTACAACGAGACTCTGCCATCGCTGCTATGACTGAGGTGACCAATTAGATCAAGCGTATAGTACACATCGTCAAGGAGGCTTTTCGAATGGTCCCAGATTTGGCCATTCATGAGGAGGAACCAATTAAGATGCGCATCTGCAAACTGGCCACAGGGGTGCGCGACACTCAGATAGAAATGGCAGGGGTTCAATTGGAATTGAACCTGTAGATCACAAAGTTACAGTTGAAGGCCTAGCCTTCAACTCCACCAGAAGTGAAGGAGCAATTGGTGATCACTATCACAGAAGCAGTAACAACGGTTGACAGTGCAGTAGCAAACTACACACAACTTTTTGAGTAGTCGTTCAAGGTCCTGACAAGCTTTCAGGAGGACTCTAATGTACAACGAGTGGAGACAAAAGTTTGTGAGATACAATAGCCTTGTGATGAGGTCAAAGGCACAGTGTGAACCTTCGTGCTCACAGAGACTAGAAAGGCTGGAGGAGGCCAAGCAGATGAAGGAATAGGTGGATGCAGTGTTGAACAAGGAAGCAATGTTGAAGGCACGATTAAAGCCCTGGCTGGATGAGACTTACACAGTGACAATCTATATTGAAGGAAATATTGCCACTCTGTAAGCAATTAAGAAAAAGCTTCAGGCTGACAGTTCAGGAGCAAATGGTTGAGGATGCGATGTAGGCGGTTGTGCAGTTCATTGCTGAGGTTACAATCATATGAGTCGAACTGGAAGGTCTCTACGCTAAGATCTTCGTGCCTACCGAGTGACTTGAGGGTGAGTCACGATGTTTATGTTGGGGGCCTGTTGGGAATGGGATCCCCCAAGGATAGTTTTGGGGCTAAAAGCCCATGTTTTGGGCCAAATTTTGTAGTAAAGTTGTAAAGTCTCCGCATTTTGTGGTCACAGAGGGCAAAGGTGTCATGAGTCATAAAGGGTTGTTTGCCCTTTTTTTTGTAAAGTAAAGTCGGTTGTAAAACATCTACCCATGGTCTGCAGACCAAAGGATTGTATAAAAAGAGCTAAGTAAGTAACCTCTAAGTAGCTTTTCGAAGTTAGATAGCCATATCTTTGAAGTAAGAAGTCTATGTTTCAGGTCGTAGTGTAGATAGAGGCTCTACAACTTACT
This sequence comes from Pinus taeda, assembly GCA_000404065.3. Taxonomy (NCBI): domain Eukaryota; kingdom Viridiplantae; phylum Streptophyta; class Pinopsida; order Pinales; family Pinaceae; genus Pinus; species Pinus taeda. The sequence continues at coordinate 142,695 of APFE031085215.1, read as the reverse complement.
GCACAGAGGCCTAGGGTGCAAGTCTATAGCTGAGTGCGTGGACCCCTGCAGCTGTGTGCACAGGGCAGATAGAGTCTGTAATCATTTGAAGTTATCAATAAAGAAAAGCATTCTAAGAATTCTGTGTCTTTGTTTCCTATTAATACATCTTGACATGCTATGTATAATTTTCAATTATAATGCTTATCTGATGCATGGATGTATGTAGTTACGTTGGTTAAGTGAACGCAAGTAAGAACATTTGTTTATGCAGTGCTAACTATGATTGTTTAATAATATAAGTAAGACACTTAAACTAGTTTGGGAATCTACACGGTACACTGCCCTAGCACCATGAAAGTACCCGAGCTGCAGGTTAGGACTCGACGAAGGTTAGTCGTACCTTTTCATGGAGGTACTGAAGGGTGGAATAAAGGGCTAGTTTGGCAAGCCCTAGAACTAAGTGTCCTGCGTGAAAGCAATAATAAAAGGACTAAACTAACATCACAACCATCTTAGGGTGCAGAAACATGGTTCCAACATGCCCCCATACTGCTTCGGGTGAGACTTTGGTCTGTGCTTCACGGAATGATGCCGAAAGGGCCAGTAGTGTATGGATTTGTTTGGCTAACTAACGCTGAACCTGGGTGAGGCCCCTCCAAGACAACATGGACACATGTCCAAATTAGTATATTTGGTTGCTGGTTAGCTTTTTTGTCATCATCTTTAACTTTCCCACTTTAATCCTATTCTCTGTGGATCATTTTTTCATTTCCCTAGATATATTTTATAAAGGTAGTGGGGGAACGAAGTGCACTTTTGTATCGTGTAGTTCATTTTGCTCTCAGGTTCTTTTCTTCACACCCCTTTGCTAGTTGATGTACTTGTGGAAGGACATAGTTATCATTGAGGTAGTGAGTGATTCCCTTGTATCCATGTAATTGCATCTTTGGATACTTGTGTTTGGTGTGGTTTTGGAAGTGTTTGAATGCACCTTGGATATTTTGCTGGTGTAATAGATATTAGCCAAACTTTGTGCTTAAAATTTTAACATGTGTTTAGTGGTTACATTTTAGGATCATTGTTACTGATCATTGTATTTTGACATATTGAATTAACTAATAATGAGAAGCACTCTCACCTAGTTTTGTAAACCCCATAACTAGTAAGATTCAAACATGTAGCTCATTATTCATAATTGCATCATATATACTCACTATTTTTTACATATTTGGCATGTAAATCAGTCATTTAGAAGAAAATTTTTATGTTGTCACAATAGAATTACATGATTCACATGATGAGAAATAAATCTTTCATTTAATTTCAAATTTTAGATTTGATAATTATAGGTGATTTATAGGCTATAAATATCTTCAAAGTTTCTCTTCAAATTGAGTATTCAACTGGAAATATTGTATATATTATACATAACTATTTTTCCCTCCACCCTCATTTCATAACTTCGATAACCATTAGGTAGGGACCTACATATTTGATGCTATCTTGCTTGTTTAGTAAAAGATTTTCCAAGACTTTATTTTTCTCTATAATTTATTGAAAGTTGTAGAATTTACAATTTATAAAGTTCCAAGGTCTATTATTTTAAAGTGTAATTCCTTAAAGGGTGCTAGCTCAATGGAAGGGCATCTGCTTTACAAGAAGGAGGGTTGTGGTTTGATTCCATCATGCCTTGATATTCATATGGAATGGTGACGATTAGCTTTTGGTGACAAAAGCTCTTTTGACCATCACTAATAAGCTTATGGTGACATTTTTTTACCGTCACCAAAATATGAAATGGTGATGGTCACTATTTTTCATTATGATCATTATTCATGATAGACTTTGAATGTCACCATAACACCAATATTTTTGGAAATGTAACTTTTGGTGATGCTCAATTTTTGGTGATGGAGGCTCTTTTAACTACCACCAATGAACTTATTGTGACATCTTTCAACCCTCACCAAAATATGAAATGGTGACATTCAATGAATGTCGCCATATATATGGATCAATAGTCACTACCATGAAAAGTCTATCACAATAAATAATTGTTCATATGAAATAGTGACGGTCACTATTCATCATTAAAATCATCATTTGTGGCTGACCTTGAATGTCACTGCAACATCTATAATTTTTGTGATGCCGCCTTTGGTGAATTTTAATTTTTTGGTGACAAAGGCTAAGGCTCATCACCATTTCTCATATGAATTAGTGATGGTCACTGTTTGATATTATAAATCATTATTTGTGATGGAACTTGAATGTCACCACAACACCTATAATTTTGCAATGCCACCTTTTGTGATGTCCAGTTTTTGGTGATGTTTAGTTTTTGGTGATGGAGGCTCTTTTGATCATCACCAATGAGCTTACGGTGACATTTTTCGACCCTCACCAATGTAATTTTTCTTATAGTGTATTCTTGGTTTTCATATCTGTTGTTGTGCTGCAAAAAATATCTATATGTCTTTGATGTTTGTGGATTGTGGCTCTTCCTACAAATGGAAAGAGAATTTTTACATTGATGATATGAGGTCAAGGGGATGAATTGGTAACATATATCTATGGAACAATATTATGTTGTTGCTACAATTGATTGGTAATCTTGCATACTTGGTCACAGGTTGATGATATTAAAGCTAAATTGTCTTGTCTTTCATATTGATGACGAGGATGTGCATGATGTTGTTCATATTGTTGTTATTAGAAGTTTATGTTACAAAGTTCTTATGATGACTATTATTGTCTTGCTACCTCATGGTTGAGGTCCTTGGTTATAAATGTCATATTTTTCTCTTTATGTAAAGATCATGTAAATACCCACGATGTAATAATTGTAATATTCAGTCATGTTTGGACTATTGGGGTCAAGTCAATTATGTATGTAATACCATTATTTTGGGCATATGATGTAATGTTGAGTTAAATATGTAACCACACTATGTTGGGTGATTGATGTAAGCATAAGTCCTTGGGGATATCAAAGGCCATAGTTGGTTGAGTCATAGAGTCATGTACTTCTTTATCCTTTCAAAGCTTCAGAATATGCTCAAGTGGACCATTGTCATTATACAATGTTCATATTCAACAGATTAGGTCTACATTTCTCATCTCTATAAAGGGAGAGAAAGCAAACTTCATTCAACATTGGTTAGCCCTTTTATATTGATGTCAAAGAGGGGAGAGTAGCTTGGTTTTTGGAGAAGAATGATTGGATAAAACCTTGGTGCTTATCTTGGGGTGTTTACAGATGTGTTTGAGGATTACATACACGTGGACAGGTGGTGGTGACCAAACACAAAAGTGGTTGTCATCAAGTTAAAATAGGGCGATTGTTGGAATTATGGCTAATGTGTTTTCCTTGATGGAAACCTACTTAATAAAGATGTCAACATTATGGTTATGCGAATGCAAAAGGTGATATAGACAAAGGAATTCAGTTGAGATATAGAAGAATGATAAATATAAATTCTGAGAAAGTATATGCGGGCCTTGTGAAGCAAGGCCATATACATACGTAGGTATGGCAAATAAAAGTCACATACAATTTTTTCCACCATGGTATTATGAATACCAGGGGTATTTACCATGGTATTGTCCCAAAGTTTTTAGAGAAATAATGGATATTTTATTATGTCAATGAATACCATCGAAATTACTAAGGTTTTGGCCTAAGGTATTGGCTAAGGCTTATGCTATGTAAGGAGATGGGGATCAAAGTCTTAGAGTGCACATGTGATTGATTATTTACAAATGACTTGATCTAAAATAGGTGTGCACTAGGGAGTATGTAGATTGATCAAATATAATAGATATGAAATGACTATATATTGAATAATTTGTTTATGGTTTGATAGATCTCTGCTGATGATATTATGATATGTTCTTGTAGCAATGCATATTGAGACTTGGGCTTGACAAATCTTGTGTTATGCAACAAAGGTATGAATTAGTGATTACAAATTTGTACACTCGTTTGCCACAAAGAATTCATATACATATGTAGATATGCCTCTGGGTAGTCACGTATACATTCTGTGAAAAGTTCAGAATCTGTACATGGGTGTCAAGTATGAAAAGTGTGTACATACACAGATATGCTTTATAAGAGTCGTGTACATCTTCTAGGATTTTATAGTATGAATTGTTAATGTTGCTTGACTAGTTATGTTATTTTTGTAGTTGTCTGTCAATGATGTCTCTCTCATGATAATATGTGTGTGACAGTTCAGGTTGGGTTGAATTATCTATGGAATGATATGTTAACTAGGGATGTTGCTCCTGTGTTATGATATGTATTTGGTTCAGTGATCTGTGATGTGTTTAGTATGTGATTGAGTGATTAATTCAGTGGTACATAGATGTAGATTCAGTTATTAGTATTTTGAAATATGTACGTAGGTTCTCTTAAGGAGATGAGCCTGCATACAATTTGATGTATGCTTGATCATGATTCGTAGTGGTAGTAGTTGTTTCCTATGATGGGTAACAATGTTTGGCTTTCTATATTGACGAATGTATATTTTGTCTAATGGTTTATATCTATTATGGATTGGTTTGATTTAGTTGCAAGAAATGGTAGAGATTGGGTCGTTTGATTGTTTTAGTGATTAGGTTATTTGATACAGTAATTGGTTTCAGTATTGTTATTTGGTATTGAGCTTAAATGATGGAAGTAGGTCAAATATGAAACTATGATGAAAATTGGCCTATAGGTTTGATGTCGTTGATTGATATGCATCTAGTATGAAATATTATGAAATGTGTTCCACAAAGGTGTTGAGGGTTAAAGCCTTCAGTGAGGGAGTTGTAGCTTCCTTCTAATGGTAGTTGGTAAATATTATCAAGGGGTTGGAGCCCCCTTCTAGTGGGTGTTCGTAAAAAATATCACGGGCTTGGAGCTCCCTTTCAGTGGGTTCTAGAGAATGAGATAATTTTGTAGAGTTTTATAGGTGGGTGCTTGAATAATGGTATGAGTATGCAACAATACAATATTGTAAGATGTTTTCCTTTATAATAAAAGATAAATACAAAGACAATGACAATGATGATTTTCTCCTACATTGGGTTTCCACCTAAAATCCTTGTGTCCTCATGTGTTTCTATGCTTCTTATGTGTGGTGGTTTATTATTATTATACTGCTCATGGTTATCATTTAATTAAACTCTAATGAACTAAGTATGCAATGGTTGAAGTATAACAGATGATTAAATATATGAAAAGTTAGTTAATTGGATATACGATGTTTTCCTTCATCATAGTCACATACATACTGTGGTTTACCTAATTAAATTAGCGTAAATAAATATGAATAAGAAATTTAAAGGTCTAAGTGAGTTTTAAAATATTGATTCACACCCCCCCCAGTATTTTTCCCAACACACCTTGTTCAATTGATCACTCCAGTTGATGGGAGTGTTACAACTCTTCCCATAGAGTGCCTCAAATAGAGTCATCCTTAGTGACTCCTTATATATATTGTTGTAAGTAAACTCAACCAGTGAAAGCTACTCCTAATTCCACTAATGATACATGGCATACATCCTCAACATATCCTCCAATATCTTGTTGACCCTCTCTGTCTTTCCATCTGTCTATAGAGGATAAGTTGTGAAAAAGGATAACTTTGTACCCAAACCTGCATATAACTTCTTCCAAAACCTAGAAGTGAACTTAACATCTTTGTCTAACATAATATTCTTCGGAACACCATGCAACCTCACTATCTTCTCAATGAAGACTTGTGCCACATCACTAGTTGAATAAGTAGTCTTCACTGGAATGAAGTGAGATACCTTGCTCAACCTCTCCACCGCAACCATGATGGAATCATGTTGCTTCAATGTCCTCGAAAAACTTGTAATAAAATCCTTGGAAATCATCTCCCATTTCCATTCTCAAAGCAGAATAGCTTGTAATAAACCAGTTGAGTGCTAACACTCAACTTTCACCTATTGACAATCCAAGCATCTAGCAACAAACTATACCACTTCCTTCTTTAGATTTGGTCAATAGTAGAATTCTTCACCATTCTCAATGTCTTCTGATATTTTGGGTGACCTGAATATAACTTTACATGAAACTCCCTCAAGATAAGCTTCTTGAGCTTACTGTCATTCATCAAATAGATCTTGTCCCTAAATCTCACCAGGACATCTTCTGTGAGATGATAGTCCACATCCTGATCACTTGTACCCTGTTGTAACCTATGCCTCAACTGTTGTTACCTTTATCATGTTATCATACCTATAACATCTGATCATGTAAATCCATCCCATAAGAACTCATATCTGCTTTGTGATTTACCTGCAGTCTTATACAAAGAGAATTTAGAATGTTATTCTCCTTTCCCTTAATGTATCTAATATGAAAGTCAAACTCACTAAGGGTAGCCAACCATCTAGCTTCCCTAGAATTCATATTCAGTTAATAAAATAGATACCTCAACCCACTATGATCGCTCATCAATACAAACCTTCTACTAAGAAGTCAGTTCCTTCACATATTCAACACATGAATGATCGTTTCCAACTCAAGGTCATGAGTTACATAATTCTGCTCATTCTCATTCGGTTTCCATGACTCATAACACACCACCTATCCTATTTACATTAGGAATCCATGAACTCCTCCCTTGCAAGCATCCATGCACACCAAAATCTCTTTATATGGATTTGAAATATTTAACACTAGATCATTTTTTAACAACTGCTTCAACTGCATGATACTTCTTGCACATTCTTTTTCCCATTCAAATTTATTTCCTTTCATCTACAAGGATGTACTAGGATATGCAATTTGTCAGAACTTCCCAATGAACTTCGTATAGTGACCTGCTAACCCCATGAATTATCTTAACTCATACACATTCTTAGGAGCTTCCCATTCAATGATAGCTCTTATCATTTCCATATCCCCTATTATTCCTTCCTTAGAGACAACATGTCCCAAGTAATGTACCTTTGTCTAAAGCAAAGTACATTTATTAAGCATGGCATACAACTAATGTTCTCTTAGCAATATCAACATGGTTGTTAAGTGTTCAACATTCTCTTCCTCATTCTTAGAATATATCAATATATCATCAATGAATACAATCACAAACTTTTCCAGGTAAGGATGCAACACACTGTTGATCAATCACATAAAAGTAGTTAGAGCATTATTCAAAACAAAAGGAACCACAACAAAATCATAGTTCCCATAGCTAGTCCAGAAGGAATTCTTGTAGATCTCCTTTTCTTTGATGTGTACCTGATGGTATCTTGATCTCAAATCAATCTTTGAGGACACTATTCCTCCCTTTAACTGGTCAAACAAGGCATAAATCCTTGATAATGAATACTTGTTCTTGATGGTTGCATTGTTCAACTATATATAGTGAATACATAATGAGAGAGTACCATCTTTATTCTTCACAAACAATATCAATGCACCCCAAGGAAATACACTTGGCCTAATGTATCCCTTGTCAATCATTTCCTTGAACTTGAACTTCAATTTTACCAACTTTGGAGTGCTCATCCTATAATGTGTCTTTGACTTTTTTGTTTCTCCTAGTACCAACTCAATAGAACAATCCAGTTCCCTGTGGGCAGGCAATTTTGAAATGTCTAAGGGAAATAAATATTGAAACTATTGTAGAACCAGGTACCTCTTAAATATTTCTGCATCCTCAACATCCTTACCCTTGTCACTGGAAATATGGACTACAAATAGTTCACACCCCTTCTTGTGACTATGCTTTTCCTGCATATAAATGACCATCCTCACTGATGTAGGCTTGTTATCTACCTACAAGATTCTCTTCTCCCCATTATCATCTAGACACACAATAGCCTTATCATAAAAATCTACTTTGGTTCTATGGAGGTACAACCAATCCATACCCAAAATCATAGTATATGACCCTAATGGAAGCACATTTAGATGTATAGATGTAGGCTTTCCATTCAACTCAAATGCGTTTCATTTAATTATGCAAGGAGATATTGATTTGTAATCCTATGCCCTATTATGATTACTAGAAAAAAAATAGAAATGACTAAATAATACAAGAGAAAATACCCAACCATATGATCATATGAGAAAGAAATCATGCATTCTCCAATTCTAGAGGATTTGAACCAACACCTAGTATCCTCATAGATTGGTGAAGGATCTTGAGTTCAATGCAGAATCCTCTCATTCCAACTAGGATATCTCGCTCTTATGCCACCAATCTAAGCTTTCACACAAGCACAAAAAAACAAGGACAACAAGTGATCTTCCACAGAACATCGTTAGTTCAAAGAAATAAACAATAACATGAACAAATAGTTGCAAGTACATATCTGAAAAGAGAGGAACATATATCTCTTATTAATCAATAGTCAAATGGTACTATTATACCTTCAAGCATAAGATCTCCTCTACAGAACCTGGCAGATTCTCCCCCTCTCTAAGAAATATGACCTCAAAATGATGTATATCTCTCAATCTCTAAATCAAGGTAGCAAAATCTCAATATAAATCCCACTCTCTCATCTCCCTTTTCTGTTGGTGAGATTATATAGATGTATTCTATCCTTTGGGAGAAGGTATCTAGACACATAGGGGCTTGAGAATTTAGGAAACTTCTACAATAATGGACCGCTATCCATCTCACACACAAGTGCATCAAGTTGATCTCCTTGGGAATGATAAACTCCCGAAACCTTTTTCACAATTATGAGTTTTTTTTCAATTTTTATAATTATGAAATCATTATTATCTCAAAATTATAATATTTTGGAAAAATAATTATGAGAAATTTCTCAATTATGTAATTTCACGCTTTTAACATGGGATATATCTGACATAAGTAAAAGAAAAGGTGGAAAGAGGATGCATTTTAGGAAAAAATAAGGTAAGTTGAACTTTGTTTTCTCTCAATATAATGGAGTGGAAAATAGGGTTATAACAGATGCCCCCTAATGCATTATGTTAGAAGAGAAACTGATGGTCGAAATGCATTACAATAAATCTCAGAGGTCAAAATAGGACGAAGGAGAAAATGCCAACAATCTAGATTGGAAGACACCAAATAGTGAAGTATCATATGTGTTAATAACATCTCTGAGGTGAGCATACCCATGCTTGGTCATAAATAAATATTGAAAATAGTCATTGAAACAAGCACTGTAGATCCATGACATGAAATGCTAAAACATTTCCATGAAGAAATACATTGTGGATCCATGTGACTCATCAAATAGATCATAGCCACCAACAAATACAATGTGGATCTATGTAACCGTATACATTAGTAGGACTATGGACACATGACAAACAAATAAATGTCATAGATAGCCTCAAAGTACATGAATGATACATAACTCCAACACAACCTAGGAATGATGCCATATAAGAGATAGATGTTCCTAACCCAGGGTGTTCGACATAAACCCGATGGTACAAATCTAAATCATGTGAATACATGAGTTGATGTTGAGCATGGTAGAAACTATTTGATTACTAGCGAATGGCAAGTCAGAAGGATGAAATTAGAAAGGAAAGAAAAAATGACTACATGGACATCAAGATGACAAACAGATGCAAACTATGGATAATAGATGATCACCTTCATACATTTCCAAAACTAACCATACCTAACTAAGGAATAAGAATTGTTTGTTGATAACAGTTTGGTGAAACGACTTGTAACCCTATCATTTGACTAGGAGGAATAACCATGGTCGTCGTAGAATATGGACTAAGCATGGAAACATCGGTGAAATTGGTGGTATTCCCCAATAAAATGTGAGAGGTGTAGATTAAAGATTATGTATGGCCCCACTAAGAGGCAACAATGAAGAAATGGAAGATGACACAATTGATGCAGAGGGTAAATATGTCTTAGAATCAACCATTGGACAAACATTTGACAATGGTAAAAAGTTATAAGTCAGAGTGGAACCGCAAGGGTTCAGTCACAACAACTTAGGTCCTAGTGGATTAGTTAAAGGTGGATCGGTAGGAGCAGTAGAATCATCTACCAAAGTTTCAATAAAAATCAGGTCACTATTAGAAGGATCAAGTATATAATCTAAAAATATGTGTTGATCTAAGTCTTGAGCATAGACACACACTGTTCATTCAAGACTGACAAGTCCACCTCGTTCAAGAGAAAACCATGAAGACGACGAGACTCATGGTGAATATGTTTAGCGAGGGTGAAAAAATATAAATTAACACAATTAAGTTAGTGCAAACAGCCTAAGTCCAGCACTATTGATTCAGACCAAACAACACACACTAGAAATCTCCTAAAATATAGTCACGCACACTAAAAAATAAAAATAAATTGGTGGTGGAATAGTTTTACTAATGAATTAATTTCCAACCATTTTAGCTACAAACTCATTCCAAGTGTCCTCACTGACCATGAGAATTGGGAGAGTATGACTAATATCTTTCCCAAGTACAAAGAAGATGACCTTGACCCTGCACCTGTGTATCAGCACTAAGAGACATGCCACTATGGTCACCACCGAAAATAACACATCTTGGGGGGCCAATTGTGGGACAAATCCACATGTAAGGGTAGGACACTTAGACCAAAAAGCTCAGACAGAAAACCCCTTGATACTTTTCTCCCAAGTGTTCCCCAAGTGCTACAGTAAACTGCTAATAACATCATTTGTATGCATGAAAATTCCACTATATTGTGCCACACGAAACTAACTGAAATTGGTCATGTCACCTCACCTAGCCTAAGTGTTATAGGAAAATTTGTGGCATCTGGTCAATGGGGCTTCAAAATGGACCAATTCACATCCTTCAACATATTGTTAGCATCCCTACATAAAGCCCTACACATGGCTTTGTGTTGATGGTGTTGGACCTGCCAACATTCAAAGGATCTACCTGGTATGAAGTCCCAACTAGACCTCAGACCATTTTGTGTAGGAGTACCATCTGGTATGATGGCCAAGTTGCCATTTACTTATAGATTTTCCTTAGCTCTCTTGCTTAAACACATGAGAATGTTATGCTAGTGTGTTCAAAAAGCAAGGTGAGTGTGCTTGATGAGTGCATAATGTAAGTCATGCCTCAGTTTTCTTACTGCAAAGGGGGGAGGATAGTGAGCCTCTACATGAGAGGTAATAGTACCATCGAGGAAGAGACAGACGTGAATAAGAAATGTTTGTCCATCACCCAACGGAATAGTCAACAGTGGATGTGGGAGTCGTTAAAACCAAAGTGAAGGTGACAACACATACACCTCCCAGTTGAGTAGTCCACAAGGATGTGATAATGGTCATAACCAATACACAAAGGCGGTCTTTCTAGTATCCCATGGAGTAGTCCACATGGATGAGACAATGGTTATAAACAATACAATACATTCTAAACAATGTAACTACTAAAAAAACCGAAGTAGTTCAATTATCTTATTACATGTGAAAAAAGCATGCACTACAAATACTGATAGAATAGTCTTACAAACATCTACAAAACATGCATGAAAACACATTGGCCTTAACAGGCTTCTAAATTAAGAAAACTGAAGACACATATGTACACCACACATCACTAGTCCGACTAGTGGGACATTGAAGCCACTCCTTGCTCCTCAAAGAACTAACTATCTATTCTAAAGGCTATGTATGAGGATCCAAGGTGAAAAAGTCCTTCCTCATACAATGGGAGGGGTAGATATAGCCAAAGACGATGATTGACGCTAGTGACTTTTGGACTACCCTCATGACTATTGAAATTCCTATTACTCTTCAACTTCTTTTGTGCATCCATTGTGCTGTCACTTTACATTACATTCAGTTATGACAAATATGGCCCATGGTGCTTATATGGCCTTAACAACTCATGACAAAACTTGACACGACACTGCTGACATGTAATGGTTGGCTATGGTTCCCATGTCAAGCTGTTGTGCTGCTAAGTGATGGATGTACTCTGACGTGTGTTTTGCTTGAATCTCCTCTGCATGGCTTGGTGAAGCAGGGTCTTCTATGGTCTTGGTTTTGTAATATGGTTCCATGCATGAGTTCATTTCACTTGTTACTTAATGTGGTTTGTTCATTTGTCTAGCTGCAAGTAAGTCTTCTAGCATGTGTGCTCCTCCTTCATCCCATTCACCATATCACCATGATATACCAATGTACCTATGTCTGCAATTCACTCATGACAGGATGACATAAAATCCAAAACCTCCTAGTCTAGCATGATGTATTATTTTCTATATTTCAGGCTCGGGATAGATGATAGGGTGGGAAGAAGGCCCAATAACTGCACACTATGCATTTCTAGGTGATAGAGAGGGAGGACTAGTCACTGAGACTGCACAAAGCATAGCTCAGGCTTGGACACAGAACTCCAAGGCACAATCTTCATTTTTAAGAAAAGTATGTAGAGGCCACTCGGAGATAGAATTGTGCAGTTTAGGACACTAGTGTGTTATACAGGAATAGTGTCCACACGGATGCTGCTATTCCCACTAATATGGGTGCCTATCTTAGAAACAAACAATCAAAGTCTACTATTGATTACTTTTATGAAAATAGATTAGAGGAGAACCAAGAGGGCCAACCTGAGTCTTGCACTCGATTTCCTCTCTTTCTTGATAGAGTTTTGCTGCTTGCTCTTTGTTTGATCAACTTCAAAAGGACCTGTAGAATCACAACAACATACTACTATGCAAGAAACAAGGATCTAAGTTCATAAATAATGTAGGATCAGATGTACATTAACCATATACAAGCATATATAAACAAGTACAGAAGAATATGGAAGGAAACAAGAATAGATTTATTCAGATAAAAAGTAGCCAGAGGATTACAACCATGAGCTCTGACCCAGCATCATCCTCCAGCTAAGAAGCCCTTCTTCACCTCAAGCAAAGAAAAATCACCCAACACTGTGAATGTACACCAGAATACCAACAACACTTCTCTATAAGTTACAAAATTCTAGCCTCTGGATCTCTGTGATGAGGGATCCATATATAGTTGATTACAGAGAGGTGAGTCATCTTTTGGGATCTTGATTAGTGTCTTCTCTGTGATAGTTCCTGCTTCCACTTGGAGAATGAAGATCTCTTACTCATCCTTGGTCGAAAATGGAGTGGCAAGTGTCAGAGGGGAAGCTTCTAGAAGATTCCATGATCTTCCACCTCGCATTTTTGTCCCTGCCATTTTTCCATTCCCGACCATCGCACCCTACAAAGGAGCAAAACAATATGCATCACACCCTGTACATTGGGAAGGTGATATGCATCGCGCCCTCTACATTGAGCTTTTAGTATGGTCCAGTTTTGACCTTTATGAGCAGTTTTCAGTGGAGAGCTTCTTGGAGATGATGTAATCAATTGACCTTGTTCGTTTAGGCAGTGAAGCAACAATTTTAGGGACTTAAGAGCCCTCAGTTTATGGACATTTTTGATTGGGGTTGAAGTGCCCAAAAATGTCTATAACAGTGGCCCCCTAAAGCATGAGTTTGTTAATATTTTTTTATGTCGGGTGAAATGCTTTACTATGAGGATCTGAAGTTTTTCTGAGCTGGGAGGCGACCTGTAATAAGATACAATACAATACATTATTTGACAACATTTTTTCATGATCTAGCTAAGGTGGGCATTCCCATGCTCAGCTTTATAAATTCATTTTTCATGTACATAGGACAGACGATCATCTATGTGACAGACTGATGATATTGACACATCATTCTTTGATTTGGATGATCATCTGTTCGGTAATGATGTCCACTGGATGTTTTTATATTCCTGAATATATCGCAGCCTGGATGGATGAAACTAGATCTGGGGTCTTCAAAACTCAACCAATCTTCACTCGGAGTACAAGTCAATCCATGTGAAAAATGTTTTGGAGTCGAACATGGAAAGACATCGCCAGATTACCAGCCAATGATGTAAGCTGTTAACAGGCGCGAGAGGAATCACCAATAATGACAATGACCCTCAAGGTACTACAATAAAATTTATGTGGTGTGAAAAAGGGACTTGGCATTGAACACCATGCAAAAACTCTCGATCGAAGGCCATTGATGTAAACCTGTCACCGAAAGTGAGAAACTTGCCATTAAGGCATGCAAACTTCAAAGTACTGAAAGGGTTATTCCTAAGTCAACTTCTTGGATAATGCACTGATGTCGACAAGAAGAAACCTATCGCAGGAGGGCCTTAATGAATCCCACATCAACGACATGAAACGAAGCAAATGATTTCGGAGGTGAAAACAAACTAACGATCTAGGGTTCAGGGTGGCGGTCATGAACGAATGAAGCATGAATGTATTGCAGTGGGTGAGACACAGGTGAATCGTATGAATGACTTCTCTTGAACATATCGGTGACACTGACAATGGATTGGTAGCGTTAACCCCAAAGATGGATGGTGTGATAGACCAATGGTGAAGACCAGTGAACGGAACAACCCAACCCGACATGGATGCGGAAGGAAAGTGTCATGTTCAAGAGCGACTTGCTACCAATAAAGTTTCTTCTTGTTTTCTTCCTAATTTTCCCCAGTCATTGCTGACCAGTACCTCTTTATTTTTGTCAAGCTTGAGTAGGATAACATATTATTGTTCTATAATCCGCCCTTCGGGAGAACATGTCGCTATATTTTAGCGAGCCTAGCGACAGTGAAACTCGTTCTCGTCCTGTTGGATGAGTTTGTCGCTATTAGTTTTAACGAGTTTAACGACAAAGATAACTTGGCCTCTTTCAATTTTAGAGAGTCTGAAAGAAAATGGAAAGAAGACTCTGAAGGTTCTTTTTCGTTGTAGAATCCCTTAAGTCCGAAAAAGTGTAAAATAATACAAAAGGGATGAATTTTCGATAGTTTTAATGAGCCGAACAAGCCAAGCGCTCGATCTTTTTGTGTAATAATCCCTCAGGTCCAAAAAGATTAAAATCTAGAGGAGGGATAGCACTTCCGATGCCTTTTAACGAGCGAGAGAGGCCAATCGCTCGACAATCTTTTCATATTTTACGAGTCAGGTGAAAAGAGCTTAAAGAAGACTCGTTTTCGAGGAATGAGTGATGGTTTCAGGTAGCAGCTGATTCTAGGTAAGATTTGGAATTTTCAAATCATGACAGTGTTACAAGGATGGCTAGCAGAATCACTCTTCGCAGATGTTCCTCGAAGGGGTAAACAATCATATGGGGGTGAATGATCGGCTAAAAATAGAGTGGAGGTGATGGCGAGAACATGGCCAAGGCTCAAAAGCTAGCGAAAAGGCATTCACAATGCTTATTTACCTGTTCATTTTTTAATGAGCTTAAACGCGGGGAGAAACACTTGCTCATAACTTATGTTTATTTTTTAACAAGCTTGAACTATGCGCTAAAACTGCTCGTGGAGAGTTTATTTTTTAACGAGCTTGAACACTGTGACAACATTGCTTACCAGTCGTATGATAAGAAATGTCTCATTCAAGATGCCATTTTTTATGGAGCTTGCACCTTTTGAAGCTTTGCCCTGAAGCCTCTTGCATGCATGCTAGGGACAACCAACTACGCCTCTCTACTTAACTACTAATATCACCGCCAAGGCTAGGTAGGAAATTTTTTTCCTTTAATTTGCAGGTGCGCAGGTTGCCCCTGCAAAGGTGAATGGTTCTGGCCACTCACCCAACCTAGATGGTTGAAGTCAGCGGAATCATAGATTTAACGCTAGCTGGTCATTTCTCACTTGCTTACAAAAGGTTTTCATGCCCCCAAGTATAGCGAAAAATTTCCAGGTTACCAAGGAAAATGCTCCCTCGGCGATGTCTATCGAAATAGACAAAGGGGAGTGGCGTAGAGATACTCCACTCACATAACTTTAATGAAGGTATCTTATTCTAGTCTGTTCCAATTTTCCTGTGAGGACGGGTTCGCCAGACTAGTCATATATCTTTCGTGGAAATCCACTCTATACCCAAGGCTTTCTTGCCGAAACAGATCAGGGCGCATGCCCCCTGGGTTTCAGTCACATCTTCCTGAATCGCTCGCACTCATCAGGTGGACAGACTGGAGACCGATGAGACATTTCTTGCATGAAAAGACCATTTAGGGACAACATTTGACTATTTGCGATGTGTGATCTACGGAATGACATTTGGTCCACGAGCTTGACCATTCTGCCTTCGTGCGGAAAGCACATTACTCTAAAGAGTGAGGAGACGATGGCTCCCATGCAATAAATATAGTCACGTCCAAGGAGTAGATTATAATATAAAGGCCCTTGAACTACCATAATGTTCATGTGAACAATTTTCCTTCTCAAAGTAATGGGCACATTTGGAAGGATCCCTAAAGGTCGACTGGTTCCTTTGTC
>APFE031085215.1:91201-116597 GCA_000404065.3 Pinus taeda | reverse complement strand
CTAGAGTTTCAGATCCTTTGACAAACTTAAGATTAATTGCTTTTGTTTTCTCAATCTCTTTTCTAAGAGCAACAATTTCACCTTCTAATTTTTCAAAATGTTTTCCTTCTCATCAATTTGAATTTGTAGAGTATCAATGATCATATTCTTTTCTTCTATAACTCTCTTGAGTCTAGTAATTTCATCATAAAGGTTATCTACATCTATAGCATCCATATAATCATCATCTTCAAATGCCATTAACAGTTTATATTCATTACCTCGTTCATCTTCATCACTATTGATAGACCATCACTATCTTCATGAGTGTAGTAGCTTTCTTATTTGCACCCTGTTTCTTGTTCCATCTAGCAGGTTCCTTTCCTTTATCCTTATAAGGACATTTTGCAGCATAATGACCTACTCTTCCACAAGCAAAGCATTTAAAAGGTAACTTAACTCTGAACCTTCCAGAACCCCTTTGAAGATTTCTGACAAAATTTGATTCTTCTTCTTCTTCTTCTGGTACGTGACTTGCTTCATAATAATCTCCTTTGCCTGACGCCTTGAAAGCGACTTCTCTTCTATCTGATGGACCCCCCTTT
This sequence comes from Pinus taeda, assembly GCA_000404065.3. NCBI lineage: Eukaryota > Viridiplantae > Streptophyta > Pinopsida > Pinales > Pinaceae > Pinus > Pinus taeda. Next base: position 116,013 of record APFE031085215.1, on the reverse strand, counting down.
CTCATTTCATAAGCAGTTAGAATTCCATGTAGCTGAGACATAGTAAGAATTCGTAGATTTTCCTTTTCTTCAATTGCAGATACTTTAGATTCAAACTTGGGGGACAATGACCTTAGAACCTTTTCAACCACAATAGCCTCTTTTATTTCTTCAACCAAATTTTTCATGCAATTAACAATCTCATCTACCCGAAGAAAGTAGTTAGCCACACTTTCATCATTATACATCCTGAGATTCTCATACTGAATCCTGAGAGTTTGAAGTTTAGCATGCTTTACCTTTTCATCTCCTTCGTAGCTCAAGACAATCTTGTCCCATATTTCTTTTGCTGATTTATATTGCATAACCTTCACAAACTCTGTTTGAGATAAGCATCCTAGCAAAGTATTGACTGCTTTAGCATTTGTTTCATATTTCTTCTTTTCGGCCGCATCTGTAGGAGTAGCTGAAGGAAAAGTGTAGCCTGTCTCTATGATATCCCAAACATCCGTACAAAGAGATTGAAGATATGCAGTAACTCGTACCTTCCAATAATTGAAGTTTGTCCATCAAAAATCGGTGGCCTGATAGATGCTTCCCTCTCGTAGTTTCTTATGATGAAAGATCTTCCTTCAAGCGATCAAGCTTCTTCAGAAGGACCTGCTCTGATACCAATTGTTGAAAATAATATTGAGAGGGGGGGTGAATCATTATTATCTAGTTCTTTTAACAAATCTTCCTTATTTACACTTTGAATTATTTTTGCATATCAGTACCATAAAATAATGAGCAAGAAAAAACAGACAGTCACATCAAAGAACACCAGATATAAGGTGGAAACCCAATGTGGGTGAAAACCACCTGCTGCAATATGTCTCTATCTTCTTTCAAATTAGAAAACTCCTTTTACAATGGTCTTGTACTGGTGCAGTCCTTTGCCAGTACGCAGGCTGCAACCTGCAGAGAGCTACAACTCTCTCTCATTTTCCAGTCTCTCCTAGAAGGAAGCAACAACCCCCCCTACTTCTTTTCTTACAAGGACCACTTTTCATAAACATCAAATGATCATCAAGTACATGTAGATTTCACAGTCAACTATAGTAACCAGATCAACAAAACAGAACTAAACCCAGAACACCTTATCAATAGAAAAATTCAGTCAACAGAAAGTCATGAGACAGATACGCAATTTTATTTTCTCTGGCCTGCGTCGCTACGCACTTCACCTTCTGCTTCCCTGCGTATACCTGCAAAGTTCCTTCTGCTGTGCCGCGTGCCCACGCACTGCTTCTTCTACCGCGCTGCGTACAGTACGCACCCAGATACACTATCGCGCCACGTACTACCACTGTAGTCACGCACTCAGAAAGACTATCGCGCCATGTACTTTTACTGTGCGTACGCACCTAAACCACTGTTGCACTGCGCACCCACGCAACCCTTCTTCTTCTGCTTCAGCGTACCCACGCAGTCACCCTTCTTTTGCTCTGCGTACCCACACAGTTCGCTTGTTTCTGCCCTGCGTACCCACGCAGAGGCACCGTTAAACACCTGCGTACTTCTGATTAGGGCCAAATTGGCAGATCACCAGTGTGCTACAGTTTGACGGATGCCCAGATCTGATCAAGCGCTCGAGAGATCACCCTTCACAGATTCGCTTTCCACTTCACTTTCATATAGATCAAGCTTTTGAAACAATAACCCAATATTTCAGATCTTAAGATATTCAAACCAAAAGCATGCCCAAGCCAAATGATCTCCTTTGCTTTATATAGGCAAGCTCTTCCTCAAATCATGGACCAATACCACGGGCCAAAACCATAATAACACAATACCGTCGGTTAAATACCAAGGGTTAAACATAAGGAACCCCACGTGTGCGCGCTTTACTGCCTTGAAGTGTGTGCACTGGGGGTACGCACTTCATGAATGGGTAAAATACCAAGGGTTAAACATAAGGAACCCCACGTGTGCGCGCTTTACTTCCTTGAAGTGTGTGCACTGGGGGTACGCACCTCATGAATGGGTAACCTGCGTGTCTAGACGCGGTCCCTGCACGACGTACCTGCGGGTACGCATCTTCTGAACTGTTCTCCTGCGTACTTCTTAATTCTCATCATATTGAGAGCCATGCCATGGGTTTTGCCATCAAGTACAACATCTGTAACATATAACCATACTAGAAACATAATGCCAACAAAGCGACCCTCTGCTGAGTCTATACCTCAGATACCGAAAGGTTCCACAAAGCGCTCGACTATTAACCCTAATGCTAGGGTAGCCCAGAACTACTCGATTGTAGAAGATCTAGCTTAAAGTCCTTGTGTTATGTTTGCATTGGAGGTACTCTAGTCGTATCCTGCTCAGAGAAGTGCTTTGCTTTCGGTGATCGAGGCAGTGGATCCAAAGACGGTCACGCAACTGCATGGTATCACAGCATTCCACCAAACTCCATAAAGAACTGGGGTACATTCAAATGAATGTTCCTTGAGAATTTTGCTAATGACAAGACCCCAACTATGTTACTGAAAGAATTGGGAAGCCTGAAGATGGAGAGGAAAGAAAAGGTAAAATAAATCAACTAGAGGTTTACATGCATATTGAACAAATTTGTAGCGGACACCAAACCTCATGACTCCATCACTGTTAATTACTGCACATTCGCACTGCCGACCAACATTGCGTAGTGCATAGTGTGAGCTGCGAAACCAACACTCCTTGAAAACTACGAAGATGCTAGTGTTGTTGAAAAATACTTGCATGCAATTGGAGTCATCAAGGATAATGAACCGGTAAAGGATTCCATAGACGCGAGGAGGAAGTCCCAAGCGATGGCGAGCAAGGGTAGAGACAAGGAAGCAAATGATATTGAAACCCTCACTCGCCTCATCAAGAACTTAACAACGGAAGTGTCTAAGCTCAAACAATGCAAAACAGACACATCTGTAAGCACCCATCCGCCTAGACAGAGATAGGGAAGCAACTCATTAGGAAGAAACTAGTTCGCTAAAAAAACTACACAAATATCTATGTTCAATGTTGATCAGTGCATAGATCCTGATTTCTTTTCGTCCCACGAAGAAAATCACCCCGAGAACTCCTGTTCGGACTAGAAGCGAGTCACAAACTTAGTATATAGTCATACATTTGATGCAGAGATCAGTATGTAGGAGCATCCAGATGACAGAGATAATGACGAAGGTATTGCAACTGATGAAGCATCAAGTTATGGGCATGTGGTGCATATTAGTGCTAGCAAGAAATGCTAAAGATGAACACCGAGAAGCAGCCCCAAGGAAAAATGAGTAAAGGGGATCCCCTTACACTTGGGTAAGTACAAGAAAAGGTGAGACTACTGATGAGGAAGGGTTATTCATCGGCCGCCCCAAAGAATAAAACAAAAAACAAGTCTTGGAAGACAGCTGCAGAAAAGAGTACCTCCATGAGCAGTAAACTGCAAAACACTCTGCCAAACAACATGAACATCAATCATACCCCAGACACCTTAGTGAGTCTTCCACCTCTGGACTACAATATTGTAGATAACATGAAGAAAACTAGAGCAAACATTAGTTTGTTCGATTTAGCTAAGATCTAGAGTTAGCGAGGCATCCTACTGCGCGCATTGGGACAGACAACAATGGACAACGCAATCTCTACTAGCAAGGGAGAAAGCACACCTCCTGGATCACCTTCTATAGTGCTGAACGCACTCTGGATGGAAGAAGCAAACTCAGGTTTCCCTCCATTCCTTCTATCATTTGAAATTTTTAATTGCAATGTTCACAACTGCTTAGTTGATTCTGGCGTAGCAGCCAATGTCATGCCGCTCTCCATTGCGAAAAATATCAATTCACAATGGAGCGAGACGATCATCCTACTTGATCGAACATCGATACTAGCCATTGGTGAACTACGAGACGTGATAATCTGACTATCTCATGATGGTCGAGTCCACAAATGCATCAACATAGTTGTTGTGGACATACTGGAACCATGTTGTCTACTACTCAGCAGAGACTGGTCCATCAAGCTGGACGAATATTTTGCTATAGATTGGTCGCACATGTGGCTTCCGTACAAGGGAAAATGCAACCAAATCTAGGTAGCGTCGAAGAAGTATATGAAGCACAATTTCACTCCCCTTAACAGCGAGAATTAACCGTTGGCCTTCACAAAACTCATGTTTGACAATTGCCTCCTGGAAACAACGTTGGGGTGTTATCCTGCACGACCAGCTCTAACCCCACCAGACACATAGTTGGGTCTCCTTCGTTGCCCAATTGATGGAAATGAAACATGTAAAGAACATTGTAACATTAGTGTATTTAACAATAGCAACAATAGTAGCAATAATCCTAGCATGCCAAACGTTTTGTGTACAGACAAGCTGCGAGCCATGGGTTTTGATGAATCAAAGACACATGACGGTTCAAGGACCAGGTGTATCTCAGTTGCCCAAAATAACATAAAATGCATGATTTAAGCTGCTTGAAGTTTGGGTGCACAAACAACGTTGTTGAGTATGATGCACTCATGTTGAGCTTACAAAGGAACATCAACCTCAACGTGGTCACACTCAAAGTGATACTGTACCCCATGAACAATGTCGATGCTTTCAAGAACATAACAATTGATGAAGGTAAGCATGAGAAGCCCTTAAAACTACAGTTGAGAGCAAGAAAGGAAACCTCATTCCTGAGGGTGGGGTTTCCCTCAAAAAGTTCTATGGTTTGCAGAATTTTTGTCAAGGGCCAAGAAACAATGGAACCCACAGGACCACTACTATGAACGAATAGAGTAACCTAGGAACGAATCATGATCTGAAGATAGCTAGTCTTGGTACAAGCTAGACACCACAACAACGACAAGTCTTTGATCGCTTGATCAAACAGTGCCAGGATGTGTCTAAACAAGTAGATGATGACTTGAGTACACACTACACACGAGCAATTCAACATGGGATTCCAGGTAAAGGAGGAGACAAGCTGTTGCAGCAATGGCCAAGTAAAACACATATTTTGTTTGAACTCCTTATACATAAAAAAATGACTAACATTTTGGATGATTGGACTACTTGCAAAGTTCGTCATCATACTTGGGTTTTTTATTTAAATTCTGCATGTAAGAAATTCATGGAAATCCGCTTATGCATTGATTTCAAGAACTTGATCCACTCCTGGAATGAAAACAACTACCCCATGCCATCATCTGAGCCTATGTTGCATGCAGTATCTGAAGCAGTGGTGTCTTCTTCACTTGAAGGTCTTTTGGAATACCATCATGTTCCAGTAGTGGAACCCAGTGGACTTATACTGGTCCATGAGAAACTTGGCACACACACAGGCCATTGGTAATCACTTGATGGGAGGGTTGAAAACCTTCCTGTCACTGACCAAGATATCAAGCATTACTTTCAGTAGGCTGGGCCGTGCCCGTGCCATGTACATAGTTTGCTTGCTACTTGTTATTTTAGTATTGCTTGCTTTGCTTATTATCTTTTTTTTCTGTACTTACTATTTTCGTTTAAGTTTGTTTTATTTGTGTGGCATATTACTATTTTTATTTCCAAAAATAAGTACTGCCAACTACTACGTTCTGGCTTTTGAATAGAGTATGTGGCTGAAATTTAAGAGACTTATGACACTGCAACACTTGTCCAGTCTTATGTCCGTCTTCTCTGTAATTGGTTATAACCTTTGGCTAATGAAGTAATTATGGAAAATACAAACTGTATACAAGGGAAGTTTTGGTTCAACCATGAACCTATGTCCACACTAGGATTCCCCATGCTTGTACTCAACCCTCTGCTTTGTGTGCTCAAGCTCATCCAACTAGTAGAAATAGAGAAGGGGAAAATCTAAATGAGTAAACCTATGTCAGAGGTATTACATGCTTCTCTAAAGGAACAACCTCTTCTTCTCTCAATAAATCGGGATCCCTATTTCACCCCAAAAGTAAATAAGTGCCTATGCATATTCCTATTGAAAAATACAAAGGTGAAAGAAGAGAAAGGTTGCTTGCGGATAAAGGTGAAGCATGCAACTCCACTAGGGTACTGACCAGGCTCGTTGGCGGTGGAGAAATGTGTGTGTTCCTACATGACTCCATCGGGGTACTATCCAAGTGTTATACAAAAATATCGTCACCCTGATTATTTGCAGTCAATATAGGTCTATCACCACCTATACTAGCCTCCTAAGCAAGTCTCAGACCTCAGCTCTTCAAAACAAGCTTTGGAAATGAGAGAAATACATCAAAAAGCAATGTAACTCTGGTTCCACACTTTCTCTCACTTTTGCCTGCGGGCCCGCACCTTTTGTTCAGAATACCTGCGTACTTATACGCTCTGTATGTAAAGGGGAGGGTGTGTACCCCTGTGAAAGTCAAAAGGCGCAATTTTTATCTTAAAAAACTCACTTTGGGTTAATTCTAGATGTTTCTAGAAGGAATTTTGACGTCGATTGTTCGCTCCAAAGTGGTTCATGCATCCCAAAAGAGAAGGAGCTAATCCCTTGTTAGGAGGAGCTTTCCCTTTGAAGGAGGATCCTATCCCTTTGAAGGAGGACCTAGTAACTGCCCTCCATTGCACTATAAATTGAGGCATTGGGTTAGTGGCTAAGGAGGTTAGAAGCTGAACATTTTTGAGGGTAAATGCTGGTGAAATCAAGACTTCCTATTTGAGCTTAAGAGGAGAGATCACATACCTTTTTGGCTTCATTGGGGAGTGAGTGAAGCTTGTCAAAGTAGAGGAGACTTCTTGTTGGACCATGGGAGGAGCTTGTACAGCGTCAAGGCAAAGGTTGTAAAGTTCTTCTTCTTTTGAATTAATACAATCAGGCTCATTTTTCTCAACAAGTATCTCATGTTATTTGTTTCATGAACTCCTTGACTTTCATGTTAAATATGTTTTATGATATTGGTTTTTCAAGTGCTATTTAATCGTTTGCCTTGTTGGTGTTTGCAGGTTCGCAACAAAGGAACTCATTTGGATCAAAGAAGCGAAGGCATCCCCAAACTTGCGTTGGACATAAGGTAGGCCTTAAACACACTTGTTTGCCATTATTTATAAAAGCACATTTAGAGAAAGATAGTGTCTGGTTGGTTTGCTTGTCATTAGGTCTTCTTTAGATTCTAGGAAGGTCTATCTTGTCTGCAAGATCGACTCATTCCACGTGACACCCACTTTAATACTAAGTCACCCACTCTAAAGCTGGTACTACCTATAGACTCTTTTTCGAACCATCTCTTGGTATGGTTTTGGCGGAGTGTAAATTTTTCTTTTTCTTTCATCATTTTTTTGTGTAACTTTTATAGTGTGTCTATTCTACGCTGAACTAACAAACACTACTTGCCTTGGGATTTTTGGTACAACTCGAGAGAAGGAAAGTAGATGTTCAGCGAGAGGATGGCTTATTTTTCATATACCACGAAGTGTGGGGAGGTATTCAAAGAAAGATTAGGTGTGACTTGGTTAGCCCATAGAGAATTAAACAACGCAGAGTACCAGTTTTGTTGTTCAAAGTAAATTGTCTTTTTGATGATGCAGATGAGGTTTTTGTTTGTAGACTCAACAATATCATTTCCTTATGGGTAGTAATTAGCAGCATGTTTCAACAAACTACCATTTTGTAATTAAAATTCATAAATCTTAAACGAACAAAATCACGTTGCATTGTAAAAAATAAGTGATGTAGGAATGCCAAAACTTGGAGATGATGTTATTTTGTAGGAAGTTGATGCCTTCTTGGTCATTCACTTTTTTTATTAGAACCACTTCTCTCCACCATGTGAAGTAATCTATACCAGTAATAATATAGTGGTGCTGCTTTGATGAATGTGGGAAAATCTCCCTAATGATATTGAAGCCCCACTCCTGGAATGGTTCTTTGACTGCAATAGACTGCAGTGGAACTACTGACCTTCGGTTTATGTTGGTGCATCTCTGATAGACTAGACACTAGTGGGCATAGGCATGTACATCCTTGAACAATGTATGCCAGTAGAAATCAGCCCGCATGACCTTTTTCATTTTTCTGTTACCCGCGGAGTGTTCCTTGTCCATCATGTAGATCATGTAACACCCTTTTTGAATCTTGCGCCTCCAAGAACCTAAGCAGTATACCATTGTGGTGCTTTCTTTCAAGAACTCCATGCACCAATTAATAAGATAGAGCTTTGACTTAGAGTGGACTCTTCTGCCATATAGAAGAATGAGAGGGTATGGTGCCATGCTTTAGGTACTGGTACACTTATGCATACCAAGAGGCTCTGTGCAAAGTGGGAGGGGTTCACTAAATATTATACATTTCTATTTCTTACTTCCAGCCTGCGAGCCTTTCTTCTTCCTCTTGCGAGTGCACTTTTTTCTTTGCTATCTACAAAGACCATGACCCTTGATGGTGTGAACTATCTTGATCTCAAGATTGAACTTTTGCAGTCCTGTCATCTGGTTCACCCTTTGACTTCTGGGTGCAACATAAAGACAATGCAATGGTTCTTTAGGAAGGTAGGGTTTGAAATGCTTCACCGCCTTGTACATTGCATATGCTTGTCTTTTCATGGTGGGATAGTTGAGTTTGAGGCCTTGCAAGCTTACACTCATGAAGGATAGGGGTTGTTCATTTTTCAACTCATCCTTCTGAGTGAGCACAATAGAAAGTGAAGAGTCAGAAGCAAATGTATAGAGTAAGAAATATTTTTCTATGTTTGGGTTGTACAACACAGGTGCTTCTGCTACAGCCTGCTTGATACAGGCCAATTCATATTTTTCCTTCTTTCCCCAAATGTAAACTATGTCCTTCTTTATCATCTCTTCGATTGGTTTGAAAATTTGCGCATAGTCAGAGATGAACTTTTTGATGAATTTGATCTTCCCCAATAAAGGCTGCATAGATTTCGCGTTCACGAGGTAAGGAATTTGCGTGGTGGTCCAAACTCTATCTGGATCTACCTTGATCCCTATTTTATCAGAGATGTGTCCATGCAAGCTACCCTAGAACAACTATGAAGACGTTCTTCTTGGGATTTAAGGATATCCCATATTTTCAACATCCCTCGAAAATTTTATTAAGATGGCATAGGTGGTCTCGCTGCTGCCTAGAGAAGATAGTCACATCATTGAGGTAGACTACTATGCTCTCTCTAATAATCCCATAGAATGTGATACCCATTACATTTTGAAATATTGTGCCTTTGTTCATCAGCCCAAATAGAATTCTGCGAAAAGCGAACATACTCCATTTGGTATGGAATGTTATTTTAAGTTTGTCAAGCTCTACCAGAACTTGGTTGTATCGTGAAAAGCTGTCAAGCAAAGAAAAAATTTATGCTCTAGATACTATATACAATATATGATCCATGGATGGCACTGGGTAGTTATCCTTGTCCGAGGCGTGATTGAGATTACAGAAATCTACACATAGGTGGATCTCGTCGCACTGATTTCTTACAGAGACTAGATTGGAAACCTATGTGGAATGGAGAAATTTGTAAATGATCTGAGAATCCAACAACTTAGTCAGTTCTTTCTATATGAGGGGCTCAAGTGAAGGATGAGCTTTCCTTAGCTTCTACTGAAAAAGGTTGGCCCCTTCCTTAATTGGCATGACGTGTTGGATTATTCATGTGTCATGTGTCTTCAGGTTATGATACATCCATGAAAACACATCACAATAATGTTTGAAAAGTCGGATGAAAGCTTTATTCTCTTGTGATTACAACATATAATGAGATTTACGAACTTTGAATCCTCGTCTGTTCCCAGATTAACCTATTCATGCAATAATGTAAAGTTTTGGGTTTTAGCATTCACGGGTCACTCAAATTAGTTCTACTATAATTCATACAACTTCTCAATTGATATGACACCCTTGGCGATGAGTTTTCCTTTTCTTGCATCGACTGCATCCTGTAGAGACTTCTCATACTCGTCCTCGTTTATTTCTACGTTTTTGAAGATGTCTGCATTAGCTATGAAATGCAATATCCATTTATCATCATAGAAAATGTGTCAATTAGTAATGTTATTTGGGGTAGATGGTTTATAGAAAACCTCAACAGAAAATATATCCCTTAACGGTGACATCCTAGCAGCTGCCTTCACTAAGGAATCGGTAGCTGCATTACACATTCTTGGTACAAAATTAATATTGAAAGCTTGGAATTGAGAAATGAGTTACCATACCTCTTGTCGATAACTCTTAAGATGGGGTGAAAAATAGTGTATAGTGTGACATACCTAACTCACCATGATCTCTGAGTCAACTACCACTTTTAGAACATCAATGCTGAGGCTAATTGCTTTCTGTAAGCCCAAGACGAGTGCTTCGTATTATGTCGCTCTGTCATGTTGTTCATGCATTCGAACTAGAAGTGGCTAGATATTCTGTGTTTTCTCTGTAGTGGGCTTGTCAATACAAATTCGTCTCCAGAGCCCTCTCCATCTTTGATCCACCAAAGTACATGATCCACATGTCATCTTTAGAAGGACAACTTGCCGCACTAATACTATTATCATTACTATTACTACTACTGTTACAAAGTACTGTATAAGTTTCATTTTTCCCGTTGGGCATGGAAGGAAACCCAACTATGTGTTTGGTGGGATGGGGGATGGCTCTACAAGATATCACCCCAACTATGTTTATGTTGGCTTAAGGGGTTTTGGACCCAGGATCAGAGTTAGCTGCACCAACCAGCCAAACCCTTCACTGCTGGCCCTTTTGGAAACAACTCGCATAGTGGAGGCTGTAGTCTCACCCAAAGAAATATTGGGGGATGACAAAACCAGTTTTTTGCATCCAAAGTATTATGTGATGGGTTCTTGTCACTCCTAGAGCTTTATTCTGACCTTCACAAACCCTAACCCTTGAATTGCGGAAAGTACAATAACATACAAAAAATAGATTCTAACTCTGTCCCAATTAATTTAAACATTCATAACATCATGTAAACTATCAGATCTACTACGTTCGTGCACCAATTAAGTGTTTCTAAAGATAAATGTAGAAAATAGAGAGAATATATAGAAACTATACAAGAAAACATAAGGGCACACATACAGAGATATTGTTCCAAAATAGTCTTTATTATGATCAATCCTTCTATTATAGACTCTTTCTTCCCTGTGCACATAGTTGCAGCGTCCCTCACACCTAGGTGCAGACTTACCAAGGTCTTTTTGCACACATCTATAGGAGCCTTCCCTTTCACCTAAGTACAAAAAACATATTCTTCTTAGATCACTTGCCCATACATAAATCTTTAATGACTTAACTTACTTCCTATGACTCACTAAGACTTCTTTATAAATCTTCTTTCATTACAATACTATGGTTCGTGAACCATGGGCGCATAACAAAACATGTTAACTTCTAACAAAATAAGGGGATTTAACCTTCCTAAAGCTCCTTTGACTTCTACAACCTTCGCGCTCTACTTCCTCAAAATACGAAGACTTTACATACATAACAAAAACTTTTAAAAAATTGGCCTGAGGGGATCCTGTCCCAATAAGCCCCCAACACAAAGTCGTTACTCGTCCTCGAGTCACTCTATTGGTGGTACTTCGATATTCACCTATAGCTCACTAAACTCAATCTTCAAAACTTATAGGTCTATTGTCCCTATGTGGTGGAATCAAAGATTTCTTCAAGCAGTTTCTCAGTGGTTGGGTGTTCGACTGCAAGGCCCACTATTCCATGTTTGTTGCATGGCCTTCAGATTGCCTTGCACAGATCTTGTCAACTAACTAGAATCATCTACCCAAGATTGCATCCTTGAATATATGATGGCTCCTTGTGATGTAGCTCATCAATTCTTCTCTAGATGAGATTGCCTTCCAATAACTTGGTGAAAACCTTCGTGTTGGAGCTAAGGTTTGCGGTGCTGACCAGATTTCATCAAATAACCTCTGCTTCTCTCTGATGTTCACTTCGATCTTCTGTAGAGTTGTATCCTCCTGTAGTGAGGTCCATAATTCAATGTCCTATTCAAATAACTTAGTGCATCCCTTGGCTACAATGTCTAAAGTGTCCATCTCTTCTTTAATAGTAGCTTCCCGCTGCTCTCGAACTTCGGGAGGGGTAGTTAGTTGCAACTTAAGTTGGAGCTCCGAGATTTCCTGCTGCAGCTCAAACCTGACATTGTCGATTTCTACCCATGACTCCTTCACTGTAGCAGCTAGCTTCTAAATCTTCTCTGCAGGGGCTGATTTTGCCTCAATCTGGAGCTCGGGGAGATCACTACAACCATGTGCAATAGTAGTGTCCAACTACTAACTTCACATTGTGACCTCCTCCTTTTCTTTGAGGGCCTATGATTTTTCTTCAAAGATATCTTGATTATTTGTTTTTACCTCATTGATGATCAATAGTATGCATTAATCCCAAATCCTAAGCTCATCTCACAACCCTTGGTGTAACTCGTGTAGGGTCTGAATGGGAAGCATGGCTAGATTTAGACTAAGATCCTTCAAGTGCAGTAGGTTCACCTGGCCTTCTACTAAGTCGACGCACAATGATCCCTCGAGCAACTGCATTGTGCAAAGATCCAGTGTGATTTCTACATCTAGGGCTAACCTGCTCGCTTGATTTAGGCTCACCTGTTTCTCGCTCACCTATGCCATGCTTGCTTGAATGACACCTATTTGGACCTGCAATTCTCATAGGCCCTGTTATACCTTACCTAGAGTTTTCTGGTACTGCGATTCAAAGTGGCTCATAAGATCCATCATTGCATCAGGGACCACATCCCCAATTTCATCAGGTTCCCCTCTATGAGGACCAAAGGCATCTTGCTCCCTGCTTTATATAATTTTTTGTTCTTGTGTGGCCCTATCGAATTCCTTTTCTTCCTCTTCTTGACAATGAAAGGGAACTCCAAGCTTGTGCCCCATTCCTCTTCTCCCTCTATCTCTTCCTCCATGTTTGTGTGCTTGGTGTGTGAGTCGTCGAGGTCAATGGAAACCTACGACGTAGTCTTTTCCTTTTTTGATGCTTTTTCCTTGGTAGTCGGTTCTTTCTCAGTAGTTTCTTTCTATTTTGCAGTAGCTACTTTCTTCTATGCAAGCTTTTCCCTTGTCAAGGCCTTCTCTCTAGTGGAATCCTTCTATGTGTCCTTCTTCTTTTATGTTGTTTTTGTCACTTTTGTCTACTCTGCTTCACCTTCAACGTCCTTAATCATTCCTGTGCTGGCATCAGAGGGGGTCAGCAAGTTACTTGGAAACTTACTAACAACCCCTATAATATCATCTTCGGTGACTAAATATGGAAACTTGTACAACATTCCTTGAGCATCCTTCTTCGCATGAATGTGAATATTATGGAAATCTTCCTTGAAGTTTGCGACATTGGCATACTTGTTGTGCAAGCTTGGTGATAACCTTGGCCACTGCTTAATCACCATCCTTAGTTGAGAATCAAACATGACCCAAAAGATCTTCATCTCCATTACTTGTGTAGGGTCTTCCATAGCCTATAGTGAAGCAAACTTCGTGGCCTTAGGTAGGTTTGAGTCCTATTGAGGGAATTATCTTTCTTCAGGTGTTCTCCAGGCCACCAATGCGATTAATAGTAACAACCATGCATAGTGGAATGACTTGCCATCATCTTAGGCCTCTCTATAGTCCTCCAAGAATTCATGACATAAATATTGAGCCCAGTTGTATTGGACTCCTTTGGCACACTACGCAGCCAAATAAATGAGTAGCATCAACACTTCATTGGCATGACACTTCCTCATGATCTTACTAGTCAAGATTTGTGCAGCATACTGCACTGCGCCACATGGTATAGACTGAATGGAATATCTAGACGACTTCTTGACCAGACCAAATTCACTCTTCATTTGGTCTGTCAACTTCCTTTGCTGCAACTTTCCTGTGAAAGCCACCGTAGGTTCCACTCATTAGGATGGAAGCAACGTTATGCAGTGGATCAACATGTTAGCGAATGGGATGGGCCCTCCCACCAAGAGGCACCCATCATGCACTAGTGTCAACAATTGGCACACACAAACTGTATTAATAGTGGTACGACTGAAGTGCAACACCCACAACATATTTAGGAGCCCCATGTCCCCAACTCCAGCCACCCAATTCATTGTTTCAAGTCACATGATGCTCGAATCTTCATAGTAGACCTTCTTGAGGTATTTACGTAGTGCCAACTGTGGAAACCTCTCATGGTCCCCCAAACCCCAATCCTCCATTTTCATGTTTGGCATCCGAGCGAGGAACGAGCCCTCAAATAGCATATTCTCTAGCAGAAAAAGGCATAGAGACCATAAACTTCATGGAATCCAGGTCTTTGGGCACTTTCGCCATGGATTTTATAGGTGTTATATATAGTGGGAGTTGAGTTATTGGCTCAGCCCCCTCTAAGTCAATCTCCTCTACTGCTCCATGTAGTTCTTCCTCATCTAGGACCAAGGGCTCTGTTGGTTTTTTAGACCCATCCATCTTGCCCTTGTGGAATTTTTTGATCGGATTTTTCCACGGTGATTGTCCCACCAGTGCTGGTTGGGGCTTCTTATGCTTCTTATCTCTTGCCATGGAAGTAGATGGCATAGGCCTTGGCGATCTAAGCATGGTAGTAGGCAACCCTGTAGGTACAGGTTGGGCCACCTCTGTCTCAGGTGGCGTCACAGTCATTCTCTCGAGGATTATCTTGCGGCGCCAATTAGGTAAGTTTGTGAATTATTTGTATGAAAGAATGCTCTCCCAATCCTTATTAGACATACAACACTATTCTAAACACACTAGAAAGTGCAACAACATAAGCCAAATTCTCAGGGAACAAAGTGTTATAATGTGGAGTGGCATTCCATATCTATAGCTCAATTTGAATTCAAGTATGTCTACTCCCTCCAATTCCTTATCATTAATGTGGTTTTGGGGGAAGATTTCAAAAGATATGCATCTTAAATTCCCCCCCTTCCCCTGCCCCCGACTCCTTTTAATGGAAAAATCACGATCCAATCAGCTACAGTGTTTTCAATGATCCCTTTTGGCTCTGCTATGTGGGAGCCACCATCCTATCACAACTCCTTCATCGTAGCTCTCCTTTGCACCTTGCCTTGATATGTTGCACAACCCCATTACTTCATCCAACCTTCCTTTCATAAATGTAGTTTAAAGTCCTGCATTCCCTTGCAACTTTCTAGAACATTAAGACTATCCTGCATCCATATAGTCATTGCGCAGGGGCGGGATCACCTCTGTACATATTTAATCGAATCCCATTGACCTTTCCCAAAAATAATTCCCCATTCATCTTTGCAAGCTGAACTACGCCTCCATCCATAATCTCCTTAATAATATATGGCCCCAGCCAATGGCTGTGGAACTTCCCCAAAATGTTTTCAAACTTACTATCATACAAAAATACAAAATCTTTATTTTTGAAGGTGCATTGTTTGATGTGGTGATCATGCCATGCATTTTCATGGTCCTTCCGCACCTACTGATGAAAACCCACCAAGAAACGATCTTCCTCCAATTCAATGAGTTGACTGAGCCATTCTTCCATGGTATCCCAATCATCCATGTGGGTAACTGTAGCAATCCACAAACTAGGAACTATGTATTCCATCGATATCATAGATTCCTGCCCATACACCAATATGAAGAATAGTTGTCCCATCAACTTCTTGTAGGTAGTTCTATAGGCCCATAGAATAGTGGATATGCACACATCCTAGTAATTTCACTTTGCATTGAAAATATTTGTTAAGGCATTCACCATAATTTTGTTAAATGCTTCTATAGTTTCATTCACTTGAGGATGATATGACATACTCTTCTAGTGATACATCTAGAATTACTCGAGAAAAGTAGCAATAGTTTCATTTAAGAAGTGTGCAACTCTATCACTCATCAAGATCTTCGGACAACCAAAATGAGAAAAAATATACTCAAAGATAAACTTCGCAACTATGGTTGTGCAAAAGTCCTTTACAGGTTATGCCTCTACTCATCTTATTAGATATTCAGTTGTTGTAATGATGTATCTCACTCAAGTCTTCTTTCTGAGTGGCTGAATTGCTCCTACAGATTCTATTACCCACTTGTCCAACACCTATAATGACACTTGAGTATTCAAAGGTAATTCATCTCTTCATGATGGTCTCCCCATCCTCTGACAAACATTGCATGCCTTGCAATAAACCTTGGAATCCTTAGGCACAGTTGGTCACCATAGTCCTTTGCTCTCTGTGGTAGAATAATTATTTTTTGCCTTCGCTAACTTTCTACTTGCAAATTCTATTAGATGATCGATATCAGCTTCTACATGCACATGGAACTCCTTCTTCCAATTGGGAGACACTAAAATGGGTGTGGTGACCATTTTCTCCTTTAAAACATCTAAACTATTCTAGAAATATTCATCCCAGCAAAATGTCACATCCTTTTCTAGCAATCTTTCCATGGGCGTAGTGATCTACGCATACGCCTTGCTAAATTTTCTGTAGTACCCTGTGTAGCCTAATGTCATGCACAACTGTTTGACATTCTTCAGTGGCTCCAGATTAATAATTAATTCAATTTTTGCATGTTCTACCATCAATCCATTCTTACAGACTACATTGACCAACAATATCCCATATGGTATCCAGAATATACATTTCTTCAAATTAAGGGAAATATGATACGTTCGACATGTATCCAACATAAGGTGGAGACTGGAAACATGTCCCTTAATTAGCCCAAACACAGTCTAGTCATCGAAGTAAACCTCTAAAAACTTGTGAATAAACTCCTTGAAAGTAGCGACTACTACCCTGGAGAAAATTGCAGCAGCGATCTTAAGTCCAAAAGGAATAACTGTATACTAGAAACACCCCCATTTAGTAGCGAAGGTAGTCTTACTTCTATCCTCTAGCGTAATCTTGATCTAATGTTACCCCAAGAATCCACCAGCAAACCAGTAAGCCTCCTGATCTCCAACATTTTCCAGTACTTCGTCTGTGAATGGTGTAGGAAATTGGTCATGGACACAAGGATCATTCAACTTCCTCAAATCTATGCATATCCCAATTTCACCCTGCATTTTCTTCTCTTGAATCACCATCAAAGTAACCTAGTCTAATTCTTCGGTGGGCTCAATAATCCCATTTGCAAGCATCTTATCCAATTTAGCGCGCACTTTTTCCTTGTACCTAGGATTAAATCCATAGGGGCACTGATTCACTGGCTTGACATCTGGGTTCAGAGTGATCTTCAAGGCACCTAGATCGCCTAATATCCCTTTTAGATCAGAGAACTTAGTGGGAAACAAGCCCTGGTACTCTCGTAATAGCTCTTTGACTTTGTCCAGTGTATCTTCATCCCATTAGTCACCTATGCTAGCAAACTTAGGTTGTGCTTCCAAACCAATTTTCACCTATTTGGTATTTAAGGGCTGTGAAATATTAGGAATCTCTACCTCAGGCCCAATGACTTCATTTTGTCCTTCAGAATCACTAGTATTGATATTCCTAGGATCTTCTTTTGCTTCCTCAGGTGTCACATTATAAAATTTGAGTGTATGGCACAACTGCGTACTCCAACATGGTTGTACCGATGCAACTGGTTCTTCAGGAATTCTAAATATTGCAGCTTCGATCTCTTGTAACACCTCATCAATGCAATCAAATCCATCTTCGAAGCCAAAAGTTAACAAAATATTTTCTTTCAGAACATCCCATTCGGCAGTTCCATGTCACAAATCCATTTTGAGATACCAAGTCATCGAAATCATATCCAAAGTGTAGAAAAATATATGAATCTATTCTAGCCTCAGTTCGTCTCCCCATGCCTTCATCCATTGATCCATGTGCTCGCGTGGATCGTCCTTCCCTGTGCATTTCTATGTAATGTGGGTATTGGCACACCCAAATCATAGCTTCATCATCCACCGATATTCCTTCCAATCTGCAAAGTTTTTCTTGTGCATAGCCCACCATATGGCATGTGTAGCTCTCAGTGTGATGTCAAGTGCGTGGAATTGATGTTCATCTAGTATGTCCCTCTCAAATTTATCCAAAAATAAACTAAGATATTCTGAACCATCATAATGTGGTATGTTTCATACCTCAGTGGATATACACTAAAGTGAGTTTGTAATCCTATTGCATCGTAATGAATATACCTCATGCAACCTATTTTTCTGGTGTTCAAGTTCTTCATTTGAATTTGAATTACAAGATCTATCCTTCTCCCACGTAATTCGCCCATCCGCTGTAGGGTCGATCCAATCTTCATCCCACGTAATCATCTTATAGATATGTTCAATATCGTCGTCCTCTTCATAATCATGGATTGGTTCAATATGTCGCACACCCTTGACTGGATCTAATGGCATAATAACCCTTAGCTCTTTCTTTCCAAACGTCATACTATGCTTCTTCAGGTTGATGACCATGTTCATATCAAATGCCCATTCAATTCCAAGTAGCATTGGATATGGGTTACTGTCATCTACTATTTTGATCACCTCAAAATCGGCTATGGCGTGTTCCCCTTCAATATGCACAATCACTCCATGTAGGCACCCCATAGGAAGAATATTCTATTGATTCACCATTCTCAGCTAGATCGGCGACCAGTATAGCACTGGTCGTCCCATTCTTTCCCAAGTTTTCTTCAGCAGAACATTTGCGTTAGACCCTAAATCAAGAATTACCTTGTCTGTTTCATATACTCCAATCTAGGTAGTTAATCTCATTTCGAGCCAATCCTTTTCTTACTTTTATCTACCTTATATACCACATGTTGTTTTGACAATGGCTTATTATTGTCAGTGCAATTATTTATCAATTCTTGCAGTCCTTCTCCTACCTTTTTTTTCCTTAGGAGCTTCATGAAAGTTTTTAAAAATTATGTTGATAAGGAAGGGCCTGCCTCTTGCGCAGTACCAATTTGTTCAGGCTTTCTTATACTTTGAGTCCTTGATGTAGAAGCTCCTCCATCCGTGAAGCTCCTTTTTGCTTCCATAAATGTTTCCTTTACCTTATTTATTGAATCTAGTCTCCTTATCAACAACGTTGCAAACCCATACATTTTCTTTTGGTTTCTTTGCTTTATCTTCCCTGATAGCTATGCCACTTCGTGTGACAATATTAACAGTAGGTCCCTCTTTGTGCAGTTTAGATCTCATCATCTGAATGTTTTGGGTAGGCTGTTGACTCTGAGTCTTCTTTTCTTGCATCTTTGTGATGAGTAGAGGGAAATATTCTATGGCATGATCGAATTGGCGACAATAT
Organism: Pinus taeda; assembly: GCA_000404065.3. Lineage (NCBI taxonomy): Eukaryota > Viridiplantae > Streptophyta > Pinopsida > Pinales > Pinaceae > Pinus > Pinus taeda. The sequence continues at coordinate 96,789 of APFE031085215.1, read as the reverse complement.
TGACATGAGGGGTGTGTTGGATTCTGACAATCTCATGTGAAGTGACCTAGTTCTCCAGAGTGGTTATAGATGATCTAGCCACGACCTCTTCAAGCCCCTCCTCCTCATCCTCTTCCTAGTCCCTCAAACCTCCGGGCGGTGCAGTTTCACCTTGATCCAGAGGATGAGCCTCCATTTGTACTCAACATATTGGTTTTCTATCCATCATTAGTTCATAACTCCATCAATTGTGCTCGTCATGACCTACAGACTTACTGAAATTATAGAATAGCTATTGTGGAGTCTGCATAAATTTCTGCAGCATATGACAATTGTTTGTTGTGTGCTTTCCCATAATCTGATAAATAGTACACCATGACACCACTCCCGTACTTGGCCCAATGATATTATCTGGTTTCAAGGGGATAAGACCCCCTTGAACTAGATAATTTTGGTACACCAAGCAATGATCCTTATCGTGACCCTAGCCCTTACATTTCAAACACCATATTTCTGCACGGACCTCATTGTGGACTTATTTTCCCTTCTTCTGGCTCTGTAACTCCATATGCAAACTAGCCAGCTATCACTGAATCTGTTGCACTCCCAGATTTGTATCCTGGATAGGTGAAGCTTCTAATTTCATATAAATCTTTAATGCCTCCGGCTATGTCCTAATCTTCTGTTGCGACAATGGAAATCTCAAATGGGGCAATAGCAAAGCAATGTACCAGCCCTTGTGTTGGTCATTTGCGATCTGCATATTATCTTGCTGGAGCAAGAATTTCAACCTCCTATAAAAGTCCCACGCATACTCATTCACCTTCTATTGGATCTCTTTGACCTTTGTTGCCGACCGGGCTTCTGACTTAGGCTTCTTGAATTTATTATTGAGCACTTTCTTTATTTCGTCTAGTGTTGCATTTGGATGAGTCGAGCAATACTTAATATACCAGCTTAGTGATCTATCTTGCAGTGCTATAACCATCTACACTTTCTTCAAATCATCATTAGTAATCTACTATGATTTCCACACAGCACCAGCTATAAACCAAAATTTTCAGGGTACTTTGATGACAAAACTTTGATTATGGGCATTTTCATAGTGTTGTAAATCTTGAATAGTGGAGGTGGAGGTGGATGCAGAGGTGTAAGTGTAGGTCTGTGAGGCGGAGGTGATGGTGGAGGTGGAGTAGATGGATGTGGTATCCCCGTGATACCCTTTTTTACCATCTGCAATGCACCTAGAGGTGTCTTTAGAACACTATCTTCTTTGTCACTATTAGACACTCCCAATAGAGGGTTGTATTCAACACCTAAATATAGATCCATTTCTGAATGGTTTTCCACTTCGGGTAGCTCCCGTTAGATCTATTCTAAACATTAATTCAATGGCATAACCATTTTCTTGCAAAATAACATTTTAATCCAAGTTTTCAAGGACTTGAGATACTTACCTCTTGATCCTTTGAAGAACCATCATTCAACTTTGCTATAAATTATAGATGTATCGATCACGAACTCAGTGATGAATCCACCCAAAATTCTATCGATCCAGTAATCGACATCTCTCACGACCTTATTTTCTAAAGCTTCCAGGTTCCTGACCAATTTTGGAGTCCACACAATAGGGTTATCCAACTTCCACGTACCTTTTCTATTTGCGAATTTAGACAACCGATAGTGTAATTCACACTGTAAGGAGCAGAAGGAAATTTCGTGTTTGTATGTATATAGGTATCTATTCAACCACTCTTCCTTTCATAGACGTGGATTCCTATTTTCCTAAGTTGCAAATTCGTGTCGCTTTCGATCTATCCGCTTCTCGATTTCCTCCTTAGTTGGAACCCTTTATTTGACATCACACATTCCTTAGATAGATCCCGATCTCAAAAACGAAACCATTTTTTGTCTTAAAGGGGTTTGGACCTAGGTTCAGAGTTAGTTGCACCAACCAACAAAACCCTTCACTGTTGGCCCTTTCAACAAAAGCCTGCATAGCATAAGCTGCAATATCAGCTAAAGCAGTATTAGAGGATGACAAAACTAACTTTTTACATCCAGAGGTTTGTGTGATGGGTTCCTTTCACTCCTAGGGCTTTATTCTGACCTTTGCAAATGCTAACCCTTGAATTTTTGAAAGTACAATAACTTACAAAAACAGATTCTAACTCTCTGCCAATTAGTTTAAACATTTATAACATCATGTAAACTATTAGATCTACTACTTTCACACACTAATTAAGTGTTTTTTAAGATAAATGTAGAAAATAGAGTGAATATACAAAAACTGCAGAAGTAAACATAAGGGCACAGATACATAAATATTAATCTAGAATAGTCTTTGTTATGATCAATCCTTTTGTCACATACTCTTTCTTCTTTATGCACACAGCTTCAAGGACCCGCACACTCAGCTGTAGGCTTACCAAGATCTCTATGCACACAGCTATAGGAGCCTTCTCCTTCACCTAGGTACAAAAGAAAGATTCTTATTGGATCACTTGCCCATACATAGATCTTCAATGACTTAACTTCCTATGACTCACAAAGACTTCTTTATATAGCTTCTTTCATTACAATACCATGGTTCACGAACCATGGGTGGGTCACAAAACATCTTAAATTATAACAAACAAAGGGGATTTGACCTTCCTAAAGCCCCCTTGGCTTATATGACCTCCGTGCTCTACTTCCTCAAAAGGTGGAGACTTTACATAGATAAAAAAAATTTTACAAAATTGACTCGAGGGGACCCTGTCCCAAAAGTTTCTAGAAAGCAATTTCTGAACATAAGTCATGTGGTATACAACAGTTCATTTTCTCCATTCAAGGGAGTCATATTGTACTTCATGGATCTCTCTAACAATACCTAGATTTGTTTGTTTCTACCCTTGAATGGAAGCAATAGTTGTGACCAGTCAGTAGTAAAGTATCCTTGTAGCTGGTTTGACCGGTCTCTTCTTAACAACACATCGTATACTTCTGGGATATCCACAATCGCAATATTGATGCATTGATGAACCCGTCCATTGGATGATAACCAAATCATCACATCGTGGAGTTAACTAATTGTTGACACACATGTTCTACCAAGTTGGATGATTTTCACATTTGTGTTGCTCCAATTGGTATTGATCTTCTTAGCGATGGAGAGTGGCATGATGTTGAATGATGTGCCAGAATAAACCAAATAGTCATGGACATTGAAATTGAATATTTCAAATGATAACATGAAAGGTGGGCATAGTGAGTTTTCCTCCTCTATGTGGAGTGTGTTGAGCACAGATGTTAGTGTGTCAAGAGACTTACGTGATCCCTTGCTAGAAAAGGTAGCATCACCTATAGAGGTTTTCCCAATTGCACATAAAAGAATGTGCCACTGACTCGATATTTTGGTTAACTCATACAAAGAAATATTTTCAGAAGTCTTGTTCATATCCTCTAGAATGTTATAATCCAGAGAGTGGACACTCATTGAGGTTTCTAGCAGTATACTTGTTTTTGTGGTGTCTGATGGGCTGGTCTTGTCTTTTTTTCTCATGGACATACTCTTTGTTGTAGTTGTCTACCCAAACTTTCTCTAAGTTTTCTATGTTGAGTTGAATGGTGGATCTATTGTCCTTACCATTTGTTTTTTTATTTTATCTCTCAGTGTCTCAAACATAGTGGGGACCCCTTTACTTCTCAAGTTGCACCGATGGTTTTCCTTTAGGGCTTGACCGTCACTCGGAGGCTCCTTCTCGGTGGTGGTCTTCTGGGTTGTACATGAAAACTAAACATATTTACTACATGCTGAGTACTTGGGGCTTCATCAACTGTAGTATCTTCTTCATCTTCATCATTGGGCTCAACCTGATCATTAGCCACGATGTTTTTATAAAACCTTTTGGCCATGCTGCTCATCATATGGTTCCACTCTAGGCATGTTCTTTTAGAGTGTTTTTCAGCGTGGAACGAGCAGTATGAGTATGTCATGAGCTTGTCAAGGTTCAAAACTAGGTTGGAGCTTTGCACATATTTAGCTGACTAGCTACTGTTGCTTCCTGAAGCCACATTCTTCTTTGCTGGGTTCCTATAAGGCCTATTTCTCACAGTTATCTCGCTTCTCCATTGTTTGAGCTCAACAACTTTGATAGTCAGTGACTTGAGGAGTCAAGTAAGGCTATCAATGTCACTTGTTTCCTTTTCCTTAGCCTTACTCATAGAGGCCTGAAACATATTTCCTATGTCCTTGGAGTCCTTATTGGACTCATCATTTGCAATGACTCCAATAGCACGTAGGTATTTCTCCACACCAATATCCTCTTTACAATTTTCTATCACAGTTCGTCTCGCAACTCACTTAACAAACTGCATAATACTAGTTTATAGGGAAAATGTGTAGTAGTCTATGGTGATGGAGTCATGAGGTTCAATGTCTTCTGAGAACTTATTCAAAATTTAGTCAAACCTATGATTAAAATCTTTGACCTTTTCTTTTTGCTCTATCTTGAGACTACCTAGATCCTTTACCAACATGGTGAGGGTCTTGTCTTCAACAAACTCTTCAAGAAAGATCCTTTTGAACATCCCCCTAGTTTTGCATAGTGGAAGGTTGTGGTACTAAAAATTGCCTACATGCAATGTTGTCATAATGTACCTTCAGTGTCTCTAGATGTAGGTAGAAATTTTTATAAGTGGTCTTCTGCATTCACTGTCTTGTCAAGGTCATAGTTCGTTAAAAGCTTCTCCACATTCCTTGGAATCTTGTGTAGGACACCCGGGAGTCCCAATGGACCTGGAGTCATACATTCCATTTTTTCTCTGCCATGTTGTTCTTGTTAAACACACATGGGGAGCGAGAAAGATATAAATGATAAAGCATGCAATTCGATTTTATTAACAATTTGATATACATTTAAAGTACATTTGGTGACCGTTGGGATTCACATCCCAAGGTCCCTTGGACTGCTTTGTCCATTCGGCTTCCACACTAACCCATTGAGGATTAGGTGTCCAACATTCCCCCCCTTAATCCGAAGGGTTATGTATGAGTACAAGAAGAGAGATGTAATGCAAAATTTGCAAATATGCATGGCAGCACTAGGCTGAATGTGCTCTATGAAATGTTGGTATAAAGGGCAGTGGTTTAAGGATGGTCACCAACACTGGAACGCTTAGTGAAGTTCCCGAAACTCTTCCAAAACTGGCATGAAGCTGAAGTCTTCTTCTAGAGGAAGTGCTCCTATTGTTTTGAAGAGGGAAACCTTCAACCAATAAAGGGAGGTCTCACCCCACATAAAAGGGAAAACTTCAACCTAAAAAGGGAAGTCTCAACCTGTGATGGTTTAAGGATGACCAACACTCTGGAGTGCTTAATGCAATTCCTGGAACTCTTCCAAAACTGGCAAGAAGCTAGAGTCTTCTACTAGAGGAAGTGTTCTCAATTTTGTTCCTGGAATTCTTCTGAAACTGGCAAGAAGCTAAAGTCTTCTACTAGGGGAAGTGTCCCAGATTACCAACTGAAGGCATGTTCACGGGCATCTTTGTCTCTGGCTACAACTTTGAAACTGGTGTGGCAGGTTGTGGCTCAGGCTCGCTTGATGTGACTCTGAAGCTTGTAGATG
>APFE031085215.1:26567-90598 GCA_000404065.3 Pinus taeda | reverse complement strand
TGTTCCCAAGGTCTGATGATGGGCTTGGGAAGTGCAGACTGAGTTTCTGCATCTGCATGTACAACTGCTGCTTTATTTGAATGAACAAGAACATTATTGACTTGCTGTTTATGGGAATCTGTTTCAGTCTTCTGAACAGAAACAAGTTCAGAATGATGACTCCATTGCTGTAGTTCTTCTTGCTGTAGCTTTGTCTCAAGCTGCAAAAACTCAATATTTTCCTGTACATTATGCAGGCATGTCTGAATGTCATAGAGAGTGTCTTTCTTGATTTGCACTGTGTTGTCAGCAGTTGATACGATTAGAGTTCTCAATAACTCTAATGTTTTTTTCAAGCTTAGCCATTTTTCTACACCTTAAAAAAACCTCCAAAATCCCACATAAAAATGTCAGCTGCTAAATATCTTCAAGCTACACAAAGAAAATCCTGCAGATTAAAGAAAAGCGTAGGGCAAGCGCTGGTGGCTTAATGAGCAGACTATTGCAATTGTGGCACTTTTCATTGCATCCACAACAAATATTTTAGTTTCAAAATATGGCGGAAATATTATTGATATTGTCAGTAACGATTTGAGAACGGAAATCACCAAAATAGCCAAAACTCTTTATAACCAATGAAAGAATTTTTCAATAAGAAATCCTAATCAAGACCAGTCTGCATAGAACAATATTTCCTTAGCGCCAAGCCAATCAACAATGTAGGAGTCCTGAACAATATGAAGTGCATGTAAATATATACACCAAAATTTTGGCTCCTCCAACTCCAACTTATGAGATATCAACAGTCAATTACCCTTTGAGACATAAACTTACATATAAATAATTGGGCAATGTGTACATTGGTATAAACAAGAAACTGGGCCAGGCCCATCTGCCGATGATTTTGAGCCATTTAACCGCTGTATTTGATCAGAACATCTAACAGATATACAGAGAAATATTATACCACATTCCCCCTTCGTTTCACACGCTTTGGAATAGGGATTTGCAAGGAGAAGATAACAGTGCTTCAATATTCAAACTTGTCTTCCATTAGAGATAAAAATGTAGATTTCAATATCATGCATAAGAGATATGTCTGTAGGCCAATGAAACTCGACATCTATGGAATCGTGCATTCAACATTACGACTTCCCTCTCAACATGAATGGTGAATGGCAAGGTGCTCGTGACTTTGTGGCTCAATTAAATGTCTCAACCTTAAAGGTTCCGTCAACTCAGATCAGTCATGGCATTCAAGTTAGATCAATGTTGCATTCAACTTGATGGCATTTAAGCAATTTAAATTCTTAGTTATATTTGAGTTGAATGCATCAATGGCCTACTTCCACGTCATCCTTTTGCAGTTTTCCTACGTGGAGTGTATCACCGCAGAACATATACCTAACATTTTCTCAGATTGGCATAGTGACCATGTCACATAGACTTTGGATTTTAATGTTGGATGCGACTCGAGCCTTTAAATTGTAATCAAGTGAACACAACCAAAATAATTTAACAGATCTATGCGGTGAGTCTGGGATCCATAGCATCAAATCTTTGTTCAAATTTAGAACTCGCTCACTCGTTCTGGCTTCATTCAAATCCAAATTGTGTTATGGATTTAAGAATGCTTCAAAATTTAGTACTTTTATCAAGAATATTCACTGAAACTTGGATGTAAGGAATAGAGCAAAACATTATATAGGCTCTCCTGTGAGAAGATAACCATAACTATTCTAGAACTTTGTCCTCCTAAAAAATATTACATGGCCACTACAAGATCGTTTTACTTTTAGTTATATGTCTGAGAAGTCAAGCGAAACCCTTCAACACTTGTAAAACATGAATGAACCCAGCCAAATAGAGAAGCAAACTTATTCAACTACTCAATGCTTCAATTTTCATGCCTTGATGCAACAAATCACACAGAGTATAAATATATCCCAACAAAACAACTTCCCAAGTTGTCTACTCGTTAGGTATCACATTATTCCCCAAGGCCATAGCGAATTTTCATTAACGAATTACTTCAGTATTACAAATAAATATAACCATATTTATTTGTCCGCAAAAGATATACTAGAAAGAATGATGCCCTCAGAATTACATTGCGTATTTTGAGGAAATGAGTATGCAGATAAATGGTGGTTATTCTGAGGAAACGAGTATGCAAATAAACGGTGAAATAGTACCAGAACCCTCAACATTTGTACATGTATATTCTCCTGTTCTCTACCCCACAGTGCACACGTCTCTCCCACACAACGTTTAAGAAGCTAGAAATGAATACTGATATACACACATTACATGTATGTCCACCAACATATATGAGTTGTCTTGTGTAGCTGGTGAAAACCGAACACGAGGGTTTTGGGCAGCGCTAACAGAAACCCAGTTTGCTGTAGGTATATCCAGCGGAAACTTCATATGGCTGATATGCCTCTTGAGCAAACATATTCAGTGGTGAGCATTGAATTCTCCGCTTTCCATAAGTTTCTGCGCGGATCTGATGCCGTATTTGGCTTTGTCGCCCTCGAAATACTCGTTGAGGGTAAATTTTGAACTCCAAAGACTTCTATGGCTTCCAATAAGTTTTATCACTAATATGGTTTCAGCTGGGAAAAATGCTTGGAGTTGTTACAGTACCTTCTCATTATTTTCTCAGCGGATCGAATTCGGTGAGTTTCACAGATGTTCACCGAGCACAGATCGAACTGGAACTCGAACTCACAGTGGAATTCATGCAATGGAGGCGCAGATGCAATAATTAGGACAGAGGCATTATGTCAGAACAGTAAGGGTAGCGTTGGACAGTACAACGCTTCAGAAGAGCAGGGCGCAGGTTACGTAGCAGTATGGCAACGTTCTGTATGAAGCAAGTAATGGAATATGGAGCAGAGAGCAAGTACAACACAGGGATGGCAGAATTAATGGAGCGTTACAGAAGACTAGGCCAGCTCTATTCAGCACTATTCAAGGCAACTCAGACCAGTTGCTCAGGGAAAACAGGCCACACATCATGGCTCTGATACCATGTTAAACACACATGGGGAGCGAGAAAGATATAAATGATAAAGCATGCAATTCGATTTTATTAACAATTTGATATACATTTATAGTACATTTGGTGACTGTTGGGATTCACATCCCAAGGTCCCTTGGACTGCTTTGTCCATACGACTTCCACACTAACCCATTTAGGATTAGGTGTCCAACAGTTCTCTTTTGCATCCTCATCCTCTTCTTCAGAATTTGATGGTTCTTCCTCTAAATCTCTTGGTTCTTATTCACCTCCACCTCCTCTGCTGCCCTCTCCTTCAGCTCCTATATTGGAACTTTGGGCCAATAGTAAGCGATTCTCTTCTTCTTATTTTCAAAAGGTTGGAGGTTCCTCTCTTTTTCCACATATTCTATGAGCTCTTCAAGAGTTGAAAAGATTTCTTATTCCATAGATGAGAGTACCACCCCTATGGGAGTAGTATTTTTCTTCCTCTGTGAATATGGAAGAGCATACACTCTTGGAATCAGTCCAGCAACTTTAGCGAATTGACGGGTGATGGGACAGATAACGCGGATATGTTTATATGAAATTTCATGTTTAGGTCTACGAGGTGAGAAATGACCAACTTCAAAGTTGCGCATAGGGGGAGGGAATGAGTATTACTACCTTGACCAGATGATGGATGAGTGGGGTTAGTGGGACAATTAACCATAAACTACTAGTGACCCTCCATTTAGCACCAGAAATGTTGACAGTGCTGCACCTCCTAGCATTTAGGGGATCTTGTTGGTATGAAGTCCTAACTAGACCTCATAGTGTAGTAGTCCCATCTGGTATGATGGATCGGTTCCCATTTACTTAGAGATTTTCCTTAGCTGTTTTTTTTAGCACATTAGAGTGTTATGCTAGTGTCTTCAAAAAGTGAGGTGAGTGTTCCTGGTGAGTGTGTAATGTAACTCATGTCTCAATTATATTACTGCAAAGGGGAGAGTAAAGTGAGCCTCTAAGTGAGAGGTAATAGTACCACCCAAGAAGAGACACACACGAACCAAAAAGATTTGTCTAGCACCCAGTGTATTAGTCCACAATGGGTGCGGCAGTCGTTAAAACCAAAGTTAAGCTGACAATGCATACACCACCCAACGTAGTATTCCGCATGGATGTGACGATTATTATAACTAGAAAAAAATATGGTCTGTCGAGTATCCCGTGGAGCAGTCCACAAGGATGTGACAATGGTGACATCTAATACACAAAGTGGTTTTTCTAGTATCTTGCGGAGTATTCCACATATATGAGACAACGGTCATAACCAATATATCACATTCCCAGCAATGTAAGTACTAAAAAATTCAAAATAGTTCAACTATCTTAGTACAGGTGAAACATGAATGCATTACAAATACTGAAATAATAGTCTTACAAACATCTACGAAACATGCATGAAAACGTGTTGGCCTTAACAAACTTCTGAATTAAGAAAAAGTCCCAAGACATATTTGTACACCATACATCACTAGTCCTGGTAGTGGGGCATTGGAGGCACTCCTCACTCCTCAAAGAAATAATTGTCTACTCTCAAGGCTGTGTGGGAGGAGCCAAGGTGAAAATTCCTTGCTTAAACAATGGATGGGGTATATCTAGCCAAGGGTGATGCTTGACCCTAGTGACTCTTTGACTACCCTCATGACCATTTAACTTCCTATGACTTTTCAACTGACATGAATCTTAAAATTCTTATGTGTGTACATTGGACTTTCACTTTAAATTACATTCAGTTACAATAGATATGGGCCATAGTGGGGATGTGGCCTTGAAAACGGATGACAAAACTTGATATGACACTGTTGATATGTACCGGTTGGCTGTGGTGTCCATGTCAAGCTGTTGCGCTATTAAGTGAAGAATGTACCATTCGGTGTGCTTTGTCTTCTTCTAGATATGGCTTGGTGCCACGGGGTCTTCGATAGTCTCGATCTTGTAAGATGGTTCCATGCATGTGTCCCTTTTGCTTGCTGCTTGATGTGCTTTGTTCATCCTTCCAACTGTAAGTAAGTCTTCTAGCATGTGCACTCCTTGTTAGGAAAAATACTAAGAGCGGGGTTGAATCAGTATTATAAAAACTCACAATAATTTTGGTTTCTTTTATGAAATGTATATGCAGCTTGATTGAACCCAACTAGCATATATACATGAGTGTTGTAAAAGAAACTAGCGTATTCCCTGTAAACTTTGTAAAACTACTAATCCATTATCTATTAAAATTTGAACTAGAATGTAAGAGTTTTATCAGGCATTTGATTAGTAGTAAATAGGTGCATTAAAAATAGAATAAAGTATCATACATAAGTAAACACACATGAACACTAGGATTTAAGGTGGAAACCCATTATGGGAGAAAACCACCGTTATTGTAGTCTCAGTCTTAAAAAATTATTAATATCAAAAACTGATTACATTATTGTACTTGTATAGACTCATACCAATACATAGCCACCCACTTGTTAAAGGCTATAACCTTCACTTATTTTCCATCTCTTACTGGAAAGGAGCTCCAACCCATTGATATGATCACCAGCTACTACTGGCATGAAGCTTTGACTTCGTCACTGAAGGCTCCAACCCTCACCAACATCGATAGACCACGTTTCATCAAAATTTTAGATTGGATCCAATATGACCACTTATACTAAATTATCATTTTAAAAAAATCATCAATTTCTGACACATAGAATCAACCAATCACTGAAACCCAAACAACTGATACATAATCAAAACTTAAGCAATCATCTGGAATAATTTGATCACCATAACCAGTACACAAAACTAATCTCAGAATGTTGCATAAACACATAGAATGAACTACAACCCTGATCATTCATTTGCCAAAAGGTATATGCTACTTAACTTAAGGCACCAACGTGCATAAGTGCTTTTCTAGAGAGAAACCCACATATAGATCTTAATATATTGAAAAATGAAAATTTGACCACTGCAATTTCTGGAAACAATACTGAATTGCACTAAAATCTACTACAACACTTTGAACCAATCACAAAATTGTATCCGATCTTCAATCACAATGAGAAAGTAATATTAACATTCATTAATCAATTAATACCCAAATTAAACTTCATCATTCAATCAAATCTACAGATATTATCACTCAACATAGATCAACATGATGACATCATTGACAAACAATAGAGAAATGGTAGAATATATCAATTTTATTAGTCGCTTGAAAACTCCTTATTTTATATACGTGACTTTACAGAAGTGAGCCTGCCTGTATACGTGCTTTTCTTGAAACCAACTAGCATATAAATCAACAAATTTTGACCTAAAATTGCGGAGCTCTTCAGAACATCAAAAATACCCAGATCATAATAATTAAAGATAAAAACATGTGTTAGTAGTTAGATCCAGTCAATCCTTGAACATATCATACAATGAATAGTGATTTTAGGTCTCATGATCTTGATCCATCATTGTATTCATTGGTGCATAATTATTTCAAATCAATGTGACAATTATGGCCATTGCAATGCAAACATACTTTAGATTGAAGTATTCACCGAGAAATATTTCACTTCCACACTTAGCCCATTGATCTTCCCTTTTTTATATAGTTTAGCCCTCATCGAATACCATGGGTCAAAACAACATTAGTGGTGGTGGTAATCTTTGCGGGATCAATATTCCTTGTCGCAGACATTACTATGGGCCAATAGCATGGTAAGGACCCCTAATATTTAGAATACCATGGTACAAAAACCATATGCTACGTTTCTTCATTGAACTCGTGTGTATACGCGAATTGGCTTAACAAAACCCATGTATAGTTCTTGAACATCCAACTTTATCATTCCACTGAACTGATTCCTTTGAATTTTCATGCATTATGACACAGCTGTATTCATTATGGTATTCTGTTGTATTCATTATGTCACCTATGAATTGACCTTTCTTGATGGCAACCAATTTGGTGTTTGGTCACCAAAACCTAAAACTAACATCAAGCCAAGCACAAATATTTTCAAAACATCAAGCTATTCTCCAAACAACAAGCTACTCTCCCCCTTTGACATCAAGGGAAAAGGGATGACCAATGTTAAATGAATACTTTCATATCTAAACTACTAAATATGCATATTGACCATCTGAGCACATGCTGAATTATTTGATCATGCTCTCCCTGAGCACATGACGAAATATCTAATAGATGTAAAATGAATATATGACTCTATGAATATGACCTTCCTATCACCAAGGATACATACTTACATCAATCAGCTAACCAAGTGAGATTACATATTTGACATGATCTCAAAAGTCCATACATGACTGAATATGATAGTTATTACATCATAGGTCTTTGCATGACCTTTACATCAAATGATATACATGATATTTAAATACCAAAATATCTTAAAAATAACATAATTCAACAACCAGAATGCCAACAATAGATTATATTCCGCAAGGCTATTTCTCCCCCTCAATATGTGGTACCTGTTCATTTTCAACAACTCATTTATCAAAGAATCTTCATCAATGAGAAAATTAAAACCCAATACCATATCAGCAGACTATACCCATCAACATTAGGCTAAGAGAAATCAAATCATAGATTTGAAAAGCATGTCAGAGATTGATCTTGAGTTTGTCCCACTATTTTTCTATCAGAGAAAAACATATGCTATTTTATGAAAAGAAAATCATGTATATATGTGACTACACTTCATGAAACACGTGTATAGCTAGCAACCTTCTGAATTTTCACCTGTGGACTGAGAAGACTGATTTAACAACAAAATGAGGTAGATACAACTCCTAGCTTCAGTTTGAGATATTCAAATTATTTTCTAGGAAGGTGTGTGGTAAATATATAAGCAACTTATTCTTTGGAGGGAACATACTCCAATTTAACCTTTTTCTCAAGAACTTGTTCTCATAGAAAGTGATAGTTAATAGGAATATGCTTGATCTTGGAGTGTATAACAAGTTTTTTCAAAATACTGATAGCACTTGTATTATCACATAGGATGGAGATGGGTGGATAACATTTGATTTGTATATCTTGTGATGTTTGCATCGTCTAGAGAAGTTGTGTGTAACAAGATGCAACAACTACATATTCTTCTTTTCTGTAGATGAGGCAATTGAAATTTGTTTCTTACTGAACCAAGATACCAATTTGGGCCCCATGTAAAATGCACCTCCACTAGTGTTTTTCCAGTCATAACATTTCCGGCCCAATCTGCATCTATGTATGCATGAAGGTTAATATTTGCATATTTAGGATACCATAGACCAAAATCTTGGGTTCCCTAGAGATATTTGAATATTCTCTTTACTACCTAAAGAAGTGATTCCTTTGGATTGGCTTGGAAACATCCAACAATCCAAAAAGCATGCATGATATCTTGTTTGGTACCTATTAGATAAAGTAGACATCTAATCATAGATAGGTACTTTGGTTGGTTTATTGCAGGAGAATCATCATTATAACTGAGGCTACATCCTGTCATCAAGGGAGTACATACAGGTTTGCATTCTTCCATCCCATACTTATTAGGAATTTTCTTGAGTTATTTTGTTTGTGAGAGAAAGATGCCATATTTTTCTTGTTGTACTTGTAGACCAATAAAATAGATTAGTTATCGAAGTAAAGAAATTTCAAATTATTGCTACATAACAAAAGCAAAGTTTCAACTCTAGATTCTTCATTACTACCAAAAATGATACCATTAACATAAATAACAATAATTAGCAATTTATCACCCTCTATTTTTGTGTACAAGTTGTTGTCTACAGATTCTTTCGTGAAACCTTGTTGTTGAAGATATTTGTCAAGATGATAATACCATGCCCATGGAGCATGTTTTAGCCCATATAAAACCTTTTTGAGTTTTCATACAAGGTTTTTATCATTCCCCAAAATGAATCCTTCTGGTTGTTCAATATATACGTGTTTTTCTAGATCTCCATTAAGGAAGACAAATTTTACATCCATTTGATAAACTTTGAAATTTCGAAAACTTGAAAATGCAAGAAACCTTCTTATGGATAGAAATTTGGCTACTAGTGCAAATTTTTCTTCAAAGTCTATACCTTCTTGTTGAGCATAACCTTCACAAACAAGTCTAGCTTTGTTTCTAATGACTTCCCCATTGTCATTCAACTTATTTTTGAATATCCATTTTGTCCTTATAACAATTTTAGTATGAGGCCTTCGAACCAATTGCATGCTCATGGAGCTTTTTTTAGCCCATATAAATCCTTTTTGAGTTTTCATACAAGGTTGTCATTATTCCCCAAAATGAATCCTTCTGGTTGTTCAATATATACTTCTTTTTCTAGATCTCCATTAAGGAAGACAAATTTTACGTCCATTTGATAAACTTTGAAATTTAGAAAAGTTGAAAATGCAAGAAACATTCTTATGGCTTCAAGTTTGGCTACTAGTGAAAATGTTTCTTCAAAGTCTATACCTTCCTGTTGAGCGTAAACTTTACAAACAAGTCTAGCTGTGTTCCTAATGACTTATCCATTGTCATTCTACTTATTTTTGAATATCCATTTTGTCCCTATAACACTTTCATCATGAAGCCTTGAAACCAATTCCCAAGTATCATTATTTCTAATTTGATCAAGTTCTTCATTCATGGCCTTAACATAAAATTCATCTTTACTAGCTTGATTTACATTTTTTGGTTCAATGGTGGATAATAAATCTAGATAACTAGAATATCCTACAAGAGTTCTTCTTGTTTGTGCCCCAGATTTCTTTTCTGCTAGAATTTTAGTTTTTGGATGATTATTTTGAACATACATGGATGGAGCCTTTTCTTTGTCTAATGTATTTTCTTTTGTTGCTCCATTAGTTTCTTCTTATATATCATTGAGAATTTATGTGGGAAAGAATTCATCATCATTGTCCTCTTTTGTTGATGTTACCTGTTTGGGCCTTGTGCATGGTTCATCAATCACAACATTAATGCATTCAACAATTTTCCCAAGCCTCTTATTGTAACATTTGTATTCCTTACTTCTAGATGAGTAACCAAGACATAATCCTTCATCTGCTCTAGCTTCAAACTTACTAATTTTTCATCATTATTTTTGATGAAAAATTTGCTTCCAAAAACTCTAAAATGATTTATAGTGGGAGGCTCACCATACCAAAGTTCATACGAAGAGTTATCACTATTCACAAGAGCATGAGCCTTGTTGAGAATATTTACTACAGTATGTTCAACTTCACTCCAGAAGGTTTCAGGAGTTTTAGACTCATCTAGCATAGCATGAGCCATTTGTTGAACAATTCTATTCATTCTTTCTGCCACACCATTTTGTTGAGGAGTTTTAGTTACAAAAAGTTGTCTCTTTATGAAATGTTGTTCACAAACATCAAATAATTGATCTAATATGTACTCTCCTCCTTAGCTAGATCTAAGACATTTGATTTTTAGATCTACTTCATTTTCAACTAATGCCTTGATGACTTTAAATTTATCAAATGCTTCGTCTTTATGTTTCAAAAGAATGATCCAACACATTTAGAAAATTCATCAATGAATAAGATAGAGTATCACTCTCCACGAGGTGACTTTTGCCTTACTGGTCTATACAAATCAATATGTATAAGCTCAAGAAGCTTACTTGTTGATCCTTCTTTGGCATTGAATTAAAGTTTGGTTTGCTTACCAAATTAGCATGACCTACATATGGTACTTTCTGGTATGGTGATGTAGGGTAGATCACGAACAGATTTGAGCCTGCTTGATTTCCTTATTTGAGAGAAGCTTAGATGTCCCAACCTTCTGTAACTAGTTTTCTTCTACCTTGCCTAGGTAACATTGTTCTTGGCCACCTTTCAATATATACAGATTGCTTGAGGTTCTTCTTCCTTTTGTTATGGTCGTTCCTGTGTTAAGTTCAAGAACCACACATTTTTTTTACCAGAATACTACCTCATTTCCTTGATCACACATTTTGATAACAATCAAAAGGTTATGCTTTAATCCATAAACATACATAACATTACCAACTTTAACTTTTTCTTTTAGAAAAATAGAACCTTTACCCTTGATGGAAACAAGTGAGTCATTTCCAAATGTTACATTCTTTTCTTTCACTAAAGAATTATATGAAATAAGTTTATCTCTATCACCTTTCATGTGTTTTTAACATCTTGTATCAATGTACCATTGATTTTCTTGTCCTTCTGCAAAACATTTGGTGCCAAAAAATTCAGACTGTAACTCCTTCATTTTCCATACCTTGGAATTTGTTGATGGTTGCTCATTTTGATATGTTGGCTATAATTTTCTCCTGCATTCAGATTCTTCATGACCAAAGTTATTGCAAACTGAGCATCTCATTTCATCTATAAGAGGTGAGAAGATATTATAGGAGTTCTTATCAACTCCTATGCCATTCCTTTATTTTCTTGCTTCGCTAGTCATGATAGTTTTGTATGCAACATGTTGAGCAGCCTTATGACCAAAATTATAACATGAGAAACATTGTCCATTAAAGAAAAAATTTAGGTGACCATAGAATTTTCTGGTGTCGTTTATCTTTTGATTGGATCTTCTGTTGTTTTTCATCCTGGGATTGGAGTGAACATGATTTACCTGTGGAATGCCTTTATTCTTTTGGTGAGGACTATAGTTTTATGGGCTAGGTTTTGTTGCATTACTGAAGCTTTGCTCACTAATTTTTGTTGTATTATTAAAGATTTGTTGACTAGTTTTTCTTTCTAAATTTAGATAGCTTATGGTGGTGGCTAAAGAATTTTCTGGTTGAGATGTTTCTCTAGTGTATACAAGACCTATCTTCATAAGAGGAGAGTGTTGTACCTTGGTAATCTCATCTAAGGTTTCAGATCATTTAGCAAATTTAAGATTCAGATTTTTTATTTTCTCAAGTTCCTTTCTTAGACTTACTACTTCACATTCTAAATTCTCATTATGGTTCTCTTTTTCTATGAGTTTATGCTTCAAAGTATTTATGCCTACTTTGTTTTCTTCCAAGTAAATTTTGAGTTGGGTAATTTCTTCAAAGAAATACTTTTCTTCTAATGCATCCACAAATTTATCATTAGACTCATTAATATTTTTCTCAAAATCCATGAGTAATTTAAGATATTGATCAGATTCACCTTCTTCACTATTTGACAAGCCATCACTATCTTAATGAGTATCATGACTTCTTCTACTATCAAACCATCTCCTATTACTTTTTTTCAGAATCCTTCCCTTTGTCATGGTTATCTTTGAGGAAATTTAGTAGCATAATGACCAACTCTACCACAAGAAAAACATTTGAAGGGAAGCTTACCTCTAAAAATTTTGGTGCCTAGTTGAAGTTTCTTTATGAAGTTTACCTCCTCTTCTTCTGATATGTATCCTGATTCCTTGCATTCTTCCTTTTATTTTCCCTTTTCAAATTCTTTAAATGTGGCTTCTCTGACTTCTTAGGGACCTCCTTTCCTCATATCAAAAGTAGTCAGGATCCCATGAAATTGAACAATAGTAAGATTCTGTAGATCCTGCTTCTCTTCAATGGCAGACACTTTTGACCCAATTTTAGGAATTAGAGATCTTAATATTTTCTCTACTAAAGTAGTGTCCTTTATTTCTTCACCCATATTTTTCACACGATTTACAATCTCATCTATACATAGAAAGAAAATGGAAATACTTTCATCATTATGAATTTTGAGAGTTTCATATTGAATTCTGAGAGTTTGGAGTTTAGCACTTTTTACCTTGGTATTGCCTTCATAGCTTTGAATGATTCCGTCCCATATTTCTTTTGTTGTGTTTAGCTGCATAACTTTGACAAATTATGATTCCATCAAGCTTCCCAATAAAGCATTAACAACTTTGGAATTGGTTTCATACGTCTTCTTTTTTGCTGCATCTGTGGGAACTGCAACTGGATATTGGTAACCTCCTTCCACAATTTCCCAAACATCTGCTCCAAGAGACTGAATATAGGATCTAGTTCTTGTCATCCAATATATAAAATTATTTCCATTGAAAGGTGGTGGTATGATAGATGTTGATCCCTCTTGATTTCTCATGTTGTGAGATCTTCCTTCAAGTGATCAAGCTTCTTTTGAAGGACCTGCTTTGATACCAATTTTTGGGGAAAATACTAAGACGGGGGTGAATCAGTATTTTAAAAACTTACAATAATATTTTTATTTATTTTTTGAAATGTATATGCAACTTGACTGAACCCAACTAGTTTATATATGCGACTCTTGTAAAAGAAACTAGCATATTCCCAGTAAACTTTGTAAAACAACTAATTCTTTATTTGTTAAAATTTGAAACATAATGTAAGAGATTTATCAAGCATTTGATAAGAAGTAAATATGTGTAGTAAGAACAAAATAAACTATAGCCCATAAGTAAACACACAGGAACACTGGGATTCAAGGTGGAAACCCAATGTGGGAGAAAACCACCGTTGTTGTAGTTCTAGTCTTAAAAAATTATTAATATCAAAAGATTCTTACATTCTTGTTCTGGTGCTAACTCATACGAGAATCCAGGAACCCACCTACTAAAGGCTACAACCTTAACTTCTTTCTAACTCTTACTGGAAGGGAGCTCCAACCCCTTGTTCTAATCACTAGCTACTACTAGCAGGAAGCTTTGACTTCGTCACTAAAGGTTCAAACCCTCAGCAATATCGATGGACCATGTTTCATCAAATGTTCAAACTAGATCCAATATCAACACTCATGTTCAATCATCATTGTAAAACAATCATCAATTTCTGACAAACAGAATAAACCAATCATTGAAATCCAAACAACTAATACATAATCAAAACTTAACCAATTAGCTAGAACAATCATATCATCGTAACCAGGACATAGAAATGAACTCAGAATGTTGCATCAACACATAGAATCAACTGTAACCCTGATCATTAATTTGCCAAAATTTATACGCTACTTAACTTAAGGTAACCCACGTGCATATGCACTTTTCTGGAGAGAAACCCGCGTATAGATCTTGATATATTGAAAACTGAAAAATTGACCACTAAAATTTTATAAAACAACACTACATGCCACTCAGATCTACTACAACACTCTGAATCAATCACATAAATTTCTCTAATATTCAATCACAATCAACAAGTAATATTAACATTCATCAATGCATTAATACCCAAATTTAACTTCGTCATTTAGTCAGATCTACTTCATACATTATCACTCAACCGAGATCAACATGAAGACATTAATGACAAAAATCAGAGAAACAGTAGCATTGATTAGGTTGATCCGTAATTTATGAACATAAACTCCTTACTTTATATATGTGACTTTCGAGAAGTGAACCTGCATGTATACACACTTTTCTTGAAAGCAACCAGCATATAGATCTACAAATTTTGACCTAAAATTGTGTAGCTCTTTGGAACTTCAGAATGATCAGAATCATAATAATCAAAGACAAAAACATGTGTAGGTACTTAGATCTAGTCAATCCTTCAAAAAATCATACAGTGAATAGTCATTTTGGGTCTCATGATCGTGATCCATTATTGTATTCATTGGTGCATAATTATTTCATATCAATGTGACAATTATGGTCCTTACAATGCAAATATACTTCAGATTGGAGTATTCATCAAAAACTATTTCACTTGCATACTTAGCCCTCTAATATTTACTTCTTTATATAGTTTAGCCCTCATCTAATACCAGGGATCAAAACCACATTAGCTCCTGTGGTAATCTTTGACATGATCAATATCTGTTGTCACACTCATTATTGTTGGAAAATACCATGGTAAGGACCCTAGGTATTTAGAATACCATGGTACAAAAAGCATACACTAATTTTCCTCATTGAACTCGCATGCATACGCAACTTGGATTAACAAAACCCATGCATAGTTCTTGAGCTTCCAACTTGATCATTACTTTGAACTGATTCCTCTAAATTTTCATGCATTCTGTCACATTTGTATTCATTCTGGTCTTCTATTGTATTCATTATGTCACCTTTGAATTGACCTGTGATGTTATAAGTGAGTTTACATCAAGGAAAACACATGCATCATAATGCTAACACTCCTTCATCATGTTCATCATCTCTCCATGATCTATCAGTGTACTTGTGCCTATAATTCAGTCACGACAGGAAGATGTCAAATCCAAAACCTCCTAATCTAGCATGATGCATTGTTCTCTATGCTTTGGGCCTAGGTCAGAAGATAGGCTAGGAAGATGGAACAATAATTGTGCACTGTGCATTTCGAGGTGAAAGGGAGGGAGGACTAGTCACTGAGGCTACGTAGATCGCTACTCAGGATTAGACAGGGAACTTCGAGGCATAACATTCACTACCAGGGAAAACTACGTAGAGGCCACTTGGGGGTATAATTTCACAGTTCAAGACACTAGTGGAAGCTATAAGTTGGGACCCTAAGGGACACCTCTGCGTAGTTTCTAGAGGGAAGACATGGTAGGAGAGTAGAGGTACCAGAGTACAATTTTACGTAGTTTTTGAGAGAAATGGGTGTCGACTAAGGGAAGTTACTGGGAGGACATCTTTGTGCAATTTATCAAATTAGTGCAATCCCAGGTCTTTACGCAATGTGGGGTTCCAACAAGCAGGAGGGAGGCTTGATGACTATTCTTATGAAATGTGCAGTTCAGATAAGCAGTGAGGTAGTTTTTTCATAGTTCTGGGAGGGGAGATAGGCTTTTGACCTTTGGGATTGCAAAGTGCAATTGACCTAGAGGACAACCTCAAGCACTACGTAGTTCGAGATAGTAGAGAAACACCACTGAGGGATGAGACTGTGTAGTGAAAGTTAGTTAGGGTCTAGTGAAGTGAATTTCTTTCATCAAGAGGGTTTTAGTAAAATGGCTAAGTGTGAGAGGCAAGTGAGCTTGTGATGACTCGACATTGTGGTCACACACGTAACATTGACAACATGACAACATTGGATGCATGGACAACATAGAAAAGAATGAACCTGTGTGGGATTGTCTAGAGATGAAAGTGACAAGTGTGACACTTGGGATAAGCATTTGGATGACTACGATGACACTTGTGCAATATAGCTTACAACTTTATATGTGAGTGTAATGGGTGTTCAGAGAGCTAAGACAACCCAAACATAGAAAGAAAAACATTTGAAATCACCATAACAAGGTTGCTAGGATGAAATAGCAACCAATATCCCAAAAGATGACAGTTGGTTAAAAAAAAAATGGGTGAAAAATACTCTGATAGAGCTCAAGGAATGAGCTCGAGTGTTTGCAACCATGAAAGGAAAAACCATGGAAGGCTATCAAATTTTAGTGCAAGCTAAATTTTTGGATAATGTTGTTGTTGCTACAACACTCTGCTACATCTGTGAGTTTTTTCTCTTGACTACTAAATTCCAAAGATTTTAAGGCCTAGTGCAACATGACCCTTTACCATCATTGGCTGCCAAGTTGACCCTCTCGATGCCTGCGTTGATCACCAACAGGTCGCCTTTTCTTGGCGGTGCACTGGTTATAGAAATTTGGGAAAATTAAAAAGAATCCCAAAGCTTCCTCTTCCAAAAGCTTCTTGAGGTTTTTTCAGCTGTTTACCTTAGATAACATTTCAATCCTAATTGATTTCACCTGGAAGAAATAACCATCTTATCCCTTGAGCTCATCCTCCCATCAATTTTGGATCTCAGGCCTAGATTGGTAAATGGATAGGAATTCATGAACTACTTCCCTCATCTATATATTTACAGCCATCCATGGAATAGGGGTTCGATTTTGGAGATTGATTCTACCCCAATGCTATTTATTCGATAGTTATTATTCCATGCATTAGGGTCACATAGAGGCATACATTGTGGCAAGGAAAGGATAAGTCAACTTGGGATGCTCTTCTATAAGATCAAATCCTACTTTTGGTTGTAACTCTCTCCATTTCTATTAATACAAAGAGCAATTCATTTTCCTATATATGATGCTATTATTTCATGTATTTCAATACCATGTTGATATGTTGACTGAAGTGATTGGATTATGCTACATAGATGTCGTAGATATTTGTGTTGTCTTGTTTGATTGTGTAAGTTATAATTAAAGAAGTGAGAGTTAGGACTGGAGCATACAATTTGATGAAGGAGCAAAGTGTTCAACATATTCTATGTAGGCCTCATCACATGATTCAATTACTTTAAGGAATACATTATGCCCTTTTCTTTCTATTGTTCTAGGTCAGTCTGCTAGGCCTTATGAAGGCACTTATGTCCATAGTCATAGATTCCATGTAAAAAAATTGTGACCATACTGAGTATCAATTCAATCCCTTTCTTTTTTTATTTTCCCTTAGTGTCCATTTTGTCTCTTTTTTTTAATCTTTGTAGTTTGACGCATTCCTGATTAGACATAGGAAGACTTGTCAGTGAGATTCCATTTCATTTTTTGTGTCTTAATGTGAGAATATTTTATTAGCGCACCCTCTCATCTGGATATAGTGCATTATAGTGCACCTGAGCCTTCCTTGTGCTTGCAATGCAGTGTACCCCATCCTTCCTTACACCTTCATTGAAGTCCACCCAAACCCTTTCTGTGGCTATTTTGTAGAGAACTCGTGTAGCTTAAGTAGCTGTATTGATCCCTATTTCACGCCAAAATTTTCCTTGTTTTAATTTTCTCTTTGTCTAGCCTTCTTCTAGCTACTCTTCCTTATGTCCCTCAGTGTTGCAGTGTTTCTCAGAAGCCTCCATTTGGTTTGCTTGTGATTTTGTTTTCCTTTGATTTTTCTTTTTTTTATATTTTTCTTTATTCTTGTCATTAGTTCATTACCAAGTTGATTTGTTTAGTCACTGAGTACTTGAAAGAATTGTTGTTTCAGCCATCATTCTGAAAATTTTGTTTGTATTAGTGATTAGACATGCATCTTAGTTTTCTCCCAATTTCAAAATTAAGAGGAATTGAAAAGAAAAATCTCTTTGCATTTCATCTAGGGTTTTTTGTGCAAAATTGAAATTCCCTAGAGTGAAATTTTGACTTTTTGATTTCATTTTTGAAAAATTGTGTATGAGTGTTAATCACCTCTGAGTGACATCACCCTTTATATAATTTTGTGTTTCATTCTTTATTTATTCTTATCAAATTCAGGTTGTATGCATAGATTGATTGTTGAATTTGAAAAGGCACTTTTACATTAGAGTTAAATTTTGTGTGGCTTATTTTCATTAGTGATCAAGTTTCATCCATATGTTTCTTTGCATTTGAACCATTAAAAGAAGAAAAAATAAAAATATCTTTGCAGCACATATAGGGCTTTGATTTTTATTGGAATAGTGAGGAGATCTATGGTTACATCACTTATCTTTTGTGTTGTTTATTGATTTATTATTCCCCTACTTAGTTAGGCCATTCATTGTTAAAAGGAAAATGAAAAGAGTTCTTCTTATCATATTAGTTGCATCACAGGCTTGTTCACATGACATCAAGTTTTGAGCCTTGAAACTGAAATCTAATTCAAGAAGAACACTAAAATTCACTGAATTAACCTAAGGAGAATTTGTCACATTAATGCAAACATTTAGAGGTATATGATAGAGACGTGGTTGGTGATGTTAAATATAGGAGTTATCACTTGTTCTCAACATTAAAATCATGGGGTGGTATCTTGTTCCATGTACATAAGTATATCATACTGTTGAAAGCATTGGAACCACCAACATCAGGGGATCTCCCCAATATGAAGTCCCAACTAGAACTCACACCATTTGGTGTAGGGGTCCCATTTGATACAATGGCCCGATTGCCATTATCTTAAATATTTTCCTCAACTCTTACTTGTCAGCACAAGAGAGTGGTGTCTGATGTATTTCAAGAAGTGAGGTTCACGTCCCTGCTAAGTGTAAGTGCCACTTGTGTCAATGGTTCTTTCACCATAGAGGGAGAGGGTGGGAGTGAGTCCCAAGTCAGTTGAGATAAGTCCCAACTCTGCTAGGAACAAACAACACAAAAGGATATACACAATTTCTGGCAGATTAGCCTGCATGAGTACAATGGTTGTTATAGCAAGTTCCATGTGAAAGATTTGTCTCATGTCCAAGAGAGTAGTCTACATGGGCAAGACATCGTTAACAACCTATACAACACATTTCCATTAACATATTATGTATTACAACAACTGAAATAGTTCAAGTGTTCAACATAGGTTAAAACAATATGCATTACAAGTATTGAAAATTAGTCTTACAACAGTTAAAATACATGTGTGAAAACGTGTCAGCCTGTTAGTAGGCTTCTAAATTAATCGACAGTTATGAGACACATCGTTGCACCATATACCACTAACTCGAAGAGTGGGGTGTCGGATCCACTACTTCTCAAAGAAATGATTACAAACTATCTTGGCTATGTGGGAGGTGCTGAGGTGAAAAGTCCTTTGCATGTACAAATGGAGGGGTATTTGTGAATTTTTTGGAATGAGCAGACAAAAAAAGCTTGACAAAAAAATTTACGCAATGTTATGGAGGAACAGGCTGGGTTACATGGAGGATTAGTAGGAAGAAATTGTACAGTTTTTTGGAGGAACTGGCCAAGAGCCTGCCAGCCAAAACTATGTAATTCCTTGAGGGAACTTCCAGCTAGTTGTTGGGTCACTAGCAGTGAAAACTATGCAATTCCCAAGGGGAATAGCCAGTCAGCTATAGGGAGCTTGGTAGCAGAAACTGCGCAATTCCTAGAGGGAACTGGAAGTTTGCTACTAGGGGCCACTGGTGAGGGATATTGCACTGAGGTAGGTAGGTCATCCTACTGATCATCTCTACACAATTTCTAAGCTGAGCAGACTGCTGGGGAGTAGAAGGTCTTCTCATGAAAACTGCACAGCTTTCTGGCTGAATAACTAGTCAACTGTTGGGAGGACTAACTAGGAAAACTACGTAATTTTCTGAGGGAGACAGGGACGGGCACTAGGTGTCTATCTAACCTATCTATACAATTTCCCCAGTCAATAGAGTAGGTAAGGTTAGTAGCTCTATACAATTTTTTAAGGGAGTCAGTCCCAAGGTGGCTACTTGGTCTGACTCTCCAGGTGGCGAGCATGAAAGTTGATTACATTTCTTATGAGCAACATAGCTTGAAAATACTTGCTTGGTGCCTCTATGCTGTTCTGCGTGACAGTCGATCGAGTCGATGGGGGGGGTGATAGTCTGGGTGTCAGAGGGGAGTCTAGTCATTATAACTTCAGTAAAATGGCTAAGTGTGTGAGTGAGTGAAAGGTGAAAATGTGATCTTACAAACACACACCCTTATGACTTGACGACGAGATGACTCAAACGAACCAAACCCACATGTTCAACATGACTAACCGACGGTGCAAGTGACAAGTACGAAACTCATGATTAATCAGTGATCGACCGTGATGATGCTTGTGCGATAGTGGATGTGACTTCACATGTGAGTGTGACAAATGATTTCATAGTGAACATAACATGTGCACACAAAACAAAAACCTTGAGCATGACCAAAACATGGTTGCAAGCAAGACATTGACATCAACATGCTTTGGTGGAATGAACAAGCAAGGTGGGTGTGAATGCTCACACTAATTCACGGAGTGAACTCAAGTGTAAGAAACCATTAAGTTAAACTCTCAAGGGTGGCTCTGAAATTGGGTACATGCCAAAATTTTGAAGGGTGGTTGTAGCTGCTACAACACTTGGTGACACACTGGTAGAACTCCAGCTTATTTGTTTTGGTTCATTGATAACACAGGGACTTGGCCTTTCAAGGAGTATTGAATCATTTTGTGGGTCACTTTAGCTTCCCCACTTACCCCATGGACATACATGGTTCACCTTTAGCCAACACAGTCAAACAAAAACAAAAGTTCAGCTTGGTCAAAGTGTTTTGAATCCGGGAAGGATAGTTTAGCTTCCGAGTTGAAGATTTTCAAAGTATAAGTTTTCATCTCTAGAGTTGCTTCGCTGCTAGTAGGCCTGGATAGTACCCTGATGGAGTCACATAGGAACACCCACATTTCTCCACTACCAGTGAGCTTGGCAGTACCCCGGTGGCGTTGCATGCTTGACCTCTCTGTGGAGGAAGCCTTTCTCTTCTTTCGCCTTTGTAGTTTTTAAAGAGGATTGTGCATAGGCACTTATTTATTTTTGGGGCAGAAAAAGGATCCAGATTTATTTAGAGCATAAGAGGTTGTTCATTTAGAGAAGCATGTAAGACCTCTGACATAGGTTTTCTTGTATAGAGTTTCCCCTTATCTGTTTCTACTAGTTGGATGATCTTGAACACACAAAGAAGAAAGTTGAGTACAGGCAGGAGGCTTCTTAGTGTGGACACAGGTTCATGGTTGGAACAAAACTTACCTTGTAGACGGCTCGTATTTTTCATCAAGAATTCGTTGGCCAAAGGTTAAAACCAAGCACAGAGAAGATAGATACAAGACAGGCCAGGTGTTGCAATGTCACAAGTCTCTTCAATTCTCAACCACATACTCTATTCAAAAGATAGAACGTAGTAGTTGGCAACACTTTTTTCCAGAAACAAAAATAGTAAGGTATTAAACAAACCAAACAAATGAAAGCAAATATAGTAAGTAAATCAAACAAAGTGAAAACAACAACAAGCAAGCAAAGCAATTAAGTCACCAAGCAAACAATCATGCAAACCAGAAAGTAAAGATAAGCAAAAAAGAAAACATTACTCCTACTCCTACGTTAAAGGGTCAGGGTTACGTGAAATGAAATTTCCAACGAAGTCACTGTAGATGTACCCAATCTGTAGACACAAATATACGAGAGATTAAAACAGATAAAAAAATAGTGTGCAATAGAAAATGAAAAAACTTGTAAAATTTGCACACAGGAGAGAAGGTCTCACTTGTGGGCAGGATAATGTGTCACAA
This sequence comes from Pinus taeda, assembly GCA_000404065.3. NCBI lineage: Eukaryota > Viridiplantae > Streptophyta > Pinopsida > Pinales > Pinaceae > Pinus > Pinus taeda. Next base: position 68,683 of record APFE031085215.1, on the reverse strand, counting down.
TGACCCAACACATGCGATTACCTCTTTTGTGACTACCATTTTTCAACAAACCTTGGAGGCCTCTTATGAGTGTGTGTTTTTATGCACCAAGTTTCTCAGTGAGTGTGAGGAAGGACTGAAGCTTGTTACCTGCAACACAACTTGCCAAGTAAGATTGTTCCAGCCATTCAGAGATTGGATCATAAAATCCGCGATGTTTGTTTTGAAAGATTCATGATCTTTGAGCAGATGGATTCCTGATTCGAGAGAGGGGATCATGATGGGAATCTGATAGGGGTAGATAGATTTGGTCATTTTCATCAGTCATGTCAAGACAGTGAGGGCCTGCACTAGCCATTAGTGTAGGCCAAAGTGCCTCAGTTGCTTGATAGAAGTCTAAGAAGAAAGATGTTAAATGGTGAAGATCATAGTGTATGAAGCGACTATCATTGGATGTATTTTTGGGAAAAAGATAAACTACATAACAACCACCCAATATAGAAGAGAAATTAGACCAGTCAATCTAGATGTCAGATTCCCAGTTTGACATGAACAAAGAAATCTTCTAAACAATCATGCGAATGCTCTGAATGAGGGAACCGAGTTTGTTGTGTTCTAGGCATGATAGAACACCCACTTGCAACTAGTGAAAAAGTGCGCAGGCATCATGGTCATCACAGAAATGTAGAAAGGATGCCAGCACTGTGAATGTGTGAAACTGGTTGGGGTGTGGTAAAATGAGAGTAACTTGATTCATGCGGTAGTTTGTGCACTCGTCATCACACAGGGAGATTGCTAGTGTGATGAGTGGGTAGATTTGCCGTGAAAAATTTGCAAAAAGACCAAGGAGTTGATTATGAGAGAGAACATATGATAAGTGTGATTTCGGATAGAGATAGTATTTGAGATGATCAAATTCACTATCCCATGATTGGATGAGTGACAAACACTCCCAACCCGAATTGGATGTAAGAGAGGTGCATGAAGATGTACATGTTGTGATGCACTTGTGGATTCGATCATTAGCGAAATATGAAATTTTGAAACATCATACCCTGAATAGTAAATATTCTTTCCACAGGGGTCCATGTTGAGTGCAACAACTCAGATAGATGGATTGTGCATGAGAAATGAGATCTGATTATGTTTGACGGGCTTACTAGAGTCGCGAGGTCCTGACATAACCATCAATGAACGTTGAAGTGCCTCGACTCCCTGGCATGTCCTGGATCTTTCCAGAATTGAAGAATTGCATTTTGGGATGTGAACTAGATCATCCAAGGCTTGAGGATGGTTGTTGTTACTAATTTCAAAAATTCTCTTAGGATGATATCCACCTCTGTCATAGGCTTCATCAAAATTTTCAGCACGCTGACTTGAAGAGTTGTCTTCATGCAACACACAAGATGATGAAAAGTGGGAAGAGTCCTGTGTGTTGAGACTATTTTCATCATGGACAACCTCATTGCCTTGTTTTGATTGAGGAGATAACTCAGAAGATGAAGAAGCAAGAGGATGTGGAGCGTCTTTGATGCATGTTTATGTGCTGTGAAGGATAGGATACACAGGCAAGCGAGATGTAGAGGAAGTTTCGATATGGATGCCAACTCTAACCTATGCACATTCGAGATCTGAGTTAGAGTGTACATGAGCGTTCATCATAACATACAGAAGCGTGGGAGTGATGAAAGCCCAAGACTAGAGGTTGATCAAAAGAATTGATTGTGCATGATGTTTCACCAAGATTCATTGGGTGATGGCATAGATATATATTAGGCTCAAGAATTGGATTATGAACGGTGAAGTCCTCTTGCAGAATGGAGGGATGAATTTTTTCCATAGGATTTCCCAATCATTTTGGAATTTCCTCTATTAGGGTGGGAGACAGTTGAGAAGATGGATTGGGAACATGCTGCACAGATTACTTAGCTTTGCAACTATTGTGAGGGAGGACCCACTGTGCAAATTTCTTAGTTTTGAGGTTGCGGCAAGGAGGCACCCTCTTCGAGACATGAGATGTCTCGTGATCTGCAAGAGTTGAGGGAGCAGAGAAATCAGGAAGTTCACCATTTGGGAAGACATGAAGCAAGTGTTTTAGCTCTTGGCTCATGAAGTCAAGGTCCAAAAACTGCTCAGGAATTTCGCTAGGCTTCATTCTTAAACGATTGATTCTTTCATAGACATCTTAGTGGTCATGCTCATCGAAGGCTTGATGGAGCTCCTTGAGGAAGGTGAGAAGAGAATGGATGAAAGCAGGTGGCAGGGTACGACGCCACTGACTAGCATGACCTTCAAGGGTGAGGAAAAAGAGTAAGCAAACAATATCATCACTATCAATTTCATGAGATTCACAGAAATGAAGAAAATCAGAAATGTGCTCAGTTACAGATGTTCTGTCCTCATTGTCAAACATTAACAAGGACAAGTGATTTACAAGCTCATCGAGGATTGATAACTAATTAACAAAGAAATAAGAGAAACACTTGGGGAGCATGAATTGTGTATTATTCATTTGGTAAGAGATTCAACCCAGATGTACAGGCTCAAATTTTCATTTGGCCCTCCGGATAGCCCCAAAATGTTGATGGTGCTAGACCTGCCAACATCAGGGGATCTCCCTATTATGAAATCCCAACTAGAACTCACACCGTTTGGTGTAGGAGTCCCATCTAGTACGATGGTCTGGTTGCCATTATCTTAAATATTTGCCTCAACTCTTACTTGTCAGCATAGGAGAGTGGTTTGCATGTTATTCTGAGAAGTGAGGTTCATGTGCCTGGTGAGCGTAAGTGTCACTTGTGTCAATGTTTCTTTCACCATAGAGGTAGAGGGTGGGAGTGAGTCCCAAGTCGATTGGGAGAAGTCCCAACTCTACTAGGAACACACAACACAACAAGACATGTACAACTACTGGTGGAATAGTCCACAAGGATGTGGTAGTCACAACACACAAGGGAAGATAACACGTATAACACTTAGTGGATTAGTCCATGCATGTACAATGGTTGTTGTAGAAAGTTCCATGTGAAAGGTCTGTATGATGTCTAAGAGAGTAGTCTACATGGGAGAGAAAATGTTAACAACCTATACAACACATTTACATTAACAGATTATGTATTACAACAAGTGAAATAGTTCAAGTGTTCAATACAGGTTAGAGCAACATGCATTACAAGTGTTCAAGATTAGTCTTACAACAGTTACAATACATGTGTGAAAATGTGCTAGCTTGTTGGAAATTTTATGAATTAAGTGAAAGTTCCAAGACACATCGTTACACCATACATCACTAACCCAGAGCGTGGGGTGTTGCACCCACTACTTATTCCTCAATGAAAAATATTACATACCCTCTTGGCTATGTGAGAGGAGAAAAGGTGAAAAGTCCCTTGCATGTACAAATTAGGAGCTATTTATAGCCAAGGATGAAACATACCCTTGTGGTTGTTTGACTACCCTCATGACTATTTGACTTCCATGACTTTTGAACTTTACATGACTCTTTGTACAACAAGTGGGTCTCTTAGACTTCCACGTTACATTACATTGATTTGACAACATGGCTCACAATGGAGATCTAGAAAACATGACTCGTGACATGAATCAACATGACAATGTTGCTACATTCATGATACTACTGGGTGATGGATGTATTCATGGTGTATCACAAGTTCACCTCCGCATGGAAAAGTGTGCAGAGTCTTCCATGGTTGTTGGTTCACTCGATGTTTCTTTGGCACATTTCTCCTTGCTTTTATGTTGGAAGGCTTGACAGGCTCATATGTTTGCGAAAGGTGCATTTTCATTTGTTCGTGAGCACATCTTGCATGTTCACTCATCCATCCATCCATGAACACATCTTTGCATGATCATCTGTTCATGAGCACATCTCTTCACATGCATTGTTTGTTTGTTCATTGGTGAATATTTTCTCCTATATGTGCTCCCTTCATTCATCCCGTTCGTCACCACGCCATGTCTATTGGTGTACCTGTACTTGCAGTCACTCATGATGGGAGAACACCAAATCTAAAAACCTCCTAGTCTACCATGACACATGATCATTTTGGATGCAGGTGACCGGAAGTGACGACAAGGTTGCAAGGCAGGATGATTGCTCGAGGCATTATTGATGAAAACTTCGCAAGAGTCACTGGGTGATGAAGATGGGAAAACTGAGTCGACAATGACTGTCTGTGAGGTTTGGCTTGGTTAGAAGGAAAAACTACACAAATTTTGGAAGGGGTAGTTTGGGCTTGAAGGAAAGTAAAAAAAAATCTATGCATTTTTTGGAATGAGCGGGAAGCAAGGGCTTGACAACAAAATTTGTGCAATTTTCTCGAGGAACACAGGCTGCATGGAGGATCAATAGATAGAAATTGCGTAGTTTTTTTAAGGAACTTGCCTAGAGCTTGGCATCCAAAACTATGCAATTCTTGGAGGGAACTGGCAGCTGGTTGATGTGTTACTAGCAACAAAAACTGCATAATTCCCAAGGGGAACATGAAGTCAGCTGCCGAGAGCTTGGCAACAGAAACTGCGCAATTCCTGGAGGGAACTAGCAATATGATACTGGGAACTACTAGCAAGGGAAATTGCACTGAGGCTAGGAGACCATCCTGCTGATCATCTCTACACAATTTCTGAGTTGAGTGTACTGATAGGCAGCAGAAGTCCTGCTCATGAAAAATGCCAAATTTTCTGGATGAATAGTTAGTTGACTATTGGGAGGACTGAGTAGGAAACCTGTGCAATTTTCTGAGAGAGACAAGGATGGGAATTGGGTGTCTATCTGAGCTATCTATACAGTTTCCCCAGTCCGCAGAGTGGGAAAGGTTAGCAACCTCTCAACAATTTTTGAGAGGATTCAGTCTTGTGGTGCTTGTCTGGTTTGATTTGCCGGGTAGCTAGAATGAAATTTGATTAGATTTCTTGCGAGAAGTGCAGCTTGAAAAGACTTTCTTGTGCTTTTCACTATTCTAAGTGATAATCGATCGATTCAATGGTGGGATGATAGTCTGACTGTTAGAGGTGATTCTGGTCGTCAGAACTTCAGCAGAATGACTAAGTGTATGAATGCGTAGAAGGTGCAAATGTGATCTTACAAACACACACCCTCATGATTTGATGATGAGATGACTCAAACCAATCAAACCCACCTGTTCAACATGACTGACTAATGGTGCAAGTGACAAGTGTGACAATTGCAATTCATCATTGATTAACTGTGGCGATGCTTCTGCAACAATGGATGTGACTCTACATGTGAGTGCAAAAGATGATTTCATAGAAAACATAACATGTACACATGCGGCGAAAACCTTGAGCATGACCAGAAAATCGTCGCAAGAAATACATTGACATCAAAATGTAGAAGCTTACATGGAATGAACAAGCAAGGTGGTTGCGAAGGCTCACACGAGTTCAGGGAGTGAACCTGAGTGTATGCAACCATCAAGTGAAACTTTCAAGGGAGGCTCTGAATTTGGGTGGAGGCTAAAATTTTGGACGGTGGTTGTATCCACTACAACACATACCTTTCTCCACAAACCCTCAAGTATATCAAATAGCGGTCCACGCATCATCAGTGTATGGGAATGCTCTCATCAAATAGTTACACATTAGACAACACTACTATGGACTGCAATTCCATGTATCATCAAGTATATTTTTGAATTCCACCGTATGTTGATATCCAAACATAGGTAACTGAGTCTTTCATCTTGTATACCATGATACTCTAAGAACAACATTCTGGAAGATTTCTTGCATGTATGTTAAGCCCTTCGTTCTCGAAGGTATATATTGCAGTTCATTCTTACTTGGTAAACTCTTTTTCCTAGTTGCCCCTTTGTTTGATTTTGTCTTCAATTTCTAACATCAACTAAATGAACATGGAACAACATCCTTCCTCTAGAACAACTCCTTAGTGGATCTTAGGTTCAGACTATTGGAAATATTTCTTGACTCCACCAATCAAGGAAACCCCTCTAATAGGAATCTCGGTCCTTTTCCTTGTTTTATAAATATTGATGATCCTTCTATGGAATCATTATCCTTGTCTAGATTTACCATTGGTTTACAAGTTTGGTTAGTTTTCACCCCTATGGTTTTGAATGACCAAACTTCTCCTCAACCAAGTATTCCTCCAGCTGAACAAGCTGATACTAACATTGAACCCTTTCCTTCTTCACAAGTTTGGTCTTCTTCCTCTTGTTTCTCTTTGTCTATTCAAAGCCTTAAAGCTTGTAAAACATAGATAGTAAAAATGAGAAAAGGAATTAGTTTAAGAAGAAAAAAAATAAGCAGCGGGACAACCAAGAAACCATTGCTATGAATGCAACTAGTATGGAAAAACCTTCCGATTAACCACACAAAGTTAAATCCATTGCATGTTATGTAAGGATGACCACCTTCTTAGAGATTATCCTATTATTCCCAACATATTAAAAGTGTGGTCCACATGCTCACATCAACCTTTGCCGTCAGCATTTGGATATCATGTTGATGATAAAACTTCAATTAGTGATAGTAAGGTCCATGGGAAAAAGGGCAAATTTATGTTTCCCGGTAGGTTATGTGAAGGGAATCGTGTTATTTACCTTAGTCCTTATATGAATGAAGTCTCAAAAGTGTTGGAAAACCTTACATCTTCTCAACCTTATCTTCCAGCTCGTTGTCGAAATATTTCTCCCAATCCTCTGTTAGTTGATGAAGTGATTGATTAGAATCCAAATCCAGTCAATATCACACACTCTGAACGTGAATCCCATGACTTTGTTCCTAACCAACCATTGGTTGAGAAAATGGTTGAATTGACTCCACCTTGAGTTTATTGTACTTCTCCTTTAGAGAGTGAGGATCATATTGCTTAGGTTCTTCTTATTTCTTCTGATTCTACTAGACAAGGGGGAATTTCTCTCATTCCTATGAATCCCCCACCCCCAAAGAAAATAGGTTATTTCCTTTGATTGTAATGGATTGAGAGAACCTTGTATCCCTTCTTACATGCCTTTTAAGATCATGGTAAAGGCTTATGATAATAATATCCATCACATTGTTCTAGATGAGGGAAATTATCTTAGGATTCTATCCTCCACTATTTGGAAAGCTTCGGGTTCCACAAAGCTTGTGTCTGTCGCTCCAAATATGTTAGCATTAAATAGAATAACTAGTCAATCATTAGGAATCCTTCCTCAATTTGTTGTTACCTTCGAAGGAAAAATTGTATGTATTGGTGTTATGGTTGCCATAGACCCTTTGGACTTCAATTTTCTCTTGGGGAGAGACAATTTTTATACTATGAATGTTGTTTTGTCCACACTCTTTCAAGTGATGTGATCCCTGCATGATGGAAGGATTTTGTCCATTGATGAACTTTCATTTGTTGCTATCGATTTGACTTCCAATCATACTACATCCCTAATAATTCTAAATTTCCAAGTGGTATCTTCCCCACTATAGGTTAATTATATGGAAACCTATCCCAATCACATACCTACTGATGAATATGAGCCTTTCGATGTATTCTCAACTTATTTCAACCTAGACCTAGTAGATGATATGGTGAATCATTTATTGGGGGAATTGGAGCCTAATATTTTGATTTCATCCTTGGATATGTATCCCTTCTAGAGAATTGTTCTTCCATTTGATGATAACCACTTGGAAGCCATGGTCTCTTGGAGGCCATGATTTGATTTTGGAGAAAAGTTCCTTTTCTTATGTCAATCTTGTTAAAAAATGAAACAAGGTGTCAGGGTAGATTTATTTTTCTTGTTTCAATCTCGTTAAAAAATGAAACAAGGTTCCTAGAGCAGAGTTATTTTTTATGTGTAAAGCTTGTTAAAAAATGAAACAAGTTCCGGAGCATAGTTCCTTTTATTGTGTCAAGCTTGTTAAAAAATGAAAAAAGTTCCAGAGCATAGTTCATTTTCTTTTGTCAAGCTTGTTAAAAAATGAAACGAGGCAATGATCATATTTATTTTATTGTGTCAATATCGTTAGAAAATGAAACAGATCCCCTTCTAATTCGAGTCTTTGATTAGATCTTGTAAATTCCTAGTCGATTCTCACTTGATATTGTAAATTAACCTTCATTCCATCCACCTGTTAGTAACTAGTAGTCTACTTAGGTGAATGAAATGAAGCTTTGGGGACATGCGCCTCAATTTGAGTCATTATGTTGGGGGCATGCCAACTTATTTCAAGAATAGTTTTTCTCTATTTCACGCTGTTATCAAAATCAAACCACTCTCAAGCATATTTTTTCTCATGTTTCAAGCTTGTGAAAAAATGAAACCATCTTCAATTATTCTTAAGCATAGTTTCAATCTTGTGTAAAATTGAAACCAATATGATTCTATCTCTTGTGATTTCCATTTTTTATCAATATGTTTCTACTAGATTATCCTTCATTTTCTTATTCCATCATCACTATTTGCTTGTATTAGTGATTAGACATGCATCTTAGTTTTCTCCCAATTTCAAAATTAAGAGGAATTGAAAAGAAAAATCTCTTTGCATTGCATGTAGGGTTTTGTGTGAAAAATTGAAATTCAGTAGAGTGAAATTATGACTTTTTGATTTCATTTTTGAAAAATTGTGTATGAGTGTTAATCACCTCTGAGTGACATCACCCTTTTTATAATTTTGTGTTTCATTCTTTATTTCTTCTTATCAAATTCGGGTTGTATGCATAGATTGATTGTTGAATTTGAAAAGGCACTTTTACATTACAGTTAAATTTTGTGTGGTTTCTTTTCATTAGTGATCAAGTTTCATCCATATGTTTCTTTGCATTTGAACCATTAAAAGAAGAAAAAATAAAAATATCTTTGCATCACATATAGGGCTTTGATTTTTATTGGAATAGTGAGGAGATCTATGGTTACATCACTTATCTTTTGTGTTGTTTATTGATTTATTATTCCCCTACTTATTTAGTCCATTCATTGTTAAAAGGAAAATGAAAAGAGTTCTTCTTATCATATTAGTTGCATCATAGGTTTGTTCACATGACATCAAGTTTTGAGCCCTGAAACTGAAATCTAATTCAAGAAGAACACTAAAATTCACTGAATTAAACTAAGGAGAATTTGTCACATTAATGCAAACATTTAGAGGTATATGATAGAGATGTGGTTGGTGATGTTAAACATAGGAGTTATCATTTGTTCTCAGCATTAAAATCTTGAGGTGACATCTTGTTCCATGTACATAAGTATATCATACTGTTGAAAGCGTTGGACCCGCCAACATTAGGGGATCTCCCCAATATGAAGTCCCAACTAGAACTCACACCATTTGGTGTAGGGGCCCCATTTGATACAATGGCCGGATTGCCATTATCTTAAATATTTGCCTCAACTCTTACTTGTCAACAGAAGAGAGTGGTGTCTGATGTATTTCAAGAAGTGAGGTTCGCATGGCTGCTAAGTGTAAGTGCCACTTGTGTCAATGGTTCTTTCATCGCAGAGGGAGAGGGTGAGAGTGAGTCCCAAGTCAGTTGAGAGAAGTCCCAACTCTACTAGGAATAGACAACACAAAAGGATATGCATAGCTTCTGGCAGATTATCCTGCATGAGTACAATGGTTGTTATAGCAAGTTCCATGTGAAAGGTTTGTCTGATGTCCGAGAGAGTAGTCTACATGGGAAAGACATCGTTAACAACCTATACAACACATTTCCATTAACATATTATGTATTACAACAATTGAAATAGTTCAAGTGTTCAACATAGGTTAAAGCAGTATGCATTACAAGTGTTCAAAATTATTCTTACAACAGTTAAAATACATGTGTGAAAACGTGTCAGCCTGTTAGTAGGCTTCTAAATTAAGCGAAAGTTATGAGACACATCGTTGCACCATATATCACTAACCCCAAGAGTGGGGCGTCATATCCACTACTTACTCCTCAAAGAAACGATTACAAACTATCTTGGCTATGTGGGAGGTGTTGAGGTGAAAAGTCCTTTGCATGTACAAATGGAGGGGTATTTATGAATTTTTTGGAATGAGCGGACAACAAGAGCTTGACAGAAAAATTTGCACAATGTTATGGAGGAACAGGCTGGGTTACATGGAGGATTAGTAGGAAGAAATTGTGCAGGTTTTTGGAGGAACTGGCTAAGAGCCCGCCAACCAAAACTATGCAATTCCTTGAGGGAATTGCCAGCTAGTTACTGGGTCACTGGGAGTGAAAACTGCGCAATTCCCAAGGGGAATAGCCAGTCAGCTATAGGGAGCTTGGTAGCAGAAACTACGCAATTCCTGGAGGGAACTGGCAGTTTGCTATTGGGGGCTACTGGTGAGGGAAATCGCACTGAGGTAGGGAGGTAAGCTTACTGATCATCTCTACACAATTTCTAAGCTGAGGAGACTGCTGGGGAGTAGAAGGCCTTCTCATGAAAATTGCACATGTTTCTGGATGAATAACTAGTCGACTGTTGGGAGGGCTAACTAGGAGAACTGTGTAATTTTCTGAGGGAGATAGGACGGGCACTGGGTGTCTATCTAACCTATCTATACAATTTCCCTAGTCAGTAGAGTAGGTAAGGTTAGTAGCCTCTATACAATTTTTTAAGGGAGTCAGTCCCAAGGTCGCTACTTGGCCTGACTCTCCAGGTGGTGAGCATGAAAGTTGATTACATTTCTTATGAGTAACATAGCTTGAAAAAACTTGCTTGGTGCCTCTACGCTATTCTGTGTGACAGTCGATCGAGTCGATGGGGGGGTGATAATCTGGGTGTCAGAGGGGAGTCTAGTCATTATAACTTCAACAAAATGACTAAGTGTGTGAGTGAGTGAAAGGTGAAAATGTGATCTTACAAACACACACCCTTATGACTTGACGACGAGATGACTCAAATGAACCAAGCCCACATGTTCAACATGACTAACTGACGGTGCAAATGACAAGTACGAAACTCATGATTAATCAGTGATCGATCGTGACGATGCTTGTGTGATAGTGGATGTGACTTCACATGTGAGTGGGACAAATGATTTCATAGTGAACATAACATGTGCACACAAAACGAAAACCTTGAGCATGACCAGAACATGGTTGCAAGCAAGACATTGACATCAACATGCCTGGGTGGAAAGAACAAGCAAGGTGGGTGTGAACGCTCACACTAATTCATGGAGTGAACTCAAGTGTAAGAAACCATTAAGTTAAACTTTCAAGGGTGGCTCTGAATTTGGGTACATGCCAAAATTTTGAAGGGTGGTTGTAGCTACTACAACACTTGGCAACACACTGGTAGAACTCTAGCTTATTTGTTTTGGTTCATTGATAACATAGGGACTTGGTCTTTCAAGGAGTATTGAATCATTGTGTGGGTCACTTTAGCTTCCCCACTTACCCCATGGACATACATGGTTCACCTTTAGCCAACAAAGTCAAACAAAAACAAAACTTCAGCTTGGTCAAAGTGTTTTAAATTCGGGAAGGATAGTTTAGCTCCCGAGTTGAAGATTTTCAGATATAAGTTTTCATCTCTAGAGTTGCTCCGCTGCTAGTAGGCCTAGATAGCACCCTGAGGGAGTCACAGAGGGACACCCACATTTCTCCACTACCAGTGAGCTTGGTCAGTACCCCGGTGGCGTTGCATGCTTGACCTCTCTGTAGAGGAAGCCTTTCTCTTCTTTCACCTTTGCATTTTTTAAAGAGGATTGTGCATAGGCACTTATTTATTTTTGGGGCAGACAAAGGATCCAGATTTATTTAGAGCATAAGAGGTTGTTCATTTAGAGAAGCATGGAAGACCTCTGACATAGGTTTTCCCGTATAGAGTTTCCCCTTCTCTGTTTCTACTAGTTGGATGATCTTGAACACACAGAGAAGAAAGTTGAGTACAGGCATGAGGCTTCTTAGTGTGGACACAGGCTCATGGTTGGAACAAAACTTCACTTGCAGATGGATCAGATTTTTCTTCAAGAATTCATTGGCCAAAGGGTAAAACCAAGCACAGAGAAGATAGATACAAGGCAGGCCAGGTGTTTCAATGTCACAAGTCTCTTCAATTCTCAACCACATACTCTATTCAAAATATAGAACGTAGTAGTTGGCAGCACTTATTTCCAGAAACAAAAATAGTAAGGTATTAAACAAACCAAACAAATGAAAAAAAATATAGTAAGAAAATCAAACAAAGTGAAAACAACAACAAGCAGGCAAAGCAATTAAGTCACCAAGCAAATGATCATGCAAACCAGAAAGTAAAGATAAGCAAAAAAAAAACATTACTCCTACTCCTACGTTAAAGGGTCAGGGTTACGTGAAATGAAATTTCCAATGAAGTCACTGTAGATGTACCCAATCTGTAGCCACAAATATATGAGAGATTAAAACAGATAAAAAATAGTGTGCAATAGAAAATGAAAAAGCTTGCAAAATTTGCACACAGGAGAGAAGGTCTCACTTGTGGGAAGAAGAATGTGTCACAATGACCCAACACATGTGATTACCTCTTCTGTGACTACCATTTTTCAACAAACCTTGGAGGCCTCTTACGCTTGTGTGTTTTTATGCACCAAGTTTCTCAGTGAGTGTGAGGAAGGACTGAAGCTTGTTACCTGCAACACAACTTGCCAAGTAAGATTCTTCTAGCCATTCAAAGATTGGATCATAAAATCTGTGATGGTTGTTTTGAAAGATTCGTGATCTTTGAGAAGATGGATTCCTGATTCGAGAGAGGGGATCATGATAGGAATCTGATAGCGGTAGATAGATTTTGTCATTTTCAATAGTCATGTCAAGACAGTGAGGGCTTGCACTAGCCATTAGTGTAGGCCAAAGTGCCTCAGTTGCTTGATAGAAGTCTAAGAAGAAAGATGTTACATGGTGAAGATCATAGTGTACGAAGCGATTGTCATTGGATGTACTTTTGGGAAAAAGATAAACTACATAACAACCACCCAAGATAGAAGATAAATTAGACCAGTCAATCTAGATGTCAGATTCCCAATTTGACATGAACAAATAAACCTTCTGAACAATCATGCGAATGCTCTGAATGAGGGAGCCAAGTTTTTTGTGTTCTAGGCATGATAGAACACCCACCTGCAACTAGTGAAAAAGTGCGCAGGCATCATGGTCATCACAGAAATGTAGAAAGGATGCCAGCACTGTGAATGTGTGAAACTGGTTGGGGTGTGGTAAAATGAGAGTAACTTGATTCATCTGATAGTTTGTGCACTAATCATCACACAGGGAGATTGCTAGTGTGATGAGTGGGTATATTTGATGTGAAAAATTTGCAAAAAGACCAAGGAGTTGATCACGAGAGAGAAGATATGATAAGTGTGATTCCAGATAGAGATAGTCTTTGAGATGATCAAATTCACTATCCCATGATTGGATGAGTGACAAACACTCCCATCCCGAATTGGATGTAAGAGAGGTGCATGAAGATGGACATGTTGTGCTGGACTTGTGGATTCGATCATTAGCGAACATATGAAATTTTGAAACATCATACCCTGAATAGTAAATATTCTTTCCACATGGATCCACATTGAGTGCAACAACTCAGATAGATGGATTGTGCATGAGAAATGAGATCTGATTATGTTTGAGGGTCTTACTAGAGTCGCAAGGTCCTGACGTAACCATCAACGGACGTTGAAGTGCCTCGACTCCCTGGCATGTCCCAGATCTTTCCAGAATTGAAGAATTGCATTTTGGGATGTGAACTAGATCATGCATGGTTTGAGGATGGTTGTCGTTACTAATTTCAAAAATTCTCTTAGGATGATATCCATCTCTATCATAGGCTTCATCAAAATTTTCAGCAAGCTGACCTGACGAGTTGTCTTCATGCAACACACAAGATGATGACAAGTGGGAATAGTCATGTGTGTTGAGACTATTTTCATCATGGACAACCTCATTGCCTTATTTTGATTGAGGAGATAACTCAAAAGATGAAGAAGCAAGAGAATGTGCAGTGTCTTTGATGCATGTTTATGTGCTGTGAAGGATAGGACACATAGGCAAGCGAGATGTAGAAGAAGCTTCGATATGGATGCCTACTCTGACCTATGCACATTCTAGATCTAAGTTAGAGTTTACATGAGATGGTGATAGATCATATGACATACTTGAGCGTTCATCATAACATACATAAGCGTGGGAGTGATGAAAGCCCAAGACTAGAGGTTGATCAAAATAATTGATCACGCATGATGTTTCACCAAGATTAGTTGGGTGATGGCAGAGATGTAGATTAGACTCAAGAATTAGGCTATGAACAGTGATGTCCTCTTGCAGAATGGAGGGACGAATTTTTTCCATAGGCTTTCCCAATCATTTTTGAATTTCCTCTGTTGGGGCGGGAGACAGTTGAGAAGATGGATTGGGAACATGCTGCACAAATTACTTAGATTTGCAATTTTTGTGAGGGGGGACCCACTATGTAAATTTCTTAGTTTTGAGGTTGTGGCAAGGAGGCACCCTCTTCAAGTCATGAGATGTCTCGTGATTTGCAAGAGTTGAGGGAGGAGAAAAATCAGGAAGTTCATCATTTGGGAAGACATGAAGCAAGTGTTTTAGCTCTTGGCTCATAAATTCAAGGTCCACAAACTACTCAGGAATTTCGCTAGGCTTCATTCTTAAACGATTGATTCTTTCATACATATCTTAGTGGTCATGCTCATCGAAGGCTTGATGGAGCTCCTTGAGGAAGGTGAGAAGAGAATGGATGAAAGCAAGTGGCAGGGTATGACACCACTGATTAGCATGACCTTCAAGGGTGAGGAAAAAGAGTAAGCAAACAATCTCATCACTATCGATTTCATGAGATTCATAGAAATGAAGAAAATCATAAATGTGCTCAGTTACAAACGTTCTGTCCTCACTGTCAAACATTAACAAGGACAAGTGATTGAAAAGCTCATCGAGGATTGATAACTAATTAACAGAGAAATAAGAGAAACACTTGGGGAGCATGAATTGTGTATTATTCATTTGGTAAGAGATTCAACCCAGATGTACGGGCTCAAAGTTTCATTTGGCCCTCTGAATAGCCCCGAAATGTTGATGGTGCTAGACCTACCAACATTAGGGGATATCCCTAGTATGAAGTCCCAACTAGAACTCACACCGTTTGGTGTAAGAGTCCCATGTGGTATGATGGTCTGGTTTCCATTATCTTAAATATTTTCCTCAACTCTTACTTGTCAGCGTATGAGAGTGGTTTGCTTGTTATTCCGAGAAGTGAGGTTCATGTGCCTGGTGAGTGTAAGTGTCACTTGTGTCAATGTTTCTTTCATCATAGAGGTAGAGGGTGGGAGTGAGTCCCAAGTCGATTGGGAGAAGTCCCAACTCTACTAGGAACACACAACACAACAAGACATGTACAACTTCTGGTGGAATAGTCCACAAGGATGTGGTAGTCACAACACACAAGGGAAGATAACACGTATAACACTCAGTGGATTAGTCCATGCGTGTACAATGGTTGTTGTAGAAGGTTCCATGTGAAAGGTCTGTATGATGTCTAAGAGAGTAGTCTACATGGGAGAGAAAATGTTAACAACCTATACAACACATTTACATTAACAGATTATGTATTACAACAAGTGAAATAGTTCAAGTGTTCAATACAGGTTAGAGAAACATGCATTACAAGTGTTCAAGATTAGTATTACAACAGTTACAATACATGTGTGAAAATGTGCTAGCTTGTTAGCAAGTTTCTGAATTAAGTGAAAGTTCCAAGACACATCATTACACCATACATCACTAACCCAGAGCATGGGGTGTTGCACCCACTACTTATTCCTTAATGAAAAATATTACATACTCTCTTGGCTATGTGAGAGGAGATGAGGTGAAAAACCCCTTGCATGTACAAATGAGGGGCTATTTATAGCCAAGGGTGAAACTTACCCTTGTGGTTGTTTGACTACCCTCATGACTGTTTGAATTCCATGAATTTTCAACTTTACGTGACTCTTTGTACAACAAGTGGGTCTCTTGGACTTCCACGTTACATTACATTGATTTGACAACATGGTTCACAATGGAGATGTGGAAAACATGACTTGTGACATGACTTGACATGACAGTGTTGGTACATTCATGTTACTACTGGGTGATGGATATATTCATGGTGTATCACAACTTGACCTCCGCATGGCAAAGTGTGTAGAGTCTTCCATGTTCATTGGTTCACTTGGTGTTTCTTTGGCACATTTCTCCTTGCTTTTATGTTGGAAGGCTTGATAGGCTCATTTGTTTGCGAAAGGTGCATTTTCATTTGTTCATTTGTTCGTGAGCACATCTTGCATGTTCACTCATCCATCCATCCATGAACACATCTTTGCATGATCATCTGTTCATGAGCACATCCCTTCACATGCATTGTTTGTTTATTCGTTGGTGAATATGTGCTCCTATATGTGCTCCCTTCATTCATCCCGTTCGTCGCCACGCCATGTCTATTGGTGTACCTGTACTTGCAGTCACTCATGATGAGAGGACATCAAATATAAAAACCTCCTAGTCTACCATGACACATGATCATTTTGGACGTAGGTGACTGAAAGAGACAACAAGTTTGCGAGGCAGGATGATGGCTCCAAGGATTGCTGATGAAAACTTCGCAAGAGTCACTGGGTGATGAAGATGGGAAAACTGAGTCGACAGTGACTGTCTGTGAGGTTTGGCTTGGTTAGAAGGAAAAAATACACAAATTTTGGAAGGGGTAGTCTAGGCTACATGAAGGCAAGGTAGACATAATCTATGCATTTTCTGGAATGAGCGGGCAGCAAGGGCTTGATAGCAAAATTTGTGCAATTTTCCCGAGGAACAGGTCAGGCTGCATGGAGGATCAACAGATAGAAATTGCGTAGTTTTTTGAAGGAAGTGGCCTAGAGCTTGGCATCCAAAACTTTGAAATTCTTGGAGGGAACCGGCAGCTGGTTGCTGGGTTACTAGCAGCAAAAACTGTGTAATTCCCAAGGGGAACATGAAGTCAGCTGCCGAGAGCTTGGCAACAAAAACTGTGCAATTCCTAGAGGGAACTGGCAATATGATACTAGGAGCTGCTAGCAAGGGAAATTGCACTGAGGCTAGGAGACCATCCTGCTGATCATCTCTACGCAATTTCTGAGTTGAGTATATTGCTAGGCAGCAGAAGTCCTGCTCATGAAAAATGCCAATTTTTCTGGATGAATAGCTAGTTGACTGTCAGGAGGACTGACTAGGAAAACTGTGCAATTTTCTGAGAGAGACAAGGATGGGAATTGGGTGTCTATCTGAGCTATCTGTACGTTTTTCCCAGTCCGTAGAGTGGGAAAGGTTAGTAGCCTCTCAACAATTTTTGAGAGTCAGTCTCGAGGTGCTTGTCCAGTCCGATTTGCCGGGTGGCCAGCATGAAAGTTGATTAGATTTCTTGCGAGAAGCGCAACTTGAAAATACTTTCTTGGTGCTTTTACACTATTCTAAGTGACAGTTGATTGATTCAACAGTGGGGTGGTAGTCTGACTGTTAGAGGGGATTCTTTTCATCAGAACTTCAGCAAAATGACTAAGTGTATGAATGAGTGAAAGGTGCAAATGTGATCTTACAAACACACACCCTCATGATTTGATGATGAGACGACTCAAACCAATCAAACCCACATGTTCGACATGACTGAATAATGGTGCAAGCGACAGGTGTGACAATTGCAATTGATCATTGATTGACTGTGGCGATGCTTGTGCGACAGTGGACGTGACTCTGCATGTGAGTGCAAAAGATGATTTCATAGAAAACATAACATGTACACATGAGGTGAAAACCTTGATCATGACCAGAACATCGTCACAAGAAAGACATTGACATCAAAATGTAGAATCTTACATGGAATGAACAAGCAAGGTGGTTGTGAAGGCTCACACGAGTTCAGGGAGTGAACCCAAGTGTATGAAACCATGAAGTGAAACTTTCAAGGGAGGATCTGAATTTGGGTGGAGGCTAAAATTTTGGATGGTGGTTGTATCCGCTACAACACATACATTTCTCCACATACCTTAAGGTATATCAAATAGTGATCCACGCATCATCAGTGTATGGGAATGCTCTCATCAAATAGTTACACATTAGACAACACTACTATGGACTACACTTCCATGTATCATCAAGTATATTTTTGAATTCCACCATATGTTGATATCCAAACATAGGTAACTGAGTCTTTCACCTTGTATACCATGATACTCTAAGAACAACATTCGGGAATATTTCTTGGACGTATGTTAATCCCTTCATTCTCGAAGGCATATATTGCAGTTCGTTGTTACTTAGTAAACTCTTTTTCCTAGTTGCCCCTTTCTTTCTAAATGAACATGGAACAACATCCTTCCTGTGGAACAACTCCTTAGTGGATCTTAGGTTCAGACTATTGGAAATATTCCTTGAGTCCACCAATCAAGGAAACCCCTCTACCAGGAATCTCGGTCCTTTTCCTTCTTTTAGAAATATTGATGCTCCTTCTATGGAATCATTTTCCTTGTCTAGATTTACCATTGGTTTACAAGTTTGGTTAGTTTTCACCCCTATGGTTTTGAATGTCCAAACTTCTCCTCAACCAAGTATTCCTCCAGCTAAACAAGCTGATACTAACATTGAACCCTTTCCTTCTTCACAAGTTTGGTCTTCTTCCTCTTCTTTCTCTTTGTCTGGTGAAAGCCTTAAAGCTTGTAAAACATAGATAAGAAAAAGGAGAAAAGGAATTAGTTTAAGAAGAAAAAAAAATAAGCAGGGGGACAGCCAAGAAACCATTGCTATGAATGTAACTAGTATGGAAGAACCTTCTGATTAACCACACAAAGTTAAATCCATTGCATGTTATGTAAGGATGAACACCTTCTTAGATATTATCCTATTATTCCCAACATATTAAAAGTGTGGTCCACATGCTCACATTAACCTTTGCCATCAGCATTTGGATATCATGTTGGTGATAAAAATTCAACTAGTGATAGTAAGGTCGATGGGAAAAAGGGTAAATTTAAGTTTCCTGGTAGGTTATGTGAAGGGAATCATGTTATTTACCTTAGTCCTTATATGAATGAAGCCTCAAAAGTGTTGGAAAACCTTGCATCTTCTCAACCTCATCTTCCAACTCGTTGTCAAAATCTTTCTCCCAATCTTGTGTTAGTTGATGAAGTGATTGATTAGAATCCAAATCCAGTCAATATCACACACTTTGAACGTGAATCCCATGACTTTGCTCCTAACCAACCATTGGTTGAGAAAATCGTTGAATTGACTCCACCCTGAGTTTATTGTACTTTTCTTGTAGAGAGTGAGGATCATATTGCTTAGGTTCTTCTTATTTCTTTTGATTCTACCAGACAAGGGGGAATTTCTCTCATTCCTATGAATCCCCCACCCCCAAAGAAAATAGGTTATTTCCTTTGATTGTAATGGATTGAGAGAACCTTGTATCCCTTCTTACATGAATTTTAAGATCATGGTAGAGGCTTATGATAATAATATCCATCACATTGTTTTAGATGAGGGAAATTATCTTAGGATTCTATCCTCCACTACTTGGCAAGCTTCAGGTTCCACAAAGCTTGTGTCTGTCGCTCCAAATATGTTAGCATTTAATAGAATAACTAGTCAATCATCAGGGATCCTTCCTTAGTTTCTTGTTACCTTGGAAGGAAAAATTGTATGTATTGGTGTTATGGTTGCCATAGACCCTTTGGACTTCAATTTTCTCTTGGGGAGAGACAATTTTTATATTATGAATGTTGTTTTGTCCACACTCTTTCAAGTGATGTGATCCCTGCATGATGGAAGGATTTTGGCCATTGATGAACTTTCATTTGTTACTCTCAATTTGACTTCCAATCATCCTACATCCCTAATAATTCTAAATTTCCAAGTGGTATCTTCCCCACTATAGGTTAATTATATGGAAACCTATCCCATTCACATACCTACTGATGAATATGAGCCTTTCACTATATTCTCAACTTATTTCAACCTAGACCTAGTAGATGATATGGTGAATCATTTACTGGGGGAATTGGAGCCTAATATTTTGATTGCATCCTTGGATATGTATCCCTTCCAGAGAATTGTTCTTCCATTTGATGATAACCACTTGGGAGTGATGGTTTCTTGGAGGCCATGATTTGATTTTGGAGAAAAGTTCCTTTTCTTATGTCAATCTTGTTAAAAAATGAAACAAGGTGTCAGGGTAGATTTATTTTTCTTGTTTCAATATCGTTAAAAAATGAAACAAGGTTTCTAGAGAAGAGTTATTTTTTGTGTGTAAAGCTTGTTAAAAAATGAAACAAGTTCTAGAGCATAGTTCCTTTTATTGTGTCAAGCTTGTTAAAAAATGAAAAAAGTTTCAGAGCATAGTTCATTTTCTTGTGTCAAGCTTGTTAAAAAATGAAACGAGGCAATGATCATATTTATTTTATTGTGTCAATATCGTTAGAAAATGAAACATATCCCCTTCTAATTCGAGTCTTTGATTAGATCTTGTAAATTCCTAGTTGATTCTCACTTGATATTGTAAATTAACCTTCATTCCATCCACCTATTAGTAACCAGTAGTCTACTTAGGTGAATGAAATGAAGCTTTGGGGGCGTGCGCCTTGATTTGAGTCATTATGTTGGGGGCATGCCAACTTATTTCAAGAATAGTTTTTCTCTATTTCAAGCTCCTGTCAAAATCAAACCACTCTCAAGCATATTTTTTCTCATGTTTCAAGCTTGTGAAAAAATGAAACCATCTTCAATTATTCTTAAGCATAGTTTCAATCTTTTGTAAAATTGAAACCAATATGATCCTACCTCTCGTGATTTCCATTTTTTATCAATATGTTTCTACTATATTATCCTTTTTTTTTTAATTCCATCATCACTGTTTGCTTTGTCGATCATATGCTTTCACTTGGTTGTTTTTACCCTTTCTTGAGGAAGTGTTGTGGTGAGTGGTGTTATTAGCCAACCTCTTGACCTATATGTGTTTTGTGGAATTCCATTATGACTAGAACTAGTTACTACCCTTTATGCCACTCGTTTCTCTAAGAGGATTCCATTTTTAGCTCTTTTCAGTCTCCCTAAACATGAAAAGATTGTTGAACACTTGTCTTCTCAAACTCATTAAAGTAAATGAAATGATGTCTACTCAGTGTAATTTTAACCCTTTTCCAGACTAAGATAGACTAACTACAAAAAAGAAATAGCTTTTTCAAACATGACTAAGAGGTTCTCCTGAGTATCATTTTCTACGTTTTCAAACTAAAGAGACAATCTACGAAAATGATCATCTGGAGTTTTCTTTTTCACCTATTTTTTAAACTCTCTAAACATGAAAAATATGTTGGTTTTTCACCTTTGTTGGAATCATAAAAACATAAAAAAATGATGAACTCATCGATCATGATGGGGCTGAATCACTCCTATAGGTTCATTAAACATATTGAGAGGGATTCATCCTAAGAATGAACTTACAGATGAAGCGTATGTTATCCTCCTCAAGATTGTCAAAAATAAGGAGGTCCTAACTAGTAATGATTGCGGAAATTGTGAAAACTTGATACTCCAATTTTTAATGGCAGCGAGTCCCTCTTGAACACAATACACTCCCACTCCATCTTTGTGGTTGTTGGGTAGGGAAATCTGATTTTCTTTTGGTTTATCATACTTTTTCAAAGCCCCTATTTTGGTTTTGGTTCAATGCTTCCAACTCTAATTTAGTGTCATCGTTGTGTTCAAGAAAATTCATTCAGTCAATATCTGCTACAATAATTTTAAGACTTCATGCCATGTTTTCCTTTCTTGGTGTAGTTCCATATCAACATCATTGTGATCATTTTTTCTCAAATCATCATACATGTTTCACGTCGTTGATGGGGGATACGTCAAGTCCCTCCTGTGAAGAGTCTCTTCCTGTCAACATGAACTCATTATCCAAGAATTTGACTTAGAAACACCCCTTTGGTACCTTGGTGCATGCATAAATCAATGGAACGTTTCCTCACTCCTCGCGATAAGTTTACATCATTTGCCTTTGACCGAAATATTTTGTGTGGTTTTCGACATCAACTCATTCATTCACACCATACAGATTGTACTAGAGTACCTTGATAACCATTAACATCATCGGTGGTTTATCTCGCATCTGTTAACAATTTACATCATTAGGTAGTGATTAGATGGTGTCTATCATGTTTGAATTCAGCTCATTGATTCACATGATTAGAATCATACATTGGTTAGTAGTGTGAATGAGATAGAATAACGTGGATTTAGTTTCATCCTACCGCACTGTGATTTCAGGAGTAGTAAAAGATCACAATGTATGATGGCTATGATCATACAAACAATCATCCATTCATGGGTCCAGCATTAGTCATCCATGGGTGGGCCTTTTGGTCATTATACATGTAATGTTAGCTTATGTGCTAAGCATGGGGATGCCTCCCTTACCAAAGATATCATGATGTAAATGTGTTATAAGAGAAGATGCCCTCGACCAATTTTTCTTGATCCTGACTTGTCACAATGTAAATCACTTTAGTCATTAGTTATAATTTCTGACTTTGCACTTTAGGGGGCAATCTATTATAGGCCATTTTGTCACATCTGGTCAATAGGCCCTCAAACTGGACCAATTCACATCCTTAAACATATTTTCATCATCCGTACAAAAATCCCTAAACATGACTCTACTAAATCCTTGATATTCTACTCTTGATTGTTGAATTCCAAAGATTTTAAGGCCTAGTGCACCTTGGCCTTTTAGAGACTAGCATTTACTAATAGGTTGAACCTCCCTACACCTATGTTGATCACCAACTGGTTTCTCAGTCTTAGGGGTGGATTGATTCTATAAATTAGGTAAAAATAAAAATAATACAAAAGCTTCCTCTACTAGAAGCTTCTTGATGTTGTTTCAACCATTTACCTTAGATAACATTTGAATTCTATCAGATTCCACATTGGATAAATCACCATATTATCCCTTGAGATCATCCCCCCATCACTTTTGGATCTCAATCCTAGATTGGTAAATGGATAAGAATTCATGAACTACCTCCCTCATCTATATATTTACAACCATCCATGGGAAAGGGGTTGGATTTTGGAGATTGATTCTACCCTCATGTTGTTGCTTTGAGGGTCATGATTACATGCATTAGGGTGAACTAGAGGCATAGTTTGTGGGAAGGAAAGGACAAGTCAACCTGGGGAGCTCTTCTACAAGATCAACTCCTATTTTTCTTTGTAACTCTCTCTCCATTTCTATTAATACAAAGAGTATACTATTTTCCTATATATGATGTTATGATTTCATGTATTTCAATACCATGTTGATCTATTTAATGAAGTGATTAGATTACAATACATAATGTCATAGATCTTTAGCTTGTCTTGTTTGATTGTGCAGGTTCTAATTGTAGCAATCATAGCTAGGATTGGAGTGTACAAGCCAAAGAAGGAGAAAATTTTGTGATAGATTCTAGGTAGGCCTAATCCCATCATTTATTTACTTTAAGAAAGACATCATTCCCTTTTATTTCTATTTTTGTAGGTCATTCCACTAGGTCTAAGTAAGACACTTCTTTCCATAGTCGTAGATTCCGTATAACACCAAGTGTGACCTTGTGCTTAACCCTCTTGTTAGAATGGCTTCCTAGAAGGCACTACGCCAAGTGGATTTATCTCCCTACTGCAAGCTGATAAGTTTGTTTTATAGTCTTGGAGTACTTAGCTCACACACTTATCTCCTAGACCCTAGCCTAAGCTAGTGTTGGTGTACTACCAGTAAAATAGAAAGATGTGTCTAGTTTCTTTGATTATCACATTAGTTATAAGTGGTTGTTGTTTATAGAGTTGTGATGTGGCGTGAAAATTATATGGTGTGAATGACTTTTGTCAGTAACCCTGAGGCATCTATATGTAAATTATTGTTTTCACTTCAATGAATTCTAACTACAGGAGGATAAGAGTTTTTTTACAACACACCAATGCCTATGATAGTGCACCTCTAACTAAATTTTTAAAGGTGAAAAAAACCAAATTTATAAATATGTTGACCCAAAAATCAAACCAAAAAGAGGAAGTAACCAAAAATAGGACAAAGTAAAGTCCTCAAGCTAAAATAACAAGCATTTCAAAAATATCAAATCTAGGAAAACAAATCCAAATAAGAAAACACACTCAAGCATTAAAAAAGAAAGCCAAAAGTGCCAAAGGAAGGCAATGTCACTAAGCAGGGTTGTAGCATAATGGCTCAACAAAGACCAATATTCCACACTGGTCAAAACTACACCCAAGAGGCAGGAAGGTTTAAATAAGGTCAAATGAGAGTGATAAAAATCTATAGAAACACACTCACATAAAACTTTCTAGATGACAATTACACAACCAATCACAACACCACCAATTGTGACAAAAACAAATGAGAGAAGAAAGGGATCACTTAGAAAAAAGTTACTAAATCCAAAGAAAGACAAAATTAAAATAAAATTCACATCTTAGATATTAATTTATCAACTAAATAGGCCTAAAAAATTAGATCCAAATATGAGGAGCATAGCTCCAACCAAACCACACAAAACCTCTAAGGAAAACCTTAGAGTAGAACCAGAGGAAGGATACAACACAAATCAACAAGAATATGCACAAATATGATAAACTTCACAATTTAGAGAAACAATAACAAACATATCCAACAAATATAGGCAAGTTCTGAAGAAAAAACACCTGAAAGATCAAGCAAGTAAGCTGAAAGAAAACCTGAAAATTGGGAAAAACGGATAGAAAATAGGTTGATTTTTCAATCAACCATATCTTTCTGATAGGGACACTATTTACGGTGGTTTTTTTTGGGTAAAATTTCAAGAGGATAATATATATATTTGGTTTTACTAAATTTTGTACAGAAAATAATAGAACAAGTAGTTGCACCAAAGGGTGAAGGTAAAAAAAACAAACCTATTTTCAACTGGTCATAACTTCCTCATCTAGGGTCCATTTTCGGTGATGTTTTTTTTTTTGTTTTAGGGAACAATTATTAGAGGATTCAAGTTTTGTGGTTAGTTTTATGAAATATTGTATATAAAATAGAAATTTTTGATAAAATAGTTGTGACCTATTACTTCCTCTCTTTTCATTTTGATAAAAAAGAAAATAAAAATAAAAACAAAGGTTTGGGTTTGAGATATTTTTAGACCTGAAAGAGGTGATTCCGGTAGAGATTTATAAGGTCATGAAACAATAGAAAAACATTGAAAGATGTAGGTTTTAACCCTGTACAGAAATTACCTGCATACGAATTCTAAAACACGGAAAATAAACAATGTGAGAGCATAACACATAAACCACTTATACACAGAGATTTTCCTCTGGATCCCAAAATCGGGACTACCAGATTGATTTTTCATTGTGTTCCTCTCAATTTTAAAATACATATTTATACATGCTGAAGCATCCAATACCATGGGCTGAAAATCATCGCATCCAAAACCATGGACCAAAAACCATCGCGTCCAAAAACATGTGTGAAAATCATGCACAAAACCATAGGTGGGACCGCCCAACCTAACATAGGTTCCAAAACCAAAATTTTCCTAGGTGTTGCCCCATACCCCATAAAGTGGGGTTACCTGCACCCCTCAAACACCCTATGAACCCCCCCCTCTAACCCCTGGTTAACTACATGGGCTAGTTGTGGAAAGAATATAATACAATGCAACATTCACCCACTTGTTGTTTTCTTTCCACAAGGGGCCGCAAGAGAGCTTAGTCATTTATCCAGCCCTACAATGTCCATTGTTTCTCTACACCAAGAGAAATTCTAAGAGCTCAAAGATTTTGTCAATGCATTTTCAGTATTCTTCAAAGTGTCACCTTTAGCAACAACACCTTTTTTTCTTCTGTCATATCCCTCACAAAGTGATACTAAACATCAATGTGCTTTGTCTTTGAATGATATGTAGGGTTATTTTCTAAGAAAATTGCACTTTGGCTTTCACAGTTTATCCTTATAGCTTCCTATACTAATCCCCTACTTGAACACAATCTTTGCAACCAAACTGCTTCCTTGCTTGCATGAGTGGCTGGCATGTATTCTGCCTATGTAGTTGATAGTGCCACTGCAGATTGTTTCTTTCTCATCCAACTAGCTGCACCTCCAAATAGGTTAAACACATACCCACTTGTAGATCTTCTCTGATCCAAATAACTAGCCCAGTCTGCATCAACAAATCCATGGATATCCAAAACTCTGTCCAATCCTAGTCTTCCTTGGTAGCACAAACCATAATCATTAGTGCCACGCAAATACCTTAAAGCTCGCTTCACTGTTGTGGAATTCTCCTTCGCTGGTTTTGACATAAACCTGCTCAATACTCCCACTACATGTGTAATCTCTGGTCTAGTACAGACCATTGCAAACTACCATCTACACTTGCATATGGAACATGGGACATATCCTCTTCCTCTTCTTATGTCTTGGGACACTGTTCAACAAATAACTTTACACCTACAGGAATAGGAACCTTCACCGGTTTACTATCCTACATATTAAACCTCTACAGTATTGTCTCGACATACTTCCTCTAGTTTAACAAGAGTTTCCTCTTTGCTCGATCTCTTTTAATTGCCATGCCCAAAATATAGTTCGCTGTACCAAGATATTTCATGTCGAATTTGGAGGACAATTGGGTCTTCAAATCCTGGATAATTTCTTTGTCATTTCCAACTAGCAACATATCATCCACATACAAGACCAGATAAATAACACGACCACCAATTAATTTAAAATAGACACAGTGATCTGCTTTGCTTCTGGTGATGCCAAGTCCCTGTATAAATGTATCAAATTTTTGATACCACATCCTTGGTGACTGTTCTAACCCATACAGAGACTTCTTTAAGTTACATACTAGTCCTTTCTTACCCTTCATCACAAAGCCTTCAGGTTGCTTCATGTAGATCTCCTCTTCCAGATCCCCATGAAGAAATGTGATGAGCCCTAAAAATGGGTAACTTATTGGGCTCAATTTTCCTATTATTCTTGATTAATCCACCATTCTTCATAGTTCTATGCATTCTTTTGAATATATTTATGTTAATTGAATGAATGAGAATAATCACTTGACCACAAAGTCTAATACGTGCTTATTGCAGATTTTTGGACATCTTTTGGACCAAGGTCAAGCATTTATGAGCAAGTTGATAGTCAAATACGAAGGAATGAGGTTGAGGATTCGTAGGAAGTGTGTCTCTAGCACTAAATGACCCCTTCCTCGAGTTCTCCACCCTCAGCTCAGAGTTCAACAACCCACCAAAATATGATTTCCAAGGGCAGCCAAGCATATTTTGTGAAGTGGCTGATTAACTGCAGCTTTGAGCAGCCAAGCTCCTAAAGTTAAGGATGGCTGCTGGGAGTCCTCAAGGTGCATAAGTAGGAAGGCTTTAAGCCTTAGTAGTTTAGCCATTGATCATTTGTTTTTCACACTTTAATGCAGCTCTACATTTCATCTCATCTTCGAACTTTTGATGTAAACAGTTTTGTGACACGATTATTTTTTGAGTCATGGAGATAAAGTTCACTTTGTACCAGCTTTGAGCTTTCTTAGAAGGCTATAGCTCTTGGGGTTGGGTCCAACCCAAGTGCTAGTACATCCTTTGTATACTTTTATATGTCTTTGCTACATTCTTAGAATAAATTATGTTATTTAGGTTAAGATATTGCTTTGCTACTTAGGCTGTTTTCGATGATTAAAATAGATTTTCATACTTCAGGTTGATTTGAAATTTTGGTAAAGGAAAAGATCTACAAAAATTCCATCAAGCAATCCTCAATCCCATATCTCCCTCCTTGGGACCATGAGCTGAGACCAAGGCATACTTGCTACCACAAAAACGCTATTTTTGCCTTTCCATGCAATTGCTAGTGTTAGATTTTTAGTTGGAAAAGTTGATACCAATTGTACTTGCATGTTTAAGATTTTTTCTCGCTTAGTTTCCATAGTTATCTTGCATGATTTCTTGTGTATAAACCTCTGTTCATTATGTTTCTGGTTTTTAGCTTAGATTAGGTCAAAATAGCTAGATCTCTGGTTTTCCTATTCTTTGTTCGATCAGTTTTGGAAAATAGTGTGAAGAACACCTATAATACCTCCATGCCTAGCCTTCATCCATCATACAACCTACTCCAACCCCTAATCCAAGATTCCTTCCCTTCGTTTGCCACACTTTTCCAATTTTCCCTAATTCCTACATTCTTGTGCAACATCGCTCCTTCCATCCTTGAACAAATCCAACAACATTAATCACTCCTTAGCTTCATTCACCAGGTCCTAGACCCCTTCACATCCTCAACCAACCTCCATTTCCACTTTCCCACCATTTTTTTACCATCAACCCTCCAAAATCCTCTTTCAGCTGTTGCTGTAGAACATCCTGTAGAACCCCTGCAGACTTCCTGTAGAAGTTCACGTGAGTAGTTTTTCAAGAAATAATCAATGTAAAACTCTCTGGAAGGGTATTAGGGACCCCTTAGGCCCTATTCTCACCTTTCCAACCTCCTACAAGTGCCTACTCCATTTCCTTTCACCAATCAACCTTTGCACAGTCAAAAATTGTTAAAGCACATGCATAATAATTCTGCAAAATTATTCAAAAATACAAAAAGATATTTTTTTCTAGATTTTACTTCAGAAGAAGCTTAGTCACATGCATTTCACCTTTGCAAGAGTCAATGGCATCCATTCCCACCAATCTCATCTCTTTTCTTGCACCAATAAGGTTGTCAGTAAAACTAGGGTTTGCTAGGGTTTGCGTTTCTTTTCAGCTTTCAGCTTCTTTCTGCAAGTAGACTAGCCTCCTTTGAGTTAGCTTTTGTCCATCACAATTAAAATCTTCTTCTAAGAGTTCATAGAAGTTGACTTAAGCTCCTAGCGGACTTGTGCCAGTTGATCAAGTGACAGCCTACGACAAGAGCTAGTACTTGTGGATATAGCACGATCGCTTCCAAGTTTGTTACGAATAACCGGGTTGATAAAAGTAAAGAAGGGAGTCCCAGGAGTTGCAACATCATTGCTACAATACTGGAGCCCACCATATTTTTGGTGCCGTTGCCAGGGAAGTGTCAGAGTATTTGTGATTGCTACTTTTCTTCTATTTTCTATTACAACCTTCTACCAAGTAGTTTATTTCAGTAAGAGTAGAGTAGTTGTTTCATTTCCATTCTGCAATTTCATTTCTGCAAATGTCGATTAAACATTTCCTACTTTCCTAGGCTATAATTTCAATTCCGCAAGTGTAGATTAGCATTTCAATTCTGGAATTTCAATTCCGCAAGCGTAGCTTAGCATTTCATTTCTGCAATTTCATTTTAGCACCATAGATTAGTCATTTCCTGCTTTCATTTCAATTTTTCAATGCTCATTTCAACAAAGTTTACTTTAGTTAGTTGCAATTTATTGTTCAATCAATTTTAGTTTTGCAGGTACAGGTAGAGAAAAACAAAAAAATCAACCAAAAATATTTCATTTCATGCCTCGTAGGAACAGAGATAATTAAGGAAAATTCTTACCCAACACCCCCACCACATCACTGAGTCACCCTTCTCTCTTCTTCGGTGGCAGTGAACCTCCAGAGCTACATGAAGATCCTCTAACAGAAGAAGATAAAGAAAACATTCCTCCTAAGACCATGGCCAAACACAGGAATGGTATAGGAGATGAGGAGAGAATAGAAGGTGCCTTTCCCATCCAAGAGACCAATGGGGAGATAAAAATGAAAAACATAAGTCCCTCAACCTTACTTCACTTCCACGAATTGACCACTGAAGACCTTGATACCTTCTTGTTTGAGTTTTTTGTCCTTTGTCGAACCTATGACTATGCAGAAGATGAGCAAAAGTTGAAACTTTTTCCCTTTACCCTCAAGGATGCAGCACTGTGCTGGTTCATGGGGTTACCTGGAAACAGTATCACAACTTGGGCTCAGATGCAGTAAGCCTTTAACAGCAAATACCAGGATTATTGTAGGTCAAAGGAAATGAAGGGAGAAATCTTTCAGATGACCATGGGAAGTAATGAATCTTTAGAAGATTACGAAGAAAGGTTCCAATTCAGTTATAAAAGGGCTAGGTGCAAACTTGACCCTGAACCTTTGAAGCTGGTTCTGATCCGAGGAAACCCTGAAGACCTTCTAGATACCCTCCATTTGCTGGCTGGAGGAGACATCTACCAACTACCTTATGATGACATAAAGACTATGTTTAGAAACCATTCTAGGAAAGCCAGGAAAAGAGGTAGGGGGAATCAACTTTCAGCCAGTGCCACCTTCTCCCAACATAAGTTTGCAAATCAGATGGAAGACCTTAAAAGTGAGATGAGACAGAGCATTTCCATCCAACTGGATACTTTCTGAATCCAAAAAAAGAAAGAGGAAGCTGAGAGGGCTTTTGCCATCTTTTGTCCTAGATGTATAAGGAAACATACTCGGAATGAGTGTCCATTACACTTAGTAGAGGCATGTTTTGTTTGTGAGGAAGACCACCCTACAAACCAGTGCCCAACCTTACCTAGATTTAAGCTATGTACCAAGGGGCTGAAGGAGCCATTGAACCGCTCTACTTCCTAAACCAAAGGAGGCCACATGGATCCAGACCTTACTAGCAGGGGATGGAAGGGGCATCCCAGACTTATTACAACCCTAACCAATCCACTCACATACCTTCTTGGGGTCCTCCTACTCATCCTTGTTGGTCCGCACCCCCTTCTTGGTCATATCCATCTCAATACCATACCCAACCTGTTGCTCATTTGTTTCATTCTCATGTTCAATCCCAACCTTAGTGGAATGCACCTCAACAAGGGTGGAGGCCCCAATACAACTCTCCTCCTACCATTTTGCCTCAACTACTTTCTCAACCACAACCATTACCTCCTACTCCTCCGAGACAGCCCCAAATGCCTGCCCAACCAAACCTGAACCCCAATAATAGATAGGCCCAATAGGTATATACTGGAGAGACAACATGCCCTACCTATGCTGTGGAGATTCAGGAGATCAACCTATGATATGGGAAGGTCCTCCTAGATATCCAACCTCCTCCTAAGGAGGATGAGGAAGAGAAACAGGAAAGTGAACCCAAAGCCATTCCACCCTTTCTTGAGAGACTAACTGGAACCACACAAACAAAACCAGAAGAGACTGAACTTCTGGGCGAGCTTAAATAGTTATGTGTGAAAATACCACTTCTCCAGGCCATAAAAGATGTACCAATCTACAAGAAATTGATTAAATAAAAGTGTTTCAAGCACTCAGGTAGGTGCAAGAGAGATACCCAAACTATCAATGTCATAGGAAAAATGTCCAACGTAATGTTAGGACAAGTAATCTGTCCAAAATATCTGGACCCTGGGAGTCCTATAGTTGATGTCGACATCAATGGCACCATAATCCCTAACACCTTGATTGATCTAGGGGCTGCCATTAATGTGATGACCAGGGACACCCTGCTCAAACTCAACCTTCAGAGTTCCATAAGAAAGACGTTGACAGTACTATAGTTAGCAGACTGCTCCACCGTGACCCCCGAAGGGATTGCGGAAGATGTCATGGTCTTTGTTGATTCTTGGTAGTACGCTACGAACTTCTTGGTCCTTCAGCCAAAGGCAAAACTCATTGGAAACTCCCTCATTCTGGGAAGGCCTTGGTTAGCTATCGTAGATGCTTACATTAGTTGTTGAGCTGGGAGCATGACCATCAAGAATGGGCCTATGTCCAAACAACTCATCGTATATCCTCCGGCACAACCTCTGTAGAACATGACTTACCTCTCTGGTTGGAGGAGAAGGATGAGGATGAAGTCTACTCTACTCCAGTATGCACAGTAGAACCCACCAGGGGAGGTCCTCAAACCGAGGATGACCTTGTTGAGAATTTGATTTAGAATCAACCTCCCAACATGCTACCATTAGAAGAGTTGGTAGAAGACACCCAAGCCAGTGTTTTAGTGGATCTCTGTGTGGCTGATCCAACCTCTCCCCGAGTTAAGAATTTGGAATTTGACCCTGAAAGAACCTTGAGGATCAACTCATCCCTATCCCCCTCTCAAGAGAAGGAGCTGTGTAGCTTATTGGACTGCCATTTGGATACTTTTTCTTGGGGCTATAAGGAAATGAAAGGAGTCCATCCTTCGGTTTGTACCCATCACATTTACATTAAAAAGGATTGTAAACTAGTCAATCAGCCTCAGAGGAGAATGAATCCAGCCCTTAAAGACATTGTCAAAGAAGAACTACAAAAGTTGTTGGATGTAGGATTCATCTACCCCATCTCTGACAGTGAGTGGGTTTCTCCTTTGGTGCTTGTGCCTAAGAAAAATGGGAAGTGGAGAATTTGTGTTGATTATTGAGAACTTAACAAAGCCACCAATAAGGACCATTTCCCTTTACCTTTCATAGATCAAGTGTTAGATGGGCTCACAAAGAAGAAGTTCTTCTCCTTCCTAGATGGGTTCAGTGGGTATAACTAGATCCAAATCAGCCTGGAAGACCAAGATAAGACCACTTTCACTTGTCCATGGGGTACCTTTTCCTACCGGGTCCTTCCCTTTGGGTTATGCAACGCTCCTGCCACTTTCCAGAAAGCAGTACTGAGCATATTTGCTGAACTGGTTCATGATTCGGTGGAAATATATATGGATGACTTTACTCCTTATGGGTCCAACTCCAAGAAGCATTGATTAATTTGGGAAACGTTTTAAACAAGTGTATTGAAACGAACCTATCCCTTAGTCCAAAAAAAGTGAATTTCTGATGATGAAGGGATCGTGCTAGGTCATACAATTTCTCAGCAAGGATTACAGGTGGATCCAAACTAGATTACTATAATTCAAAGGGTTCCACCTCCTTAGAAGGTAAGAGATGTTTGGAGTTAGAAGATTCATTAAAGGTTTCAGTAAGCTAGCCTCTCCATTATTAGGTCTTTTGGGGAGGAAGTTGAGTTCATATGGACTAACAACTGTCAAGAGGCTCTGGATGCATTGAAAGGTAAGCTGGTAACTGCCCCAATCTTGAGAGGTCCAAACTGGGCCCTACCTTTCCACATTCACACAGATGCCTCGAACAAAGCCATAGGAGAAACCTTAGGACAAGTTGAAGAGAAGCTACCATATGCTATATATTATGTCAGTAAAAACCTATCTAAGGCAGAGTTCAACTATATCGTAACCGAGAAAGAGCTCTTAGTTATAGTCCATTCCGCAAACAAGTTCAGACACTACATCACTGGTTATCAAATATTTGTACACACTGATCATGCTGCAATTAGATATTTAATGAATAAACTTGATGTAAATGCTCATATCATTAGATGGTTACTTTTATTGTAGCAATTTGATTGGCCATTGTTGATAAGCCAAGTAAGGTAAACGTTGTTGTTGATTTTCTGTCTAGACTAGATTTGTCTGTAGGTGAAGAAGGGGTGGTGGATGATCAAATTCTAGATGAACACCTATTTGCTATTTTAGTACTCTCTCCATGGTTTTCTAATATAGAAAATTACTTGGTTTCGGCAAAGTTCTCGCCACACCTATCCTCAAAAGAGAAGAGCAAGATCGTGAGGAAAAGTGCCCCATTCACATGGATTGGGGGTAACCTGTTTAAACTTGATCCGGATTAGATTTTTAGGCATTGTGTCAGGGAGAAGGAATTTTTGACATCCTCCTCACTTGTCATGATGGGCCCTGTGGAGGCCACTTTGCAGCAAAAAGAACCGCTTTCAAAATTGTACAGGCAGGCTACTATTGGCCCACTCTTCATCAAGATGTCAGGAGATACATCAGCCGATGTGACTGATGTCAAAGGATGGGAAAGCCGACTCCTAGGGATGAAATACCCCTCCAACCTCGAGTGACATTCGAGCCATTTGAGAAGTGGGGCATGGACTTTTTGGGTCCTATAAACCCTCCCTCAAACCAAAAGTCTTACATCATTGTGTGCATGGACTACCTAACAAAGTGGGTAGAAACAAAGGTAATCAAGGCAGCAACAGAAGAAAAAGTGGCTGATTTTTTGAGGGATAATATCTTCTACAAGTTCGGCTACCCAAGAGAGTTAGTCACAGATCAAGGAAGTCAATTTACTTATAACCTGATTGAAGACTTGCTCGCTCATCACAAGATTAAGCATAGAACTTCCACCCCTTATCATCCACAAGCAAATGGATAGGTGGAAGTTACTAACAGAGCTTTGGAAGAGATTTTAACTAAAGTGGTGAGTAGCAGTAGAAAATATTGGGAAAATTACTTGGTTGAGGCCACTTGGGCCTACAACACTACTTGGAAAACTACAACAGGTTTCACACCTTATGAGCTGGTCTACGGGAAGAAGGCTTTTTTGTCCATAGAATTTGAATATAACACATTGAGGTTGGCAGCTCAGCTAGACCTAGATCTTAGCCATGCACAACAAGAAAGATTAATTTAGTTGAATGGACTAGATGAATAGAGAATGCAGGCCCTTCTCCATTCAGAGGTGGTCCAACTTCAGAGAAAGATATGGCATGACCGTGTTGAAGCCCCAAAATTTGGGTCTACAACAAGGGGGATACCCACATGGTCCGGACCTTGGTTAGCAGCTCCTTTTTCATTTGGTATAGTGGGTCTGACTGGGGATATGGGACCAGTTTCCTAATTTATGTGTGTGTATGTGTGCAGAGTTGATATTTCCTTTCTAAAAGTTTCTAAGTGAGATGCTCAATTCTAACTCTAATCTAATGATATGCAATTGTATTCTAATAAACATAAATATTAAAATCTACACTAACCCAGGGTGTAATCCTTCTGCTATGTGATCTACAATGATTTCAGATAACAATTGATAATAAAGATCATTCAACTGTTATGAGAAAAGAATTCAATGCAGATAAACCACTTCGTATAAAAAGTTAGACGAAACAGTTGTGAAAAACATATCGCATAATAAGCTACTCATACATTAAGCATAAATAAATAGTTATCACCGTACAAAAGTTCCAAATGATAACTCAGGCATTCACGCATCAATATATGAACAACTGAACATGGATATCACTTTAACACAAAGGCAGAAATTGTTAAGAGATAGAAGTACCATTTATAATTAGTTCTACTCATGAGCTTCAAGTGATAATGATTTATCTCTTCTTAATCCAACATCCAGTAAGAGTACATAAGTGCAACATCAATAGCAGATATTAAATGCAGATATCAATAAATCCTATTCCATTCATTCATCAAAACATCCTCAGAGGGTGCAAAAGTGCATGTTCCGAGGGAAAGTTTTTGAGAAATTTCTGGACCCTTTCTAAAAGCATGAGAAGGGTTTAAATACTACTAACTAAATCTAAAAATAACTTATTACAAAAATGTAGGATACGGTTTAAATGACCATCCTTCTTTTAGGAAAAAATAAAGCAAAATTAATACTATCATTGTATCTAAAACTAACAACTAACTATTTTTGTATCCGATCCTTGAAATCGCAAGCATTCAGCATTTTCTTGAGAAGGGTCGGTTGGCTGACTTCAAACTTTAACTGCCTTGCGAAAACAAAATCAGCGAGAGCTAGAACCATCTTTTCGGCAGAATTGATGATGCATTTTAGAGTCATACACTGGCTATGTGGTTTTACTAAATACACCCAACAAGAATCCCAATTCAACTTATTTAATCTTTTGTTTGATTATGCCTTTTCTTGAGCCTTCTGTCTCTAGCCTGTCTATAATTGTTGTACATGTATACATACCATATTGAAGATATTTCGGACAATTGCTACTGGTTTTAGGATTCAAGTTTTTCTTTTTTACCTCTAGCATTCTTTTCTACGAATTTCTAGGCTTACAGGTGACTGAGCAATTAGAGGCCTTCCATTTCAAGAAATTTTACCCAGCGATGCGCGATTAGTGCCACTAATCGCGCATTGGAAACTGCCTCCATTTCTTGATTTGGGCTTCCTTGGTGCAATTTTTGCCCCTTGCATGTTTTCTTTTAGTGGATATAAAGCTCAAATTTTGTGAAAATAATGATTCCATAAGTTCTTGACCCAGAGTCTTAAATTTTCTATTTTTGATGTTAGTGCTATCCAATACCCATTTAACCATGTCTGTGTAGGAGAGAATTTTGGGCCTCACCACTACCCAGTGCAAGAACGAGCAAGCTAAATCTGCAACTGATGCTTCAGAATACCCCTGTGAACCTGCAGTAGTCGTAACCTCCATCACCTTGGGATTCTCTTCTTCAAGTAAATTATACATGCCTTCCCAAGTAGTGATACCAGCATCTCTGTTATAGGCGATGTCTGTATACAAGGGCGGCATTTCTTTTTCTTCAGAGCTCGGAGCTTTGCCTTTCTTCCCCATCATATCCTGTATACTGCTCTGTATAGTTCTTTGTTCTTCGTTCCTACATTTTACAAGTGAGGTGAGAGTAATGATAAGGAAAGGTGACGGGAAAGCTTTAAATGCCGAGGAAATAAAAATTATACCACCTTACGTGAACTGGCTCTTCGATAAGCACAAAACCATATTTCATTAACAACTAGAAACTAACTCCTTAATTGGCACTAAAGCGCATAACCAGGTCTCGATTTATGGAAAATATTTTCTCGAATAATGAGCCCTAAATATTTGCAACAAAGCGATTTTACGATTTTCTTCGCAATATTGCAGATCGCTGTGTCGCAATATCGCAATATCGTTTTATCGCTTTATTGCAATATCACTTTTCTGCTCTATCACAATATCGCTTTGCCACTCTATCGCAATATCACAATATTACAGGAATGCGGCATCTAAAATTTTTTGTTAATGTTTTTCCTGCGAGATGCGATTATGCGATATGTGCCATCGCATATCGATGGTTTGGGGTTTTTAACGCAAGCAATCTTTGATGCATGCGATGCGATATATGTTTTTCACTATGTAGTCTCGCATCATGATTTCGTGATCTTAGAATTTGGCTTGTAAGGGGGTATCGTATTATCCTTTTTGTGATGCGATATTTCCTAAGGAGTGATTTTATCTTACCTTATCATGAAACTTAGGCTTTTTTTATTTTTTCAAGGGTATTTTCCTAAGTTTATGATGGTAAGTCTTATTAAAAAGGAAATACAAGCAATACTAAATTCTTCAAATTTTAACTAAGGGTCCCCTCGTATTTAGCATTAGTAATAACACTAAATTAAAAGGGAGGTTGTTGCTGGCCACAATAGGCCGGCACCTTAAAGAAAAGCAATTGCAACCAGGAGATTGGGTGTTGTTACATGATTCAAGATATAAGGATTTCAAACGGATGTTGAGGACAAGATGGTTGGGACCATAAACAGTGGAGAGATGTAACGACAATGGTTCAGTCCTTATGAGGAGCATTGATGAAGAAGCCATCCCCATGCTCGTCAATGGGAATTTATTGAAAATCTACAGGAAATCCCTTTCTAAGCAGGAGTTCATTGAAACTTTGGATAAATCAATATTGGTAGTAGAGCAGGCCCCTGTCTCCACTCCAGCCACACCTTGAGCAAAAAAAAAATTAAAAAATAAATAAAAGATCCTTGGGTAAAAAACTCTTGGAGGTTCCCAGGGCAGATAGTGAGGGTGAAAACCTCCTGGAGGCACCCCAACTATCTCAAAAAAAAAAAGAGAAAAAGAAAAATAAACCTGATTTCTGTTGAATAATTGCAGGTTGCAGGAAGGACATTGTAGGTTAGGAGGATAGCACAAGACAAAGACAGAGGTCAGCACCAGGCTACAAGCATCCCTCATAATCCATTTCTCCATGACTACTACCCTTTCCTAAGATTTTGTCTCATTTGGACTAAGATTTCACCTCCTACACGAAGTTTTGTGCCTTCTATAGGAAGTTTTGTGTTTTCTACAAGAAGATCCTGTAGAGCCTGCAAACAAGCCAAAATCGATCTCTGAAGAGGACCCGAAGTTTGGGAACCTATCCATGAGGCCTGTAAACATTCATGCTTCCATCCATCACCATATGTCACCATTTTCCATCTCTGTACACCTCCATTACACTCATTTTTTATGTTC
The DNA here is from genome assembly GCA_000404065.3 of Pinus taeda. NCBI lineage: Eukaryota > Viridiplantae > Streptophyta > Pinopsida > Pinales > Pinaceae > Pinus > Pinus taeda. The sequence goes on along the minus strand of APFE031085215.1, from coordinate 30,624 downwards.
ATGCATAGTCACACAGAAAATCTTGTTTTCTTCATACTGCCAGCAAAAACTCCTTAATGACAAATCAGGCAGCAATTTTTCACTCCCCATACATATTACCATCTGTCTAGATTCCTCATCTATTGAGACCCTCATTAGCAGGATAGCCCTACTCATTCTAGCTAGCATTCTAGGAGGAGAAGCAGCTACATGACATCCTAAATGAATCCTGTAGCAGCTGATCTCGTTAAAAGACATACTCCAGAGACAGAGACAACAAATTATGGCAGAAGAGACATGCATGGAGCTCTTCTTGAATGTAACAACATCAGTAGCAACAGAGGCCAAGCATGCAGTATGCATATAGCAACAAAAAATAAAGGAATGGGTTCCAGAACCTGAAATATGCATAACATGGCTACGACCACGCAGGTAAGTGCCTAAACTCATTCTTCAATTGCATAAATCATATTTTAAAAGCTGCATGACTATGGGAATGGTTTGGATTGGGTGAAATCAGTGGCCAATCAACTGGCCACCCTCGGCTAATTACATATCCTCGTGAAATCCAAATGAGCCTCGTTACATTCAAAATTTCTGATTAGATGTGTAGCCAGCATGTGTGGAGTGTCCATTGAGAGAGAAATCATCAGGAATGGTAGTGGTGGCGGCAGATAAAGGGAGAGTGGAGGTGATGGCAGTTAGAAACACGCAGAAACATTATGGCTGTGACATCGGATCAATGGTCTGGTCTGGCCACCTCATCCCCTCACCACGAATCATGCTGCAGTTAAAGGACACCCAGTCGAAACATGCATCATCCTCTGTTCATTCTGAACTCACGACGTTCTCAACTGGAGTACGTATTCACCACTTCAGAAAATAGTTAACCAGTCATCCTCCACCAACTTTTTGGCCTATTTTCAAAAATCAACTACTTATCAGGCTCTATCGAAAGCACAACTCCATTCTACAGGAACCAGGAGCCTTCTACAGGAAGGGTTCTACAAGAAAGTCAGAGAACTTCTTAGCAGAAGGGAAACCCAGAGTTTTCATTGAATTTCAAGCTCCAAATGAGGTAGGCCTAAGAGAACTTCTCTGTGCTTGATTTGTTTGTACAAGGTGGTGAATTGAACGACATCAGTTTGAAAAATAAAAGTCTACCTATGTATTCAAAAAACCATGAAAGATTGTATGCATATTTTACTGTGTTTACCTAAGTTCTTTCTCTGCACTCCAAAATCTCCTCATCATTTTTAAAATTCTCTTGTAAGGAAGATACATGCTGCAGTAAAGGCCACACTGTGTGTATGAAAAACTGAATTTACATATCTATCTGTGTTGTGAAGAGAATTTGTGACCTTAAGCTCTGTTCTGCAAAAAAAACATTCTCTTTTCAATAAACCAACAGTCGAATTTTGGGTGGCAAAAACAACGGAATTATTGCTATCTGGTATTGTGAGGAACACAAGAGAAACTCCTTCCCGGGTTTAGAAGACACCAAATTTAGCTATCCTCTATGTTATATACCTAGGGGGAATAATATGGGGTACAAAGGGAGGTACCCAAGGGAATAATGTAATACTGGGATGGGCCATAGTAATAAATAAGGTGGTTAACCTGTATCATGTAAGGGACCACAAGTATTTAGTAATAATGTAATGGGCCCATGGTATTAGATAGATAGTACTGAGGGAACCTGTTATGAAGCTAGCTCAAGAAAAGATAGAAAATATAGATCAACGCTTTATAATTCAGCCTCTTCGAGGGGTCAACCTCCTTTACATTACATAAGTGAACAATTCTTGGATGATTAAATGACAAAACCTCCTTTCTATATATAAGAGTCTAAGGAGTCACAATATAACCCAGCTGACCTAACAATAATAATATAAAGCCACAAAAATAACAATAGAGGGATTCTATGGGGCACAGTAAATAATAATATGGGGACAATAGGGCACAACAATATTAAAAGGGTATAACTACATAAGTAATGGGGTAATCACTAGTATTATAGGGACCCAACATGCCCCTCTTCTTCAAAAAAGTGTTGTCCTCAACGCTTGAGTAGTTCTGGATACTTCAGTATAAAATTCTCATCCTCCCATGTGGAATCTTCAGTGGATAAGTTCTTCCACTTGATAATATACTCTAAAATTGATCAATTTCGTAGCTGCCGAGTTCTTGTTTTTGTGACTACTTTCGGTTCCAATATAATTTTTCCTTCCTTATCAAGTTCTGGCAATATTTTTTGAACTGGGAGCTTGTCACCTATAACCTTCTTTAAACATGAAACATGGAAAACTGGGTGCAATCTAGAAGCTGCAGGAAGCTCCAATTTGTATGCCATAGTACCAACCTTTTGCAACACCTTGTATGGACCATAATACTTTGGTGATAATTTATTATCCTTCTTAGCTTGCTTGAGGGACATTTGCTTATATGGTTGTAGCCGTAGGAATACCCAATCACCTACATCAAAACTTGTTTCGTTGCGATGTTGATCTGCCTGTTGTTTCCTTCTATTTTGTGCCAACATGAGGTTATCCTTTAAGAGTTGGAGGACTTGTTGTTGATGTTCGATGTGATGTTCCACTTCCTGAACCTTATAATTTTCTCTTAAATATGATGTGATGGATGGTTTTTGATACCCATAAAGTGCCATAAATGGGGTCATTTTTGTTGCTGTATGGAAGGAAGTGTTATACCATCATTCCGCCAGAGGCAACCATTTGACCCATTGTGTCTGTTTATCAAATACAAAGCAACGAAGATATCCTTCCAAACATTTGTTTACTATCTCAGTTTGCCCATCAGATTGAGGATGATAAGATGAGCTATGAGCTAACTGAGTACCAAGACAAGAAAATAATTCTGTCCAAAAATTTCCAGTGAAAATGGGATCTCTGTCACTTACAAAAATCTTTGGGTTTCCATGTAGCTTTTGAATTGTTTCCATAAATGCGGTAGAAACTGTACTGGCTTTAAATGGATGTGATAATGCACAAAAGTGTGCGTACTTGGTAAGTCTATCAACTACCACCATGACGACACTCTTTCCCTCAGACTTGGGTAAACCTGTGATAAAATCCATTGAAACCTCCTCCCAATGTTGGCTTGGAATGGATAAAGGTTGTAGTAGACCCATTGTCTTAATTGTTTCAACTTTATTTTGTTGGCAAACCAAACATTCCACCACAAAATTTTGAATATCTGATTTAAGGCCATCCCAAAAAAATTCCTTCTTAAGCCTATGGTAAGTTTTTAAAAATCTTGAGTGCCCTCCTAAGGGAGAAGTGTGCAATTCCATAAGAATCTTTTGTTTGATCTGGGAATTCTTACATAGGTATAAGCGATCTTTGTACCATAACGAATCATTTTTCCAACTAAATGTATCAGATGTACTGGAATCTTGTTGTAACGTTCGAATAAGTGCCCCTACTTCTTCTTCATTCTTCCATTCCTCCCTTGCTTCATTTATCCAATTTGGTTGGATAATAGTAATGGCACATAACAATGCTTCCACATCCTCATCCTTTCTTGAGAGTGCATCTGCCACCACATTTTGCTTCCCTTTTTTGTAGATGATTTCAAAGTCATAACCCAACATCTTTGTCACTCACTTTTGTTGCTCGTCAGAGGATAATATTTGTTCTAAAAAGTATTTAAGGCTATCATGATCTGTTTTTACCTTGAAGTGTCTTCCCAATAGATAGGGTCACCATTTCTTAAGTGCATGGAGTATTGCCAACATTTCCTTCTCGTAAATAGCTTTCTGTAAAAACTTTCCCTTGATTGGACGACTTTCAAAAGAAATGGGTCTTTCATCTTGCATTAGAAAATCACCAATTCCATTTCCTAAAGTATCAAATTCCACAATAAAGGTTTTTGTGAAGTCTAGAGAAAGAACTTTGACTTGGTTGAATTATACCAGCCTCTAGCATTTTTGTATCCATACGTTCAATTTCACTCTTTTGGGCATAGGGATATCTGTACAGCCTAATGTTTGGAGGAACACTTCCTGGAATTAGATGAATAGCATGATCATGATCATGCATAGGTGGGAGACCTTTGG
>APFE031085215.1:1578-24935 GCA_000404065.3 Pinus taeda | reverse complement strand
ATATTTATCTTCAATTCGTCCATGTCTGTCTTCAAATCTGTCTTCAAATCATCCATGTCTGTCTTCAAATCTGTCTTCAAATCATCCATGTCTATCTTCAAATCTGTCTTCCAATCGTACGTCTTAGCTTCCATGCCCTTTATCTTAAATTTCATGCCATTTATCTTAGCTTCTATTAGCTTTTGTGAGGCTAACATTTTTTGCACTTGGTCCTGTAATTTTGATATATCATGTAGCATTTCTTCCTCTTCTTCATGAGTCATGCTAGAGCTTTCAGGTTCCTTACTAGGTTTTTTCATTTTCTTTCCTCGGGGCATCAATTACCGATAATAATGCTCTACTAACCCTTTGAATTCCTTCAAAATAAATTTTCAAACCAATCTTAAGCAAAAATTTAAAAGAATCTACACACCTTGTTTCTCTTTGTAGGAGCTCGATATTGCCTCTGATGTATCTCTATACTTTTAGAACATCCAGTTATGAAATTACGACCGGTGGTATCCCTCTATGTCCTCTTCCCAATGCCACCAGTCTGATCCAAATTGGATTCTCCAAGGAAGAGTTATGCGAAATCTCCCACAGTGACTTGATTATAGAATAGTTCAGTAGAGCGAACTTGTACGACGTGCCACGAGTCACTGTTTCGACCTTTAGCTCTGAAAATAGATAGAAGAAACTACAGTCTGTCCTCTTTTTGTACCTTCTTACGAAATTTCAATCCAATGCTCAGAGAAAAGGTTATGACAATTTTCCCGAGGTCACCTGTTTGGAATGTAATTCAGGACTCTGCAAAAAGACCAACTTCCTCAGGTCATATCTCCACAAATATAGTGCAAAAAGCTCTGCAATTTGGACCCGAGAGTTAGCACGATGTCTTCTCAAATGGGTGTTTTTGTCAACTTTTGAAACGTCGTAGAAAAAAAGTTATAGAAAAAATGCCACGATGACCTGTTTGGAGCAGCGAAACCCTAGAATCCAAAGCTCTGATACCAAATGTTATGAAACCAGCTCAAGAAAAGATATAAAAGATAGATAAATGCCTTAGAATTCAGGCTCTTCGAGGGGGAAAACTCCTTTACATTACATAAATGAACAATTCTTGGATGATTCAAATGACAAAACCTCCTTTCTATATATAGGAGTCTAATGAGTCACAATATAACCCAACCGACCTAACAATAATAATATAGAGCTACAAAAATAACAATAGCGGGATTCTATGGGGCATAGTAATAACAATATGGGGACAATAGGGGCACAATAATATTAATAAGGGGTATAACTACAATAGTAATGGGGTAATCACTAGTATTATAGGGACCCAACAGAACCATGGTAATAACCCATGGTATTGTATGTATGAGGCCTATATAGAGGCTAAAGATTCCACCTTGAGAGATGTCAAGGAATATTGTATGAACAGGCATATGGCTTGTGGAGTGTTCTCCTTCCTTAAGGAGTGAATGTATGGTGTTGCCCTACCTTAAGGGTTTGATTAATAAAGTGAATCATTTCTATATTTAGATCTTCTTGTTCTTTGGTTTATGTATATTTTCTTATATTTTCAGGCCAGATCTATAACAAGTGGTATTAGAGCACTTTCTTGGGCAAAAGTGGAGAAGTTTTTAAAAAATTTTGCAGGAATTTTCTGGGGCGACAAGTTTGCAGATCAGATTTATACATTTTGGGGGAAAATTTGCAAAATTTAATTGCAGATTTCGATTCCTTTTTAAATATGCTCAATTTCAAAAAAACAATCGGCCGAATTGGAGTCCGGATGAGGGAGATATCACTGATCTAAAATTTAGTGGTGTTGTAAACAATTTATCAAAGCAGTGAGTTTGCGGCATAGATCTGGACATCTAGGTGCAAGATCTACAAAATCTAATTGTAGATCTAGATTCTCTGTGAAAAAATACCCAATTTCAAAAACAAATTCAGTTGAATTGGAGTTTGGATGAGGGAGATATCGCTAATTTAAAATCAGCTCTTTTTTAAGAATTTTTGGTGTCGGCAGGAGAGTTGCAGTGCAGATCTGAAATTTCAGTGCTTGGATCGGGATTTATATCACATAGGCAGATGCAGAATTTTGTTCCATTTTTGAAAACAGGTCATAATAGCAATTCTAGGCAATATTGACTAAACTATGACAATTTCAAATTTTCGCCAAGTAAGTGATTTGTTTTTTCAAAACACCCTTCATGGCAATTCTATATTTTACAGGAAAAGATGATGGTCCTACTATTGAAGAATACATAAAAGAAATAAAGTCGGCATGGGAAAAAAATTGGAAATTTTGGGTAGTGTACCAATTTAAAGATTAGGCATACAGATGGTGGAAATCAATTTACAACATGCAGTTGTCTGAACTTTCGGATAAAGAATTTGAAAAAATCCTTGTGGACAAATGGTCTCAAGCTAGAAAACAAGATAAGGGAAAACATGTGGGGTTATTTTCTACTGGTATCTCATTGCAGGTTCATGGATTGATTCAGAAGGAGAAAATCATTGTGTTTATAAATCCAAGTTGCAAGCAAAATCTCATAAATGTCAACTTGGCAAAAAAATTGCAAGTGCCAGCAAAATACATTAATAACACACAAGTTGATGGTGAGGATGTTCAAGTTTATAAGGATTTGAAGCTTTCTATGGATAAGTATGTGTTGCATGGTGATTTTTATACTTCAGATATGGATAACATGGATGTTGTTTTGGGATATCCTTGGATGGAATCCATGAGTACTATTAATATTAATGTGCAGAAGAAATTCCTAAAGCTTTGGTATAAAAAGAAGAAAATTACATTGCAAGATATTTCCATTAAAACCCAAGCAGAGACTATGGAGGCAGAAGCACAAAGCTCTAAGGACACTTACACATTAGATGATGAGCAATTGATGGTCGAAAATCAAACACAAACAGAGGTTGAAGCAGAAAATGTTACATGTGTTGACACATCAGATGAGGGCTCAGTGGTTGAAGTAATATTGGAAGATAAGACACTACAATAGGCACCACAACATGCACCAGATAACAGTCAAGCTCCAGTAAGGGGTGAATTAAAGAAAAAGACATCGTGGGTTAAAACTTCAACATATCATCACCCACATCACCCCACAAGAAAACAACCAACAAGATGGCAACCAATTAGCCTCAAGGACAACAACCCCCGAATGACAAATAGAGAGGAGCAAAGATCCACCTAATACACATCAACACAGAAGAGCTACCAAGATCAACTTCCATCTCAAGTGAGTGAGGCACCAGTGAGATCAAGGGTTCACCTTTATCTTGGATGGCTAGATGCAGGTGCATGGTACCAGTGGACTACTCTTTTGAGTAGATCTTATTATTTGTGTTCTTCCTATGTTTTGGGGATGAAACATATTAAGGGGGGTGGAATGTTATATACCTAGGGGGGATAATATGGGGTACAAAAGGAGGTACCCAAGGGAATAATGTAATAATGAGATGGGCCATAGCAATAAATAAGGTGGTTAACCTGTATCATGTAAGGGACCACGAGTATTTAGTAATAATGTCATGGGCCCATGCCATTAGATAGATGGTATTGAGGGAACGATGGTAATGACCCATGGTATTGTATGTATGAGGCCTATATAGAGGCTAAAGACTCCACATTAAGAGATGTCAAGGAATATTATATGAATAGGCATATGGCTTGTGGAGTGTTCTCCTTCCTTAAGGAGTGAATGTATGGTGTTGCCCTACCTTAAGGGTTTGATTAATAAAGTGAAGCATTTCTATATTTAGATATTCTTATTCTTGGGTTTATGTATATTTTCTTATATTTTCAGGTCAGATCTATAACACTCTGTTTCAGTGATTGACTTTTGTTTTCCTAAGCATTTTCTTTTCTGATTTATACATAAGAAGAAAACTCAACACCATGCTAGTGGGATTCATAAGGAAAGAGCCCGCAGACTCCAGCGAGCTGTACGAGCACCCTGAGGTGGTGGACCTTTTCACCGGAGCAAATTGGATATCCTTCTTTGACAAAATTTAGGGTCATGATGAAGAGATAACTGAAGAGTTTTTAATATCCCTAAGACCACATTCAAAGACACATGCCACAGTTAGTTTTAGGGGTTTGACCCTAGAACTCACTCCTGAGCTCATTAGTAGAATTACTGGTCTACCATTGAGGCTACCTTGGAGCAAGGAAAAGAGCACATTGGGCCAGATTGCTAAGAAAAGATTTTTTCTTTCCGAGGAGCATCCTGTAGAGGACAAAAATGGAGTTAGAAGGACAAGACTACCCCCTCTCTAGAGTGAAGTTAGTTATGAAATCATGAAGTACATCACATGTGAAGGGAAGTTTAGCATCATCTATGGATACCATTTCAGGTTGTTATGTGAATTAAGGCATGGGATTGACTTGCCTCCAACCAAGAAACTAAGCATCCCATATTTCCTTCTTTAATTCCTAATTGAATGTGGTACAAAGCTAAATGAAGGTATCCTAGACTAGGGTGCCCACCATGGGCTCATCAAACTATTGGTGGAAGATTCTTTACACACCTACACTATCCCCATATCTTGGGAAATCTTCAGAAACATGTCCAAAAATGATAACGTTAGAACTTTGGCTGAAAACATCACTCCATCCAATACTGAGGAGGGGGAGAAAACTAAAGAAATGGAGAAAAACAATGATAAGGGAACAAAGGACATCCAAGCAAAGGGAAAAATAGGGGAAGCACAGGAATAATAGAAAGAAATTAGCAAGACTGTTGTGCCTAAAACAAAGGAAGAAACAACAACAAGAACAACAAGGGAAAAAGAGGATATAGAGTAGAAATGAAAAGGCCGAAAAGGCCCAAATGAAGGCTGCCACAGCTAAGGAAGGCACCCAGAAAGAGAAGGAAATGACACACCCAGAGATATCAGTCACACAGACAGAAATAATGGACATAGAGATTTCTACATGAAGCAAAGAAAAAGACTAGCAGGAAGAGAAATCCCTAAAAACATTGACAAGGGAGGCAACAGCTGTGCTTGCCGCATTAAGCACACCTGCAAAACAAAAAGGAAAGAAAAAGAGGCAAACCTCCATGTACTTTAAAGCTAGGAGGAGCACACGGATCAAAGTGGGCAAATTCCAGCCACAATTAAAGGAACCTATTGTCATTGAGGACACAACCACTAAACCAAAAGAAGAGTCTCCTTCAAAGATATCTATCACCTATGAAAGAGGAAGCCCAAAAACCTCCACCTGGAGAGAAAGAATTAGGATGATGGACTCAAAAACGGATCTACAGGAAGCTGAAATGTCTCTACAAGAAACTCTGGCGAAGTTAAAAGAAACCGAAAAATTGGAGAAGGTAACCAAACAACCACGGGGAGAAGAAAAGACTGAAGAAATACTGGATCCAATCCCTCAGCCTAGCTTGGGCTCATATTACAACCTGTTAGAAGGTGGAAAGGTCATCCCGCAAAAGTTTGTTGTACCACTCTTCTTTTCATTGGAACAAGAGCGGGTTAGGGCTCACACTTGGATGAGGATTTCCAAATCCAAGGGAGTTGCAAACATAGGCCACCTAGAGGAACAACTAAAGGAATCAAGGAAAGAGTTGGCCATGGTGAGGCACATGGAAAGCAGTCAGAGAGCCAAATTACAAGAAGAGAATGAGCTGTTGAGGAAGCAATTGTAGCTACAAGAAGGTCATAAGGAAGATAGGCCATCCATTGTGGGAGAGCAGTAGCAGCAAGAAGGACCTCCAACAAACAGGAAAACAACTGAGGAATAGCAGAGAGAAGAAAAGTTTCCAACTGGTGTTGAGATGCTAAGAAAACTGTTAAGGGAAAGGAGTCATAGGAAGCAGAAGAAATACAGGTTTTGAAACAATAGGTGCAAGAGAAAGAAGCCCAAATGGCCTACATGGCCAGTTGGGCAGTAGAAGCCTTACAATATAGGAAAACTTCAAATTCATATGCATTATATCTTAAGGACCAATGGTTGCAATTTCAAATTAACACACTAGCCCAAAGGGGCACCATTCCATTCCAGAACTACAACCAGTTCATGTATTTGTGTGACAGTAGCTCAGCTGAAGATAAGGCCAAGTTAGCATAATTCTATTTACACAACTTGGCACTTCCAAACATGAACCTATGGGACCCCAATGCAGCATTGGGAGATGTGCAACTAATAGCCATGGCCTCTTGGTTAAATCGCGAGGAAAAGAGGGTAGTTGAAATTCGGGAAGTTATGGACAGGGAGCTGAGTGAGCCACTTATGATCAGATCAGAACCAAAAGATCCCTCAGCTTTAGTGTATTCCCATCAGCACCTGGCCAACAACCCTCAGGTTTTCCTAGACTACATTGAAAGATAATCTCAGGCCATTGCTCACTTTGAGGACATGGAGAGACTCTTGGGTGATAACTGCATCCATGCTTGCACCAGGGGATGGAACACATTTTCCCACAGTCTGAAAATAAGGGAGTACCACTCCCCAACTACGATGCGGGAAGCTTTGGCCAGAGTACCTCTCTACAAATAGTCAATGCAAAATTTGAAGGCCAATTGGATTGGCCTAAAGTTCAGTCCTCGATTGCTTTGGGACCGATGGAAGGTGTAAAAGAAGAAGAAGAACATAAGCAGTGGGAGGAGGTAGAGTGAAAGCCAGGGTTTCATGACCAAGAAGATGACATCACCTCAGAAGCCTGGGTTGTCAGAGAGGCAATCAAAGTAATCAGATATGATGAGATGGATTAGTTTCTCAGAGGATGAGCAACACATTCAGTAGGGGGTGATGATGAGCCCCAAAAATGGGTAACTTATTGGGCTCATTTTGCCTATTATTCTTGATTAACCCACCATTATTCATAGTTCTATGCATGCTTTTGAATATATTTATGTTGATTGAATGAATGAGAATAGTCACTTGACCACAAAGTCTAATACGTGCTTATTGCAGATTTTTGGACATCTTTTGCACCAAGGTCAATCATTTATGAGAAAGTTGACAGCCAAATACAAAGGAATAAGGCTGAGGATTCGTAGGAAGGGTGTCTATAGCACTAAATGACCCCTTTCTCGAGTTCTCCACCCTCATCTCGGAGTTCAACAACCCCCCAAAGATTATTTCCAGGGGTAGCTGAGTAGATTTTGTGAAGTGGTTGATTAACTGCAGTTTTGAGCAGCCAAGCTCCTAAATTTAAGGAGGGTTGTTGGGAGTCCTCGTGGTGCATAAGTAGGAAGGCTTCAATCCTTATTAGTTTAGCCATTGAACAATTTTTTTTCCACACTTTAGTGCAGCTTTTCATTTCAGCTCATCTTTGAGCTTTTGCTGTAACTAGTTTTGTGACATGATTATTTTTTGAGTAATGGAGGTAAAGTTCACTATGTACCATCTCTGAGCTTTCTTAGGAGGCTGTAGCTCTTGGGGTTGGGTCCAACCCAAGTGCCAGTACCTCCTTTGTGTACTTTTATATGTCTTTGTTGCATTCTTAGAATAAACTCTGTTATTTAGGTTAAGATCTTGCTTTGCCACTTAGGTTGTTTTCGATGATTAAAATAGCTTTTCATACTTCAGGTTGATTTGAAAATTTGGTAAAGGAGAGTATCTGCAAAAAGGCCATCAAGCAATACTTGATACCATCTCTCTCTCCTTGGGACCATGAGCTGAAACCAAGGCATACTTGCTACCACAAAAACATTGTTTTTGCCTTTCCATGCAATTTCTAGTGTTAGATTTTAAGTTGGAAAAGTTGATACTAGTTGTACTTGCATGTTTAAGATCTGTTCTTAGTTTCCATAGTTATCTTGCATGATTTCTTGTGTATAAAATTCTGTTCATCATGTTTTTGGCTTTTAGGTCAGATTAGGTCAAAATAGCTAGATCTCTGGTTTTCCTAGTCTTTGTTAGATCAGTTTTGTAAAATAGTGTGCAGAACACCTGTAATACCTCCCTACCTAGCCTTCCTCCATCATACAACTTGCTCCAACCCCTAATCCAATATTCCTCCCCTTCATTTGCCACACTTTTCCAATTTGTCCTAATTTCTACATTCTTGTGCAACATCGCTCCTTCCATCCTTGAACAAATCCAACCACATTAATCACTCCTTAACTTCATTCACCAGGTCCTAGACCTCTTCACATCCTCATCCAACCTCCATTTCCACTTTCCCACCATTTTTGTACCATCAACCCTCCAAAATCCTCTTTCGGCTCTTCTTGTAGAACATCCTATAGAACCCCTGTAGACTTCCTGTAGAAGTTCATGTGAGCAGTTTTTTAAGATCTAATCACTGTGAAACTCTCTGGAAGGGTGTTAGGGACCCCTTAGGCCCTCTTCTCACCTTCCCAACCTCCTGCAAGCATCTATTCCATTTCCTTTCACCAATCAACCTTCGCACAGTAAAAAATCTTTAAAGCACATGCATAATAATTCTGCAAAATTACTCAAAAATACAAAAAGATGTTTTTTCCTGATTTTACTTCAGAAGTAGCTTAGTCACATGCATTTCACCTTTCTAAGAGTCAATGGCATCCATTCCCACCACTCTCATCTCTTTTCTTGCACCAGTAGGGTTAGTCGGTAAAACTAGGGTTTGCGAGGGTTTGCGTTTTTTTCAGCTTTCAACTTCTTTCTACAAGTAGACTAGCCTCCTTTAAGTTAGCTTTCATCCATCACAGTTAAGAGATTGTTCTAAGAGCTCATAAAAGTTGGGTTAAGCTCCTAGAGGACTTGTGCCAGCTGATCAAGTGACAGCTTGTGGCAAGAGCTAGTACTTGTGCATATAGCACCGTCGCTTCCAAGTTTGTTATGAATAACTGGGTTGATAAAAGTAAAAAAGGGAGTCCTAGGAGTTGCATCATCATTGTTGCAATACTGGAGCCCACCAAAATTATATCTTCACATCCATCTATTCTAACTCAAAATCAAAAGCGGTAGCAACAGATAAAAATAATCTAATAGAAATTACCTTGGCAATAGGAGAAACAATATCACCAAAATCAATTCTCAGCACCTGGGAAAAACCTTTTGCTACCAACTGAGCATTGTATTTCTCCACTTTTCCGTCTGCATTTTTCTTCTTTTTGAACACCCATTTTCTCCCAGTGGGTTTCCTTCCAACTAACAACTCCAGCATATCGCAAGCCTCATTTTTGTGCAAAGATGCCATTTCATCAACCATGGCCTCTTTCCAAAGTTTTGCATCCTCTGAATACACTGCTTCCTTCACAGTTCTGGGATCATAATCAGTAATAGACAAAGAAAATTTTGAATAGAAAGTAGATGGACTATACCTTTCTAGCTACCTTCTTTCTTGAACTGATCTTCTCACAGCCGGAGTTTGTGGCTCTTCATCTTTTGATTCCTCTTCTGCTGTAGAGTTTGATTCTTCCTCCTTTAGCTCAAAGTCTATCTTCTGAGGTTCCCTGGGTTGGACTTCATGTTTAATAATATCTTTCACCTCTTTGAACACCACATCTTAGCTGTACACAACCTTCCTTGTTACTGGGTTCCAAAGCTTATAACCTTTTAAACCATCCTTATACCCAACAAAGATGTACTTTTCAGATTTACTATCCAACTTGGTTCTTTTCGCCTTTGGAACATGTACATATGAGTCACATCTAAATACCATCAGATGTGAAAGAGAGGGTTTCTTACCAATCCATACCTCTTGTGGAGTCTTATCCTTTGACGCTGATGAAGCTGATCCCTTGACCAGGTAACATGCTATCTCCACTGCATCTGCGCAGAACTCTTGTCCTAACCCGGCACCACTGAGCATGCTTCTTGCCCTTTCCATCAATGTCTTGTTCATTCTTTCTACAACTCCATTTTGCTGAGGTGTATATGGAGTAGTCTTTTGCCATGCTATACCACACATCTTACAAAATTCTTTAATATCCTTACCGCAAAACTCTTCACTGTTATATGTCCTCAACTCCTTTATCTTCTTCTCTATCTGGTTTTCCACCATAGCCTTAAATTCTTTAAACCTGTCAAAGACTTCAGATTTATTCTTAAGGAAATATGTCCATGTATTCCTTGAGAAGTCATCTATAAATGATACATAGTATATAGACTTACCCAGTGATGGAACCTTCACAGGTCCAAACACATCATTGTGCACAAGCTCTAATATCTATTTCACCCTCTTACCACTAGAGGGGAAACTCACCCGATTCTGCTTCCCATATATACAATTTTCACAGAAATCAAAATCCAGAGAGTTATTACTCATACTTTCTACCATGAAGTATTCGAAGGCCCTTCTCTCCAATATGTTTAAGTCTTTGATGCCACAACATGGTCTTCTCTCTAGAGACCACTAGATTTTCTGCTCCACTTTTAGGAACCATAGAACTATTGCACCCATCAACAACAGTGCTACCTTGTAGCTTGTATATAGTTCCAATCCGAACTCCCCACATCAATACTAGTGCTCCTCGAACCATTTTGTAGGTCCTTCTCGAAAACTGTTTTTACACCTACATCATCCAGCTTGCTTACAAAAATCAGATTTCTAGCTAATGTAGGAATATGTAGAACACCTAGAAGCATGCTAACCCTTCCACCTTGCAACTTCAACTTCACTTTTCCGCAACCAACGATACTAGCCTTCCTGTCATCCCCCAAGAAGACATCACCACGATCATATTTCTCATACTCGCAGAACCACTCTCTGTGGGTAGTGAAGTGAAAGGATGCACCTGAGTCAATCAACCATGCCTCATGATCTACATGTGTACTTGAAGAAGCCAAGTACACATCCCCACCTTCATCTGAGGTGGTTTTCACCTCTGTAGAAGGAGCATCATCAAATCCCTTTCCTTTTTCAGGAACTTTAGATTTACAGTCTCTTTTGTAGTGCCCTTCCTTTCCACATTTTCAACACACCACTTTTACAGGTTTTCCTAGAGATTTAGATCTCCCTCTAGATTTAGATCTTCCACTCGATGACCTATTTTTATTTCTGTTTTGGGACTGTCCTCATACAGACAAGGCATCACTGTTTTGGCTCTCCATATTGTTCCATCTCATATCCTCCATCAGCAAGGCTGAAATTATTTCATCAAATTGCAAAGCAGTTGCATTGCCACCTATTGCAATAAGTAGACTATCCCACGAATCTGCTAGAGAACACAACAAACTGATGCACTTATCTTCATCTGAAATTTTAATATCAATAGATGCTAACTGACTTACCACAGTATTAAATGCGTTTAGATGCTTTGTCACCACGTTTCCATCTTTCATCCTCACGTTATATAGCTCTTTCCGTAGGAACAATTTATTAATGAGAGATTTATATTAGTACAAAGTCCCTGACTTGTCCCACAAAGGCTCTGCCGTAGCTTCCCCTGATACATTCAACAATACTGAATCTGAGACACACAATTGTATTGAGCTCTTTTCCTTCCAATCCAACGTCTTCCATTCTTCATCTGACACTTCCATTGGTTTAGTACCTGGATCTATCACAATCCATTGATCTTTATCCACCAACAAATACTCCATCTTGAGTTTCCACAACTCAAAACTCTAACCATTAAATTTCTCGATCTCTATCTTTCCATTGCTCGCCATCTTCTTTCACCACTAGAATCGATCTCATAGATCTCCCATTGAATAGGGTCTACCACAAGCCCGAGCGAAACCCCTCAGCAACAAAGGTGTCCCCTTGAAGCCAAAACAGCTCTGAGACCAATGTAGGTTTTAACCCTATATAGAAATTACCTGCATACAAATTCTAAAACATAGAAAATAAACAATGCGATAGCATAACACATAAAACACATATACACAAAGATTTTCCCCTGGATCCCAAAACCGGGACTACCAGGTTGATTTTTCTTTATGTTCCTCACAATGTTACAATACATATTTATACATGTTGAAGTATCCAATACCATGGATCAAAAACTATCACGTCCAAAACCATGGAATAAAAACCATCACATCCAAAAACATGTGTGAAAATCATGCACAAAACCATAGGTGGGTCCGCCGAACCTAACATAGGTTCCAAAACCAAAATTTTCCTGGGCTCTGCCCCAGACCCCATAAAGTGGGGTTACTTGCACCCTTCAAATGACCTGTTACCCACCCTCCTCCTCCACCTAACCCCCGGTTAACTATGTGGGCTAGTTGTGGAAAGTATATAACACAACCCAACAAAAGAAATGGAAATCTAAAAGCATAAAGGGAGTAAAAGATCCCAACAAAGAGAGAAGACATCCAATACAAAATAGGGTAGACTCCCTAATGGCTTAAAATTATTTGAATAATGAATGAAAATTATTTGGAATTGCTTAGAAAAATGAAGGAGAGAAAACTAAACCATATCCATAGCAAAAAATAAGAGATCTCAAATCACGGAGAGAAGGAGAGAAAAGCCCCTCATTGAAACCACCATTCTGTTGCATTTAATTATGCAAGGAGTTATATCTTTGTAATCCTATGCCCTATGAGGATTACCAGATAGTAGATAGGAATGACTAACTAATACAAGTGAATATCCCCAACCATATGATCATATAAGCAAGTAATCATGAATTCTCTAATTATATAGGGTTTGAACCAAGACCTCGTATCCTCAAAGATTGGTGAAGGCTCTTGAATTTGATGTAGAATCATGTCACTCCAACTAGGATATCTTGCTCTTATGCCATTGATTTAATCCTACACACAAGCACAAACAAATAAATACAAAAAGTGATCTTCCATAGAAGATCATCAATTCAAAGAAATAAACAATAACATTAACAAATAGCTTAAGCACAAATATGAAAATAAAGGAACATATATCTCTTATTAATAAATAAAAAATGATAAAATTGTACCTTAAATCATAAGATCTCATCTCCAAAACCTAGTAGAATCTCCCCCTCTTTGAGTAATATGACCTCAGACAATAGTATGTCTCTCAATCTCTAAATCACAGTAGCAACATCTTGACGTAATTGCCACTCTCTCCTCCCCCTTTCCTCTTGGTGAGATTACATAGATTTATTTTATCCTTTGGGAGAGTGTATCTAGACACCTAGGGGCTTGACAAAGTTACGAAACCTCTACAATAATGGACCCCTAGAAAACTCATACACAAGTGGGTCAAGTTGATTTCCTTGGGAATGAAAAACTCTAGAAAAAAATTCACAATTATGAGATTTTTCTGAATTATCTTAATTATGAAATAATTATTATCTCATAATTATAATATTGGAAAACTAATTATGAGAAATTTCTCAATTATGTAATTTCACCCTTTTAACATGGGATAAATCTCACATAAGTAAAATAAAAGGTGGAAATAAGATGCATTTTAGCCAACATCTAAGGTAAGTTGAACTTGTGTTTTTCTCACTATAATGGAGTGGCAAATAGGGTTATAACAAAATGTAAAAGCTCTTACCTAATGATGAACTATTTTCTTAGTACCTGTATCTAAATTCACCAACCAAGACTCTGCATGCAGTTCTTTTCCCAAACTAAGCTTATCCATGAGGTCAAAATTAACATAAATATATTTAGCCCTAGGGTCATTCCAAAGAGAAATAACTAGACCATAGAGCTTACCTTCCATATCAATAATGTATGGCTAGTGATTTTCCTCCTTGTTATCAACAATTCCATAAATATGAGGAATGCTATGATCAACATCATTTGCAACTGTCTAGACCTCCTAAGGACTATAGATATGAGGCCTACCACCTTGTTCCAATGGAAAATCCTTCTTGTGATGATATTTGCCACATATCCAACACTACAATAGTGATATACCATCACCTCTCTTCTGCTCCTCTCTAGGTTGCAACCCATGTCCCTTCTCAACTACATTGAACTTCTTGTGAGGAACAAAATTTTCTTTCTCACAAGCATCCTGAGGTCTTCTGTGCTTCGGTGAGAACTTCCATTTAACTTTCTAATTACATTTCAAATCATGATTAGGATCAACTTTCTGCCTTGACTACTTATAGAAATGATTTAGTTTCTCAATGACCTCCTCTAATGATTGTGGATGATCAAACTCAATTTGGTCTCTATATGTTGTTGGCCACCCACTAGTGAACATTTGAATATTCTCTTTGTCATCTATTGGGCACGGGATCCCCCAAGGGAATTTTTGGGGCTTAAAGCCCAGATTTTGGTCAAAAGTTGTAACTCTGATGTAAAGACTCCACATTTTGTGGGCGTGGAGTGCGTAGCTTATAGATGAGTCATAGAGTTGTCTGCCCTCAATTTTGTAATATAAGGTTGGCTATAGAGATCTACCCATGGTCCGCGGGACCATGAGATTGTATAAATATACCAAGGCTCTAAGTTGTAAAGGAAATAATTAGGAATAAAAAGTCCAAGGATGAAGAGTTGAGTCATATCTGAAGTGTAAAGTCTAGTTTTGGGTCGTAGAGTAGGAGAAGGATCTGCAACTGAGTGTGCAGAGGCCTAGTAGTCTGCAGCTAAGTGTGCGGACCCTTGCAGCTGAGTGCACAAAGTGAGTCGAGTCTGTAACAGTTGGAAGCATTAATAAAGAGAAGTTTTATATCATTCCTGTGTATTTATCTCTTTTTTTCTGCATTGAATGTATTGGGTATGAATTGAATTTTTACTATTTATATGATGCGTGAACATATGTGACTGTAATAATTAAGTGAATGTGAGATAAAATATTTGATTACATGAAATTAAATAAGATCTTTAAGAAGATAAGTAAGATCCATGGTATAGTTTGGGGAAATAGCATAGATCACTACCATAGTAGCTTGAAAGCACCTCAGCGCCTGGTTACGCACTCCACGCCCACGAAGGACTGCAGGTCAGTACAATGCACGAAGTGGCCTACATGAAGGTAGGCATGGTTGGACTAAGTCAACCCCTCAGACATCTCAAGGGTGCGGAAACTTGGTTCCAACATCCCCCCATACTACTTTGGGTGAGACTTCAGTCCACACTCCGTGGGTTGATGCCAAAAGGGCCAGTAGTGTAGGGATTTATTTGGCTAATAACTCAAAAATTGGGTTAGGCCCCATCAAGCCAACAAATGGATCTGTTGTCAGGTCCAAAATCTTAAGAAGGAAATTGAAGGCTGGTTGGACAGAAGAATTCACGAGTTCATGTCGTAGGAAAACAAGAACCCACGGCTATCAAAAGAAGAGTGGTTACACTGCTAACTGTACAGAGAGATCCACGGAATTGTCTTCATATCTTTGCCTACTGAGCTGTACAAGTGGATCGCGAAGCTAGCAAATAGCCAAGGAAGGTGGAAACTTGACGGTCCTATTGTGTGGACCCCATAGTTAGTGTGTAAGTTGGAAGCATCGGAAGATAATATTGCATGCACTATTTATTAGTGGCTCGATCAGATTATAGGAGGATTCATTACCGAGTTTGCGGTTGACACCTCAGTTAGCTACAACAAGGAATAACAATGCTTTCTCAAAGGACCGCAAGGTAAGTACATAAAGCCTTTGAGTACTTGGATTAAAATGCTATTGTGCGAAAAGAGGGTTACGTAGTTACCTTGATGTTCGGGGCTACGTGAAGTGGAAAAACTTACAGGAATGAAGGAAATAAGGGACCAGAAACTAACCTCTTGATTTCACCTCTGTGAGGTGACGAGGAAGAACTCATGAAGGTCTTGCCATGAAGTGTGATCCATCTGATAAGGCAAAGAATTCTGGGAATACCACCCCCACCTAAACTGCCACCAGCTCCACTGCCATCACCCACATCTTCACCCATACCATCTCCGCCACCACCAAGATTCAATATGGCAAGCACAATGATGTTTCTTGTGTTCAAGGGTTTGGGAAATGAGGATCCGGATCAATTTTGGTTCGTGGTAAGGGCTGTATAGGAAGTGAAAGGAGTTATAGATGACAATATAAAGAAAGTGACACTGGTTACTGCCCTGCAGGATTGTTTGTTGACCTAGTATATTAAGCACTCCAATGATAATCCAAATGCAGGAATCATGGATATCCAAGTGGCGCTAAACAGAGAATTTAGCAGGCCAAAGACTTAAGCACATTCGATCATTGGATTCAAAGATATCATGATGCTACTATGCGAGACTCCTTGGGAGTTAGATTAGAGGCTGAAATGCATGATTCACGAAGCTAATATGAATCTCACAGATGGATAACATCACGAATGGTTTGTAACGTCGCTAGCACCACATCTGAGGAGTGCGCTGTCACAATAGAAATTAATGACTCAAGCAGAGGCCTTAGAGATTGCGATGAGGCTGCATGAGACCTCGATGGAAGATCCTAACTTGGGAGTTCAACAAATCCATGCGTAGATAAATAATTTATGCCTAGATATGTAGAGTCTAAAATAGGACAGGACAACTCAACCAGAAGTGCGCGAAGAGGTGTGGTGTGTAAAATGCAAGGGTCAAGGTCATGATAAGGACCACTGCCTAGTTTTCACAAATTACCTCACAAGAGGAGGGTCGATGCCCTTAAGACCGGAATTGAAAGTAGGACCTAGCGCGGCACTTGCTTTGTGGTGCACGATTTGTGAAATAGTTGGAAAACATGCCACAGACAACTTCCATTTTTCAAAAGTATATGCAAAATTCACAATAGTTGTTCTAATACTTTTGTAGGTCAGTGGGACATGATGAGCGCACTTGTAGAAGCTATGAGTTAATGATGGATAGAACTCCCACGTACAGAGTTCAGGCCAAATTGTGGCCCCTAGACTAGAATGCAGGAGTGGCATGAATAGGATTTCAAGGGCATCGACGAGGCCGAGGCAGAGGATGACCTAGAAGAGGTCGCGGTGAGTTGATATGCTAAAATTGCAGATGGCCAAGACATTATGCCCATGATTGTATGAATTTGACATGATTTTCATGTTTATATTACACCTTGTTTAATCATGAGATGGAAGATTGTCCTACACTGATAGCTACGATACATGACAAAGGAGCACTACCACCTCCCCCAACTCAGAACCTACAAATGATGAGGTCTGAGCTACACGAGGAAGATCCAAATGTGAAAATTGTGCTCTAGAGTGGAATCGCAATAGGAGATGACAAGGGAAAACATCTAGAATATATTACTTCGGTTTGCAATGCTCCAGCAAAAGAAGTAGACTTTTATTTGGAGCACGCTCGAGAAACCTTCATGGAAGCCACAAAGAGCTTCGTTGAGGCCTCCACTTTAGGAAACAAAGATAGATCGAAGCCGGAGATGGACCCATCCATGCTCACAATGTTCTTGGAAACATATATGAAGTTACTGCATGATAGTAAAGGTGTAAAACGTTTATAGGATCTCATTAATAGATGCACTGGGACTACGCCAGGAGAACCACGTGTAGACAAGAAGATCGGAAAACACAAGACAAGAATGGGAAAAGGAATGTGATCAACCACGCAGATTGGAGAATATGAGATGGATCAAGTTATCCTAGATTTAGGATCAGATGCAAATGTTCTGTTGAAGCAGGCATGGGGGCGAATGGGGAGACTTGCACTATAGTGGTCTCCCATTCAACTACAAATGGTGAACCAACAGAAAATAATTCCCATGGGGCAATTACATGGAATAATTGTGGAAATTGAGGGAGCGAATGTGCCAGAAGAATCTGAAGTGATAGAGATTTTTGATGACATCAATCCCTACCCCGCACTCTTAGGAATTGATTGGGCCACTGACATGAATAGGGTGATTAATCTGAAAAAGCAGAAAGTGATTTTTGAAAAGAAGTGACTACGCATAATTATACCCTTGGACCCTACTAAAGGATCATGCTATACATAGCCAGTGTGTGACTAGAAAGAGATGATGACTTGGATTACATCTATAAGATAAAAATGTGGAACCAGGACTAGGTGAATCCCATCGTGGATGGGTAGATTGCATGGGAGTGCAAAAGCTCTTGTACTTCGGATTCAGATGAGGAAACAGAGTGATGGAATAATTGGTTACATGAGGTAACTACACTAAATTGTAATATGATGAGAAGGTCGATGTGCTGTGTATACAGAAGTAAAAGACCTACCTACTTATGATGGCCTAAGTGAGGTAGATACCTTCTTGAATAAATTTGAAAGGGAGGTGCAGGAAAAGGAACAATTCTAGGCCTTGGATTGGGTGCTGCACAGTACGCTCGTGAGGTGGTGGGGTATGCATAAAGGGAGTTTTGATGACTGGCATGAATGTAGGAGAATGATGCACACAAGATTTTGGAAGCCTAGGGTGTGATCGACAGACAAGTACAATGGACGGGATAGTCTGCATGCGCATCTAGTCAGGTGGGTCCACATGAACTTCACACTGAACTATATGGTCACTAAACATGTGTTGGAGGGGAAAATGTGCAAATGGCTCTTAATGTTGGGAAGACATTACGTAGAAAGCACAATCATGTAGAAGGTCCTCCATGTGGAAGCGTTCAACAGGGTATGCAAAATGCTGAGCAAGGTATGCAATGCGCAGCGAAGTAATTGGGACCAGCACGTAGCTGTAGTATTATGGGCTTATAGGATGACATGCAAGAAACTGATGGGACAAACATCTTTTCGACTTGTCTATGGAGTATAAGTTGTAATGCCTATGGAGTAAATTGTTCCTAGTCTTCACATAGTAGCGCTCACAGGTATGATAGATCGCAGAGCCCTGGAGGAGAGGCTCATGCAGTTGGAGGAGCTCAAATAAGAACACTTTTTGGCTGCATTCCACCAATAGGTGCAAACGTAGCGTGAAAATGCCTGACACGATTGACATATTAAGTTGCACACCTTCAAGGCAAATGATTTGGTGTTGCTATACAATAGTAAGTTTGATCAATTCCAAGGGAAGCTCAGAATGCGTTGGTAGGGACCATATGTTATTAAGGAGATCATAGATGGTGGTGCGATGCAGTTGGTAAAGTTAAATGGAGAACTCTTCCCAGGAAAAGTCAAAGGCAGTTGTTTGAAGGCATACACAGGTGGCCCGACCATCTGACTAGTCATAGGAAACATAGTCTTAACACTCTAGGCAGTTGAAAGGAGGCGCGAGACTATAAACTACTCTACCCAGGAGCTGCATGATATCAAGACTGCGCGCAGTAGTGAAGTGTCACAAGGTCTGCGACAATGCGAGGGTAGTTGTGCTACCATGTAGGTTAGCGAGAAAGTGACCGTTTTAGTCATTATTCACGATGTGATGCTTGGTTTGAGACCAAATGGAGTGGGAAACAGGAATCTAAGGCAAACTTTATGGGGTAGATTTGGGACAATCTGCCACCAATTGATCATTAATGGACCGAAAATGGGGGGAACGGTCGAATTCGAATTCAAAAGGCACTATAAATTGCAAAGGGCTTCCTAGCAAACAACACTTGGAAATTTGAGAATTGAGTTGTTGCATGCCCAGAGATTCATGAACCTAGATTTGTTTGATATTTTGAAGTTAAAGGTATTATTTGAGCACTTACCTAAGTCGTTGAGAGAATTGTGGAATAGAAGTATGGCAGCGCCTGAGGAATCAATGAATACTAGAGCATTGACCACTGAGGAGGCTGCATAGGCCATAACGGTAGGAGAAGCCCCAAAATGTGTCAGGATAGTCACAAAAATCCCTAAATTTCCATGCACATCGAGACCTAAGAAAGACAAGCTGCCTATGGTCCTGGTGCATGTGTACCCTTGGAATCCGTTAAGGACGAGGCTTTCCATGGAAGAAAAGGGGAAGGTGATCAATTTGGAAGCCGATGAGGAGGAGGAAGACTTTAAAGAAATCTTGGTAGAAGAGGAAGAGGACGTAGAGATGGAGGTGGAAACCCAAGGTGTAGATCCTTTGAGTAGGCTGCTAGCGTATTTTCCTCCATGGAAGAGGAACGCAAGGGTGAACAAGGACCTAGATGAGAGAAAGAGCTCTCTGCAGACCCCATTGCTCCCTGATGTCATCATTTTTTACGGAGTGCACTTGGGGCAAGTGTCTGTATTAAAATTTGAATACTGGGATCTCACAGACCACGAGAAATTCCCATATTTACTGACCACAATTCATGCACAAGAAGAAAAACACATCGCCAGGAGTTATAGAGTTGGAGCCACGCTAATGGTTGCGTGGTGTAGAGAAGGAAGGGCTATTAAACCTACTCTGGGTGCCACATTACCATCGTGTCCTAGTGACTATTTTCATCATCAGGTAGTTGCTTTGTATAGTGCATGATGGGTGTTTGTTTCTGGAGGAGCCTATCCCCATCACAGATCATCTGATTCACAAAATTACCCAACTCCCTTGTAAAGGGGAGGACCCAGGAAATATCTTCGAGGGTAAGAGTGAAAATTTGGCCATTGTGGAGGCCATGAAGAAAAAAATCAAGTTGGAGAAGAAGAAGAGAGGGTACGCAATTTCTAGCATCAACAATGCTATGGTCAAAGTCGCGATGCAGATATTGGCTGGGAAAGTTATGCTGAAGTGCTGCACAGATGAGGTGCCTGCAAAAGTGGTTGCACTTGCCATGCAATGCACAGAATGGGTCCAGTTTAACTTGGAAGACTACCTGTGAAGAGAGTTCCTAGAGAACTGCCATGAGGGACAGGAGCAGGGGAAAACTTTCCACTATGCATGGCTTCTACTAATCATACTGGTAGTGGCTTGGGAATTTCCTGAGGATAGCCAGTTCCCAATGGTTGCGTAGGATATTCCAGAGGCAAAGAAGTACGATTTTCTATGGGAAACCAGAGATGCACAATGGATCAGAGACATCAAAATATTATGGGTGTTCATGGAGATAGAGGAAGCACTGGTTACAGAAAATCAGGCCAACAGGCTTATGGTCAGTGCGCTGAAGGGATTTGGGATAAATATGGTTGTGCTCCTTCGAGAGATGCTCTATGTTTTGCAGGATGGAGTTAGTGTAGAACTACAAACTAGGGAGGGTCACGTGCTCCAGGTCATGAGAGAGCAGTGCTTCAACATCGAAGAGTTGAGCTTGCAGCACAACGAGGTGGTGGTCTAGAACTGATATATTATGTAGGTGGTCGACGAAGCCTGCAAAATGGTCCCGGAGCTGGCTATCCAAGCAGAGGAATAAGTGGAGGCGTGCATCTTGAAACTAGTAGCAGGGGTGCGCAAAGTGAAGGAAGAGATGAACAATGTAAACTTTGAAATGGGAACTGGTACTATTACCCGTTTCGTAGAGATCGCAAAAAAATGACCTAATTTTGAAAAGGGGTGATGCAGAACACACATGTTTTTTTTAGAGCATAGTTTTTGGAACTTTAATTTTTTTCATGTACATTACATTTTAGAATGGTAGTGATTTTCATGCTGATTTAAAAAGGTGAGTATTCTGCGCCACACCCTTTTTTTAAAAGACCTATTTTTTGACTTTAAATTTTCTAGTGTATGAAACGTAAATAATTATTTTCTAAATTTGATAGTTTTTGAAGTGTTCGTTTTCTTCATATTTTCTTGTTTTCTATTTTAATTTTAATTTTTTTTGTAGTGGGGTTTTTATTGTTTTGCATTTTGAAATTAGAAAGTCGATAGTTTGAATTTTAGATAATCTACATATTTATACATCCTTAATTAATTTTTCGATCCACATGAAATAATTGTTTCTAAAAAACAATATTTTTTAACAATGGACATAAAAATAACCATTTATAACATAAATACAACAAAAAAACTAAAAGTTTTGATAATTTTTTCCTAGAATTGACATGTCAAAATCACAATTTTTATACAAAAAGTTTAACTAAAAATGGTTAAATAATAATTTTTTTTATGAATTTCATGTCAAAAAATTAATAATAATCATTTTTTTCAAAAAATAATGATTAACTTAAAAATCAATGTGAAAATCACAAATTACAAATATTGAACACATAACAACCTTAATTGATTGATTGTTCTTCTCATAAAATGTCAGTCAAAACATTGCTAAGCTTGATTTCCAGGCATAACTTAAATTTAATCAGCAATGTCACGTAATCCAAACTCTTCATCCTCCAGAGTTTCATCATTGTCTTCTTCCACAATATTTTCTGCTTCCTCTTGCTCATTTTCCTCTTCTAATGGGTCTTTGATCTTTGCGAATCTCCCAATGTATGTCTTTCCAAACATTCCATGTAATGGTGGTTGGGGTTCCTTTGCCTTTTTTGTCACACGTGATTCACTAGTTCCCCTTTCTTCATCCCAATTTCTTGCATTGCATCTGGAAGAAATTAAAGAGCATTAATTCTTTGTTGAATGAAATTGCATTGTAATGGATCTTTCTCAATTGCAATTCAATTTCTTCCTTTTTGAAGGCAACATGCTACTGTTGTACCTAATTATCAAGCACAAAAAAAATAATGAAGTAAATTAGTACAATGACATATTAATTAAAAAAATAACATATTGAAATTCAACATATAACAAAACTTACCTAAGCCAGAAAATAAATCCAGAACCCAATCTCCTTCATTTGAACATATGTCTATAAGATAGTTAATCAATAATTGTGGTTTTTGATAAATGTTAACTATCTCTCCTTTTGCTTCTTTGTCTTCATATGTTGGTTTTCTCACAACAACATCATAACTCAGTATTTGGCTATGACTCTTTCCATCCACCTGATTAAAAATCATAGACATACAGCTATCATATTTTTCCCAACTATCAATATGAATGAACTCACAATCATTTATAAATACTTGATCATCACGATTAAGAAGATTTGACTTTTTCCTGTAACATGAAATAGTAAAAGTTCAATCAACTTGTACATAAATGAATTTTTCAACATTAATCACATATACATTTTAAACGTCTTACCATGTACGCTGCATCCTTCAATTTGCTTTCCCTTTGAAGCTTGACAATATCATTGCCAATTGTGTATCTGAATGAAATGTCACAAATCTCCATAATGGTGATGACGTGACTTCTAAAAATCCCGCAACCAGTTTACTAAAAGCTTGATAAGTATAAGGATCACTATCATAGTCAATATTTGGAACATTGAAACCATGGGGAATATATCCAATAACTAGGGCATACTCCCTTTTAGGTATGAGTTTAGCAATGTCTTCACAATCGCCTTATATTACTTGATATTGAACAGTGTCTAGCCCATTCCAAATGAAATGAGTAAGAGTTGGATCAAGTTCAACATTCTTAACACGTTGCTTCCTCAGTCTTTCAGTCTTTATTTTTTCAATAAAGGTTCTGAAGCTAGTTGGTGCTCCATTATCATCCTTCTTCATCTTTTATAAAATAAACAAATATATGTGTAAGTTATAAATTAAAAATAGTACACAGATGAATAAAAACTAATGTGTAAATCAGGATACCTTTTTAAATGCAAGATAAAAAGCTTTTAATGTTGATGTAGAACTTGAATCTGGATAGTTGCGTACGACATCATCCCAACT
>APFE031085214.1:0-37578 GCA_000404065.3 Pinus taeda | reverse complement strand
TAAATAAATAAATATATATATATATATATGATGAGGAGGAGGTGACCCAAGCTACCCCTATCGCCAGTAGAGGACGTGGTCTACCTCCCGTACCTCCTGTGGTCTACCTCCACCGACCACTACATCTAGAGGGGCAAAGGAAATCAGTGGTATTAGACTTTAGTTATTTGGTTCATTTCATTGTATATGACATTATGACTCATGATATGAGATACATTATTATATTTTTTGTTGATATTTTGAAGTTGAGTTGGGACTCAGGAGTCAAGACTTACTATTCAGGTCATGATTCACTGTTATATGTGATTTTAGCACTAGAAATGATATTAAACATCTTATATATTTATTCTTCTATCATATTTATTGTCAATGTATTTATTTTATGTTGTAGATGGTTTAGATATTAAAAAAATTGAAAAAAAAAAAAATATTTTTGTTCCAAACTATTTTTCCCGATTTTTACGATTTTTTCCCTGCGCTCAATTAATCCTGATAACGATTAGTGCAACATTGGTTTTTATCCCCACAATTGGTTCCACACTCGACCCCTCCCATGAGAGTTGAATTTGAAACCTGATGGGGGCTAAACCTCACACTAACCAACTAGTCTACACCTCACTCAAAAGAAAAATGCCTTTATTTAATGAACAAGGAATATTTTCCCTCGTACTTTAACTTTAGAGTACAAGACACTAAAAAAATTATGCAGCTGAAAGTGAGCCATCTTCAAGATCTATTTTTCCTGTCAGTTACGAACAAAATGTTTAAAAACTCAGTTCTGCGAAGAACTCTGTTAGGCTGGAATGTAAGAGTTTGCCTTGTATTTGACAAGGGCTTGAGAAAAACTTCGCAGAGGAAATCGGTCAATAGGGGGTTTCCTTTTCCCTTTTTCAGTTATATCTGTGATCATGAGTTTCCATTAACCCAGAAGTTTCTTCGGATCAAGGTCTGATCCGTGAGTGTTGAAAACTGTTTTCAGCACAAATTCACCTTAACATAAGCAGGTTTCAGTCTTTTAACATACATCTCGTAAGTCCTGACTAATGAGACAACCGGCTAGGCTAAACTGCTGAAACCTATGTGATTCCATTCTAACTAAACTTGAATGCATGCTGAGACGAATTGATTCAAGATGAAATATTTGCAAAAACAACAGTTCCCAGAAGAAAAGGTTTCAAACATGTTGAAGAAAATAAATATGAGGAGATCGAAAAAACATAACTAATTCATATTGAAACACCTGTCTGCTTAAAGTATTGCTTGCAAAGAAAAACCGAAGATGATTCGTCCTTTTAACTTGAAAGGAAAAATTCCTCCATTTGCTCATACAATGCAAATGTACCTATACTGTTTGTTGAGAAATTGTTGCCATCCATGCTCTAAATGCCTTTAAAGAAGATAATCTTGGGGAGCAAATAAACAATAGCCGGGATATATGCCTTCAAGATTAAAATTGATGAACACTTAAGTTACAAGTGAATAAGTCAACTGTGTTTTTCTCTCAGCGGTTGTGAGAAAGAAGTGCTATTCTTCCCACCCAGATCAATTTCCACACATAACATATTATGCTCTTAATCAGTATATTGTTATAATGATGCTGGGCAAGTTCCTCTGGGATTTGTATTTCACAAAATATTAAAAAAGAAAACAAAAGTTAAGTAACAAGTAGATGTTCAACTAGACAAGGTGTACGCCCCCTTTCTCTAAACGATAGCTATTATCAATCTAGGCAGGAATACAAAATGAAGTAATAACTGTAATTGATTTAGGGAAGGATACTGATAAGACACTTCTAAGGATACCAATGCAAGCCATATTAACCAGGTTTGCATTCAATACTACATCTAAACGATAAAGGCGATTAGTAACCTAAGATACAAATTTTCAGATCAGATTAATATGAATGGATAGGCAAGACGTTTTGACCAATAAGTAAGACTCGAGCTGTGTGCCTTGAGTCCTGAAGTCTCATACTGCAATGCAATTTGACTAAATTCAAATTTCAGAGTAGTAAATTTGTCTCTTATTATATTTAATAGGTAACAAAATTCAAATTACACAGGAAAGTATGCATGGTCCTGTTTGGCTTCAAACTCTGAAGTATGAACTATTTGCTCTCCTTGACAATTATACGTCCCTGACTTCGTAATGGGCTAGTGAGGGAGGCAGGTGAACTTCACAACGTACTAAATTGAGAGTTTGTACTGTTGCTAGATTGGTTGCTGCAATATATATTCATGAGCAAGCAGACTCTCTCATTGAATTATCCTTACCCCAATGCAAATAGAGGATTACATATCAATTGTTGATCAATCAAGCGTGTCAGTAGAGATATGTACAGTCATTCAAGGGGTGCTCTGTCACAGCAAAGGTAAGATAATTTAACTGGACAGGTTATGCCTACTTTTTTGCCTTTCTGCATACGGCTTAGAACTTCAAAATGTGCAGAATGAAAGAAAGGGAGACAGAGTCGGGGAAATTGACCAACCAGGAAGCACCTCACCGTACAAATTCTCATTTTTCAAAAAATGTAATGATTTATGAGAAGTGTATACCTTCCTTGTTAAACAAAGAAATAAGTCTCAAGAATTCCTTTACAGAAAGTTTAGATGATCTCTTGTCTTCATATCCACCTGACTTGAGAATGTTGACAATTTTCTCTTTGAAGCATACAAACTTTTCGTTTTCTGTATCACTCTCTGCATCTATATCTTCTGTATCAGTGTCATCATCCAGCTCACCCAATAAAGATAAATCTGAAACGATTTCTTCCAGATTATCATGGCTGCCCTCTAATTTTTGCTCCTCATGCCACAATTCTGCCTTCTTCAAAAGACTAAAAATCGTCTTTTTCTGCCTGAAGATTGCACCGAGAGTCTTATTCTTTCTGGTGAAACACATCAAAGTGAATCTATTCCATTCACTCAAGTCGACTGGAGGAGGCCATGCCCTTGGTTCGATTCTCACAACAGAGGAATCCACTTTAGGGCATGGCGTAAAATGCCTCTTGCTCACATCCATAAGGAGCTTGGTACTGGCCAGAAGATCCACATTGACAGCCAGGCGATTGAAAAGGGAATCACCAGGCTTTGCCACAAGGCGGTGACCAAATTCCTTCTGAAGCATGAGGGTGGCACTTCGAAACTTGGGCATGGTGGACAAAAGCTTGAAGATGAGCGGAGATGATATCTGGTAAGGTATATTGGCTACACATATGTCAAAAGATGGCAAGTCTGTTCGCAGTATGTCCCCTTGCACCAACTGTCCATAACAGAAAAGAAAAAGGAGATAGTCATATTAGAGAAGAGCAACTTTGATTTCTTGTAATCCCAAAAATTAATAAGGTATCACCAAAGACAGCAATCACAAGGAACAAAAATGGAATCGCAAGAGACAATTAGGAAGACATCACAAGGGAACCTACAAAGCACACAGTTTAGGCTAACCTTGCAGTAAACAGAATCTCTTTCCAGTGCATTTTCCTCGTAAATCTGGCAGGAATTTTGCCAGAATCTTGGAATTACAGGTTTGAATTGCATAAATTGTAATATTGAGGTGCCCAATTGGACAAAAGGGGGTACGGAATCCATCTGCAACATCAAATTTGCAAAAACAAATAATAGTGTTTTATTGCCAAAATTGGCATTTTTCATTGCCAGACAGAAAGTGCAGTACGTTACAAGATTATGGCTTCCTAAAGCACACAGGTACCTCTAAGCAACATTAGATTGGAGAAAGGTAGTAACTGAAGAAAAGAAGGCTGCTATCACATAAGCATGAGGACTTCACCGCAAAGCCAGTTTTCATCACATAGGCATGAGAATTTCACCCTAAACCCAGTTTTCAGATTGGAAAAGATTTGATAAAGTTTTAATGTATGTGGTATTTCACAAATAAACCTTCTTCAGTATTGTTGTCAATGTAGGAATTTTTTTGGTTGATATGTCCAGTATACAAATGCAGCAAGGGCACCCTTCTCCATTATGGGATTATCACGATGAACTGAAGTCAGGTCATGCAGAAAGCATGCCCTTTTCCATTATGTGAATATCACAACGACTATAGCAGGCTGACAACAGATACTCGAAAACATATGTCTCAGTGATTGTGGCAGAAGACCTACACCTCGCCCCATCCACATGGAGCCGGAGCCTGAGCCGCTGCTTACACAGGTGCATAGAAGCAACAGCTCATGAAGGGAAAACATGTCTCTGAGGATTTGAAACTTGGGGTGGGCATGAAGAGTCACAATCTATGTGTTGTTAAATGAGGTAAATAAGTTGAATGAATGTAAAAACAAGATGCAAAGGAAATTGGAACTCACCTCCAATCTCTGAGCCATTTCGGTCCCCTTTATGCGTTTGTGAACTACTTCGATCATCCGGGGATCGATCTCGACTGCGATGACTCTGTGGGCGGCCTGCAGCAGCTCTAGGGTTAGATTTCCGGTACCCGGGCCGACTTCCAGGACGGTATCGCTTTCTCTCACGCCCGCTTTCTCAACGATGGATTTGAGAACACCGGGATTTGTGAGAATGTGTTGCCCACGACTCTTGTGAAGTCTCGGCGTTTCTTCCTTGTCTTCCCCTTTCTTGCCATCGTCCGGCTCTGTCAAAGAGACGGGTTTTGAGCTGCTTCTCTTTCTGAAGTCGTATGAAGGCTTGGTGGTAGCATAATGGGTTTTACATGTGACAGTGCTCGAGCTTATGAGCCTTGCTGAATGCGATTGAAATGCGACGCAGAGGGAAGGCAAAGCTCTCCTCATCCTCGGACGGTCTTATGGATGGTCTGCATTGTCATTTAGGAACGTGATTCCGTGCCCCTCGAACACGAGCTTGGTTCAGTATTTATCTAGGAAAACAAGCTGAGATTCTGACTCAAAATTTTGTCATATGAATCGAGTTCTAAAACTCGGAAGCGTTTTTCTGTGGCATCTCCAGACAAAGCCATTCTCGTCATAGGAAAATGAAATGGGTTATGGTCGTCACTGAAATCGGACAGTTTTGAATACCTGACCTAGATGAAGGTAAAATTGAAAACCCAATACCGTGTAAAAGGTTTTTATCTTTTCATTTTCTTCTTTTCAAAGGAGAATCATATGCATTATTTTAAACATAAGGCTCTTCAATTTGATAAGCTATGCAGTGTTTAATGGTATAGCATGTGGTACATAGGCCATGGATTTGATGACTTATATATCAAGTGCCTCAGCATAAAATGTTGTATGACAATATGGATATTGGTTGTTTTTGTTAAATTTTAATTACTTTAAAATGTAAGGGTTTATTGATTTAGAATGTGAAAATTTATATTTTATGTATCTTAATATTAATTAATTGTTACATAGTAACGTGGATATTGGTTACTCTTATATATCACACTTTGTAACATTAAATGTTGCATAGTAATGCAGTTGTTTTTTATCTTAAAGTTTCTGTGAAAATGATGGCCTTGTGTTTTAGACATTTTAACAAAATGAATGGGCTTGAGTTTTACGGATTTAGGGATCTACTTAAATGGATGGCAATTGGATTTTAATTGGGAATGACCAATACTAGTTATGAAAATGATTATGATGACTACTAGGGTCGCAGTTGTGGAGGGGATCAATATGGATTTTGGAGGGACAACTGAAACCTATTATACTTGGGTTCTCAATATTATTTCCAACAATAAGGCATAATTTTTCTCTCTATGGCAAGGAATTGAAGTGTCTAAAGAAAATTACATGCAATTGATTATATTGGTAAGAGATTCCAATACCATTATTAATCATATGGTGCATAACTCAGGTATGGAAGACTACCCCTAGTTTCAAAATTGGGCCATAGTAAGCAAGAAATGAGTGCCTTCTCCTCCATCAATTTCTATCATGTGTGTCATGAAAACAACCTATAAGAAGATTAATGAGCAAAATATGGTTCATAACACTAGGGAATTAGTGGTTAATGACATGTTACAACAACAATCCATCTAATTTATTGATTAGTATGATGCCCTTAAATTGTCACATGTAAGTTACATGGTAAGCTACTTCGATTTCATAAGCTATTACATGGAACAGATCTAAACCTTATCAAACATATGATTTCAAATGTGAAGTGATGGGAATCTGTCATATAGACGCTCCAAGCATTAATCTTATTTTCTCATCATTCGATCGTACTAGTTTCTTTGGCTTATTTTAGGATAATGATATCCTTATTTAGTAGAGTCAAGTGGAATGTAAAATCTCTCAGCCAAGTAACTAGTGTTCTTGTTTTGAGGTTTGTTTACTGCCATGAATCTCCCAAGGGAGGCAGTAGTGTTCTTGTTTTGAGGTTTTTTTTAGTGCCATCGATCTCCCAAGGGAACCACTGCCTTAACAATGTAATCTTGCGAGTAACTTTCTTAAATATTATAAGCTTTTTATTTTGTATAGTTAATAAAAATGATTAAGACTAGTAGAGTATAAGCACTTATAGGGGTTATGCTACCGCAAGAGGGGAAAGATGAGAGAGTCTAAGGGAATTTTATGCCTAAAAACATATATCTTATGCTATCTTAAACCTTTACTAATTTTCAAAAACTCAATTTTCCAAATTGGAAGAGGTTAAGAGGAGTGGTGGATACAAATCCCTTAAGTTAAGACATTGTTTCCTAAAAATTAGCAAGTTGTATTCCCTACATTCTTGGAACAAGAAAAAAGTAGTCATAGTAAATTTTTTGTCTGCATTCATGTATGTGAAAATCAAATGCAAAAAAAAGGCCAGAAAAAAGAGGAAGAAAAAATTTGGGAGAGACAACAAGTAGAAAAAAAGGAACCACTATAGCATGGAATAGACCAGCCATAGAAATAAGTGATTACACTTATTAAAAGAGAAGGAAAAAAATTACAAAAGTTTTGAAATATAATTAGGGACCTTAAAGATGACTATAGGGAGGAATTTTCTAAGCGATTATTTAGCAAAGAAGAAAGTCATTCTTGTGTTGTGTGGGGCAAGTAATGTGGGTGTCTAAGAGTTGCTCTATTTTCTATTTTAGGGAAAACTTAATAGGGAAAAAGGCCTTTGTTTGACCCTCTTTAGGATGAATTTAGAGCTGTTTTCTACTTCCTACTTTGCTCTGTTGGTATTATAATAGCCCAGCCAGGGGGTGGTGCCCACAATGTATCAACAGCAATTTGGGTGGAAACCCCTCGATCTCAATGGGTTTGTTCGGTCTGCGTTAACATATAAGTTTTTCTCTCAGCTCTATACTAGAATTTAGACATAATCATGTGAATTTTAGATTTGTATATTTATGAAAAAATTCAGAATATGCTAAGTGTTCCAATGGTTATCACAGTGAAGATGTTTTATAAGGCGCTTTGCTTGCAAGTGATTCAATAAAATTTAAATCTGGGTATATATTGCGCAAATAGTACTCTTTGAGAAACATATGTTGAATTATGTTCTAGTTTGTATGAAACTCTCTTTGAGAAACATATGTAAGGGTTTATTGATTTAGAATATGAAAATTTATATTTTATGTATCTTAATTGTTACATAATTGTTACATAGTAACGTGGATATTGGTTACTTTTATTAAATTTTAATTGTTTTAAAATCTGGTGGCCTATATCTTAAACGTTGTATTACTGTTTTTTATTTTAAAGTTTTTGCGAAAATGATGGCCTTGTGTTTTAGACATTTTAACAAAATGAATGGGTTCGAGTTTTACGGATTTAGGGTTCTACTTAAATGGATGGCAATCGCATTTTAATTGGGAATGACCAATACTAATTATGAAAATGATTATGATGACTACTAGGGTCGCAGTTGTGGAGGGGATCAATATGGATTTTGGAAAGACAACTGAAACCTATTATACTTGGGTTCTCAATATTGTTTCCAACAATAAGGCATAATTTTTTTCTCTATGACAAGGAATTGAAGTGTCTGAAGAAAATTACATGCAATTGATTATATTGGTAAGAGATTCCAACACCATTATTAATCATATGGTGCATAACCCAGAGATGGAAGACTACCCCTAGTTTCAAAATTGGGCCATAGTAAGCAAGAAATGAGTGCCTTCTCCTCCATCAATTTCTATCATGTGTGTCATGAAAACAACCTATAAGAAGATTAATGAGCAAAATATGGTTCATAACACTAGGGAATTAGTGGTTAATGACATATTACAACAACAATCCATCTAATTTATTGATTAGTATGATGGCCTTAAATTGTCACATGTAAGGTACATGGTAAGCTACTTCGATTTCATAAGCTATTACATGGAACAGATCTAAACCTTATCAAACATATGATTTCAAATGTGAAGTGATGGGAATCTGTCATATAGATGCTCCAAAGATTAATCTTATTTTCTTATCATTCGATCGTACTAGTTTCTTTGGCTTATTTCAGGATAATGATATCCTTATTTAGTAGAGTCAGGTGGAATGCAAAATCTCTCAGCCAAGTAACTAGTGTTCTTGTTTTGAGGTTTTTTTAGTGCCATGAATCTCCCAAGGGAGGCAGTAGTGTTCTTGTTTTGAGGTTTTTTTTAGTGCCATGGATCTCCCAAGGGAACCACTCCCTTAACAATGTAATATTGTGAGTAACTTTCCTAAATATTATAAGCTTTTTATTTTCTATAGTTAATAAAAATGATTAAGACTAGTAGAGTATAAGCACTTATAGGGGTTATGCTACCGCAAGAGGGGAAAGATGAGAGAGTCTAAAGGAGTTTTATGCCTAAAAACATATATCTTATGCTACCTTAAACCTTTACTAATTTTCAAAAACTCGATTTTCCAAATTGAAAGAGGTTAAGAAGAGTGGTGGATACAAATCCCTTAAGTTAAGACATTGTTTCCTAAAAATTAACAAGTTGTATTCCCTACATTCTTGGAACAAGAAAAAAGTAACCATAGTAAATTTCTTGGATGCTTTGTTTCACGTTTCCACTATGTTTAATTGGTGAATGGATCTAAAAGCATGTCACCTTCTCAAAATTTTCAATTATACTTCAAACAACATAATTCAGCCTCATTGACATTTCATCTCTCGTTTGTGTGCCTTTAACGTGTAATAACAGTTTTCAAAAACTTTATTTTCCAAGGTCTTTTCTTTCTTCAAGGATATCTCAAACTGTCCATACAGTTAAGTGGAGTATTGACTATCCGTGCTTACCATTCTCAAAGTTTGAATGCTAGATATTATTTAATAATCATCACTTTATATTCTGTTATAATATAAATATTTCTTTTATTTCTTCTTGCTTATTTTTTTTTAATAAACTAGAAAGTGCTAGTCCTTATTTGAGATATTTCTGATGTTCATAATATGAATGGAATCTTTATGTGTAATTTTGAGTTTCTACCATTATGTTAAGAGGAAAATGGATGTTTTATTTTATATCTGGGTTGTATTAACTTTGTTAGCTTAGAAACATACGTTTATTTATTTGTAAGTTATAGATTATCTTTATTCTAAAAAAATGCAATTTTATTGTAATTTTTATTAGTTATGGAAGGTTTTTTTATAAGGATATGATTTTGTTATTGCTATTTTTCAAAAATTTAAGAAAAAAAAATATGGTTGGTTGTTGGTATGCCTATAGTGTGTATGTGACAAGTGAATTCTAAGTTTTTATTCACTATGGAATCTAAAATGTAAACTACTTCGGGGCTCTTCGACTTTGGTAGCATTTGAATGCTCAAGATTTGAGAAGTGGTGTGGTTATAGTAGGAAAGGTACAACACATTTCATTTGCTCAAGAAATTGGTTATACAGGGTATCAAATGGACTCCAAAGAGCTTTAAGAAATCCATCGTGCCCTTAGAAACCATTGGGAACATGTGCATTGCAATAGGTCCTTAATTTCCAATCTTATTTTCAAAGTTCATGTGTCTAGATCACCTCCTTTTCAGGGAGATCTAATGCTCTATGGACATCTTCATTTGACACTGCATCCCAAAGGAAGCACATTTAAGCCAGTTTCATTGATGGAAGTATTCTTTTGGTTTATGAGCTGGAATGTCAAATTACTACATAGGTAGCAAAATTTATGGGGTTTCTCTTGGAATTGGAAAAGTACTTAGTAGTTGTGGAAGCTGAGTGTAGTCTCCTTTAGAATTTGGCTTTGAATTCGTGTAAGGGTGATGATTCCATACCTTCTTATTAGACTCCACACAAAATTAGATATTGCATTTTATTCAAATGGTATAGATATAAATACATGGTATTATGAACTTTGGATTCATCTTCCAAGGTCCCTTTGACTCCCAGCGACTATTTGTATTCACTTGAGACTTTTCACATTCTTCCTCAATTGAATAAACCCTTAACATTTAGGTTTCCAACATTCCCCCTTTAATTTGAAGGGATGTATGTGAGTCCAGGTAGAGAGATGAGGATAGTTTCCAATTGTTTAATATGCTCTTTAAATCTAGTGGTTTTGGGATGACCATGAATCCAATTGCTAGTAGATGCTAAATTATTCTACTAAATTGTTGTTTAAGGTTGGCCACCAACTTTGGGAACTAGGCTCTAATGCTCAATAATTTCGGGAGTATTTCCTAATTTGTGTAGAATTTGATGTCTTCTATAGTTCATATTGGATCACTATATACCTTATCATCCATCTTGATGCACTCAATGTGGACAAATTGAAGGAGTCAACTTACAGGAGTAGTTTTATCAACATGACCTAGTTTGGATAATTGCAGCATGAAGTCGTCTAGGGCTAGTTGTTGGGGCCCATGGTGATATTCTACACTTAGATATCTTTCTAATTGTTCAAGAAATATGTTAATTAGAGTTCAGATGCAAAATTTATGCCTCCTGGAAGTTGACCTATCATGTTTGACCATGATAATTGAAGAGGATATCATGTGAATCCTCGTATTCATGGAAATAGGACTAGCCACATGAAGAACATGAAGAATACTCTAGAAGGGTCAAATATCTAACTCCAGTTGAGATTTGAAGGAGTCAAACTTAACCCCTAATTGGTTATTGAGTTGTGTTATAACTAGGCTACTAAGAGGAAACAAGGTTACATTCCTTTTTCAATGCATCTTGTTCCATGGTAGAGAAGAACAATTTGGGAATGGGAGTGAGAGAGCATAATAGAGGGATTTTGTGTTTTGTAGTAGCCTACAAGCCACAAGTCTCTAGTAACTTCATAGAGGGTGATTTTGACACCAAGGTCTCACTTTACTAATTTCTTCCTTCTTGATTCACAAATCATGCTCTTCCAGGCCTCCTAAATGATCTGTTATCTCTCTCACTATAATTGATGTTTAAGTGGAACAACGATGATCCACTACAATTCTTGGAGTTTAACACCAATCACACCCCAATCAAGAGTAACCCTGAATTTAACTTTATGAGCATATATCTAATTTTTTGTACTTGGTATGAGGATCTAGCAAATCCAAATGCTATCTATCAATACATATGTAGTGGTGCAAACTGGATATCGCTTGAGTTCAAATATCTCCTTTTTATCCGAATGGTCACTAGTATGGATACATTTTTAATAGCACTCCAATCTAGTAAATATGTCACTTGGACCTCATGAACAATTAGTGGCATCTTTTGTTGGCTAGTTTTTCTATTTGATCAAATACTGAAAGTGTTCTTTACCTTAGTTTTGTTAGCTGCCCTTTGATCTAACACTACTTCAATCTCTTTCTAAACTGATTTTGGTAGTTGCTTCTTCCATCCACTAATATGATCTTCATGATATATAGGTTCATCTACTGTAACACTTCCCATCTACTTAAAGGGGTTCAAATCTATTACAATGAAAATTGGAGAAATCCTAATATCACTTTGGAGTTCTAAATCATAAGCATTAGAAGAAAATTTTCTTAAAATATTACATGGACCAATTTTCTTAAGTTTTAATTTATTATATGTCCATGTAGGAAACCTTTCCTTCCTGAGATATGCCATCACTAAGTCACCAACTTCAAACACTAGTTGTCTTCTTCTCACATCTTCTCTCCATTTATACTTGCTACTATTTTCTTGCAATTGTTGCTTAACTCTCTATTACAACTCTTGCATGCTTGTTGCAAAGTATTCAGCATTAACACTCATTGATTCCCACTTTCTCAAATTTCTCAGCTCATAAATTCCTCTTGGATGCATTCCATATTCTCAATCTGAAAAGTGCTCATCCTCATGTTTTTATTAGGTGAATCCAATGTTGCACTAAGCGGAGATGGAGTTGGTGCATTTTTTGGAAGTAGGGTGTCAAAAGCGTCATTTTCTAGAAATCCTTGAAAGTGAAGCATCCCAGAATGCCAAATTAATTGTAGAATATATCAAAGCATTCATACTTGTACATAAATAAATATGGAAATGACATCCATAGTACATTAATGATTAATTATTCAAGCATCAACCATCTAGAATCCAAATTCTTCTCCTCTTGTCTGGCCTTTGCCTCTACTTCGATTCTTTAGGGACATTAATCAACATAAGCCAATTTTGATTAGACTACCTAATCCAACCATAAAATATGGTAGAAAAAGCTTAACATGCATGATCAATGATTTTGACTTCAGCGAAGGGTACATTTTTTCTAAGGTTGTGATAAAAGAGTTCAATAATCAACACCACCAACATTGGGGTACATATAGGGCTTGGTGCTCCTGATTAAGATCCAACCACATACCCTCATATGTGATATAATCTAATGAAATGCCACAATCACATTGATCCTGAAATCCTGAAACTTGGTCTAAGCAAGTACTTGATCCCATTTTTTGGGATGTTCACTCACCAAGCTCCTCAAGATATTTCCTAGACTTATGTTTGTCAATTTGTTTGTGTGTGATAAGCTGAATTGAAATTCAAGTTAGTGCCTAATTTCTTTCACAATGTTCTCCAAAAATGAACTAGAAATCTTGTATCTCTATTTGAAACAATACTTATAGGAAAACCATGCAACCTCAAAATTTATTTAATGAATAAATTAGTAACATTGGTTGTGTCAATAGTCTTTGTACAAGCTATGAAATATGATATTTTTGAAAATATGTCTACAACCATATAAGTAGAATCATTACCTCTTTGCGTTTGAGGCAAGCCCAAAACAAAATCCATACTCACTGAGTTCCACAATCTACTTGGAATTGGCAATCGTTGATGTAAACCTATATTCTAACTTCTTCTTTTATCCTGTTGACATAATCTGCACCTTTTAACAGATCTTTTCACATTAGTTTGCATATCTGGCCAAAAATAAAAACAACATTTAACAAAGCAAATGTCTTATTCTATCCAAAATGTCTTGATGGTCCTCCACTATGCTTTTCCTTTATTAAATTGTCCCTTGTTAAGCATTTTGGTATGCAAAGCTTATTGTCCTTAAACATCAAACCTTCTTGAATCATGTAACTCAATCACTAGGTCCTATCCATGCTAACTAGATTTTCACATGCTACATATGTATCTTTAAAATATGGATCACCTCCATACATCTCCTTTAGCTCGTCAAATCACAAAACATTTACTTGAAATTCATGTAGAATTTAATTAATTCTACTTAATATATTAGCTACCTTATTTGATGAACTAGTTGTGTGCTTAATTACAAATGTAAAATTACGGAGAAATTCCACACACTCAACATGTCTTTGATTCAATTTTGGTTGACCGCTGATAAATTGCAAAGCATGTTTTTTGTATACGAAAACAAATTCCTTGGGCATCAGATAATGTCTCCATTTCTTTAAGGCTTGAACTATGGCATATAATTCCTTGTCATAAGAGGAATATTTTTGTTTTGTTTCATTCAACTTCTCATTGAAATAGGCAATTGGTCCCCCATATTGGCTTAAAACAACTATAATAGCAGCTCCATTTGCAGCTGTCTCAACTTGGAAATTTTTACTGAAGTATGGTAAGGCCAAGACATATGGTTATGTTATCTTTTGTTTCAGAAATTTAAAATTTCTATCAAATGCTACTTCCCATTTGAATGGATGTTTGCTTTCTTCGGTGGTCTCTATAATGGGTGCACAAATGTTATTAAAGTTCTTAATAATTTGTCTATAAAACTTGCTAGACCATGAAAACTTCTCACTTCAAAGACATTCTTTGGAACATGCCAAATAATAATTGTTTTAACTTTCTACTGAACCATCTTTAAACCATCTTTAAACCATCTTAAAAAATCACAAAACCCAAGTATACCAATTCCTTCATCATAAAACTGCATTTCTTCAAATTAATCAATAATTTATAATGTTCTTGCAAGGTTCTTAAGACTAATATGAGATGTCGCAAATGTTCCTCTTATTTTGCTTGATTATATACCAATATATCATCTAAATATACAATAAATAAATAAAAAATCTAGTGAAATCCTTCAAAACCTGATTCATTAGCCTCATGAAAGTGTTAAAGGCATTGGTGAGACCAAAAGGCATCACTAACCATTCATACGTTCCAGTATTTTTCTTGAAGGTTGTCTTCCATTCATCTCCTTCTCTAATCCTAATATGATAGTATTCACTCTTCAAATTCGTCTTAGAGAAATACTTAGCACCACTTAAATAATCAATTAAATCATCAATACATGGAATTGGAAATCTGTGTCAGATTGTAATTTTATTTATGGATCCAGCATGAATACACATTTTCCATCCACCATCCTTCTCTGGGTTGAGTACTATAGGAATAACACATGGATTCCGACTCTCCTTGATAAGACCCTTACCCAAAAACTCTTGCACATGTCTCTTCACTTCCTCATTCTCTTGTGGAGTCATTCTATATGTTTTTTTGTTTGGAAGAGTTGATATTGGGATTAAGTATATATGATGGCTAATGCTTTTGATAGGATATAAACTACTCAGAAAGTCATCAACAAATATATTAGAAAATTCATCCAACATAAATTTTATTTCTTCGGGAAAATCATCTAAGCTTGTACTAGTAGGAATTACCTTGGGTTTTCCAACCAAATAAAAATGTACCTCTTCCTTCTTTACTTCTTGTAGAAACTCCTTTCCACTCATCATCAAAACACTAGGACTAGCTTCTTTACTTCTTCATCTTGCAAAAGAAACAGGGTGTCTCTCTGGCCATACTTCTCAAGTATATAGGTGTTCCTTCTACCATCATGAATAACCTTTATATCATACTACTATGATATTCACAAATAGATATGACAAACATCCATGGGAATTACATCACATAATATCTCATCCTCAGTTGCTAATCTGAAATTCCACCTTGCATATTTGTTCACCAAAATTTGATGTCATTTTTACAATCATGAAACTTTATATGGAGTAGGATGTGGTGTTCTTTTCAAATCTAGTTTTTCTACCATCTCAATAGAAACCAAATTATCTATACTACCTCTAACAATCACAACTTCGTAACACTTACCCTTTGACTCACTTATAATTTTGAAAAATATTTTCCTATAGGATGGCTCCTTAGCTTGCTTCTCTAATTTAATTTAAATGCTTTTCATTAAC
Source organism: Pinus taeda (assembly GCA_000404065.3). Taxonomy (NCBI): domain Eukaryota; kingdom Viridiplantae; phylum Streptophyta; class Pinopsida; order Pinales; family Pinaceae; genus Pinus; species Pinus taeda. The sequence continues at coordinate 22,100 of APFE031085214.1, read as the reverse complement.
AAGGACTCTCTTGCTTCAAGAATCTCTTCAGTTGACACTAAATTCACACTCTCCTCTTTTGCTTTTGTCGCATGTGCACTTCTATGACTTGTTGGAGTACTCTCTGGACATTCCTATTATATATGTCCCAACTTTCCACATCAGTAACATCTAAGTTGGTATTCTCTACCTTGACCTCTACCTCTTTAGAAATATATTCTTCCTCTGGAATCACTTCCTCTTGGTGATTGACTATTGGAACATCCACTTTCTTCTATTGAAGTTTAGAATCTTCCTTTATCGCTTTATGCCATTTTCCCCTTGTAGGACTTCTTCCTCTACTCTTCTAACTCTATTTTATGGTAATCCTCTCTTTTGCTTTCAAATCAACTTGATACACATCTTCAATTGTACTTATGGATAAGATACTAATCTCATCCTAAATATCATACCTCAACCCATTAATGTATTGAGAAAACTTTTCAACATCATCCTCAATATGACCAACTCTTATGTTTAATTTATAAAATTCTCTAGTGCATTCCCTTACTGACATATAATTATGTCTAATATTTTACAGTTGCTTGATAATATTTAACTGGTAATCTTTAGGCATGACCTTGCCTTTGAACTTTGCAATTATTCTATCTCAAATCTCGAGTTTGGACTTTCCTTCCCTTTTCTTATCTACCTGCACTCCATCCCACCATAGATTGCATGATGTTTCAACCTTTGCATTGCATACTTCAACTTTCTGTCTTCTTCCACATCTTCAAAATAAAAAAAAAATCTCCATGGCATTAACCCAATCCATGAATTCATCAACATTTAAATTACCTTCATATACATGCACGCCCATCTTTGGTTTGGTGCTCATCTTGGCTATCATCTTCAACATTATCTCTTGTGTTGATTATTCACCTTCTTCTTCACTTGAATAATCTTCTTCTACTTCACTAACATCTCCCAGGGCATCTCCTCTTTTTTGGGAAGTCTCCATTGCTTCTAATCTCATTTGAATGCAACTCATCTCTGTCTGTAGGGATGTATTCACTACAAACCTTCCTTGACTTGCTCCTCGAGCTACTCCTCTATGTCTTTCTACCACATATGAGCACTCCTTGCACTGATACCAAACCGATGCCAATATCTCATTTTACTAGTTTCTCCCTCCTTGATTCACGGATCGTGATCTTCCAAATGATCCGGGGAATTTTCATGAATGCTTTCAAACAAAAATCCCCATTATACATGACCTTTTATTGATGCTTACATTTTCTTTGTGAAATCATGAGCAATTCATATTATAAAAACACTTTAACAAACCATCAACATGAAATAAGGAACAAATAAGAAGCCATAATTATGAACAACCATAACTCAACGATATGATAATGGGGTTTGTCCAATGTGGACTACACCTCTAGGCCTAGGTCAAGAGTGGGGAGGCCGCTTCATTAGTTGCTACAAGAACATGATGAGTACATGATGTAATCTTTGTCAATGCAAGGATGAACCCCCTTATCTAGAGCGGAATGTCTCTCCATGAGACGTTCTCCTACAAAGAACTCTCACTCACAAGACGTTATATTTTAGCATGACAAGGAACAATCTCACATAAAGTGGCATATAATGATCCTCTTAGAATGTGTCATACATGGATCTCAAAATCAAATCATCGTCTCAGTAAAAATAAAATGAACACATGGCAACAATTCACCTTATACCTCCAAGTTTGAGGATGACTTGAAAATCGGCTACTTGGATTAAGAAATATCTTGTTCCATCACATTCCTTACGACAAAACCATGAAATCTAAGTATAAACACAACCCCTTTTTGTCACGATCAAATCTAGGATCCTTGGGAATCTTTTAGATTCCTCATAAGATTCTCTTTTGGACACGGGTGAAAATTTTGTTCCTCAAATGAAGAACTAGATTGCACCATCAAACTCCTAGCCAAAAACTAGTTCAAATGAGTATAAAGTTGACATAATTTTGACACATTCAAAATTTTGCCCCAAGGGAATATCCAAGATTCCTCATAGAGAATATTCCCTAATATATGCTCTAACAATATTCCTAGAAGCTTTTTGAGATTCGTGTATCCATTGGCTTGTGTGTGCCCTCATCGCTCATGTATTCCCATTGTTCCCTTTGAACCATTTGAATGAAATTTTATAATGAAGTGTGAGGGTGAATAAGACAAAGTGTGTGATTGGCATAGTCATATTAAGCTACTTTTTGTTGGAGAGGTTTTGGGTTCAAAACTCATGGACTCCCAATTTTGCTTTAATATGGTTTTAAAGCCCAATTCTGGTTTTAATATAGTTTCAAACCATATAATATATAGTAAATGTATGTCCATATTGTAATGACTCCCCAAACCATGAGAATAAGACAAAAATGGAGGTCGCACCATGCCAAGGCCACTTGGGCCTAATTTGAGGTGCCACGTGGCACCATGTGATTGGGCCATGTGGCAAGCTCTCATTGGTCCACATCATATGCCACTTTTGTCACTTAATTTCCATGTGTCGACTCATGGTGCTACCACATTAGCTTTATGGGTCCCACTAGGACTGCTGACTTTGATTCCACATGTCATTTGTACAGCCTGCCATGTGGTATAATGTTGACTTTGACTTTGACTTTTTCCTAATTTGATTGAAACTTTGACTGAGCTTAACTTTTGCATACATACTCAGATTGAGGCATTCTTTGCACCGTTGGAATCCGGGAATATGAGCTCTATTCTCTAGTCCTTATTTTGATGAAATATGAAGATTCTGATTTTTTAGCCTTTCTGGAGCCACCTGGATCATTTCTCCCCTCTTAGGAGATTTTGGTCCTCCAAAAGCATAAACACAATATGCAATCTGATGTAGTACATCTTGCAAAATACATGTTCTTTTTACAAGACCAAACATGACCCAAACAATCCCCTTACTTACCAAGAGTTTATAACACACTCTTTGGTCAATTTTACATCATACCAGAAACCAATACCCCAACTATCAACAAAAAGGCCAAAAACATCATCATGTTGAATTAATGAGTGATGGCAAACACTTCATCACTTTTACAATCATTTCACAAGATGCGATTTACAAAATGCAGCCATGACAAGCTACTATATCTAATAAAACTATCTCTCACTCATCAAAGTGAATGGATCATCTCCCCGTAGTTGATTTACTTGTTGAACAAGTTTACTGGTTGGTTCCTACACAGGGGCTTTGTCCTTCTTGATTTGTTGCTCTGGATGGAGCTCCAAACATGTGGCTCTTTGATGTCCACCTATGTTGCAATGACTACAAAAATTCTTCTTCCTCCAGACCTGCTTAACCTTCTTCCTTTGTTGATGTGGAGAAGGCCTTTGACATATTGTCCTCTTTCTTGTTGCCATTATTTTCCAACACTTGGAAACTACACGGTTATACAAGACACAAAAACCACATGGTTTTCTATGCAATAAAATTTTCTCATCATTATCAATCGTCTTGTAATCAAAAGGGGCATGTCTGGTGATGAGAGTTTGCCTTATCTCTTCCTTTGCAATGCTCACAGTCACAAGAAGATTGTGATGTGTTTTCAAAATCCTCTTTCCTCGATGGTTTTGGATTGAATTCTCTTCCTTAAGAACCCCTTTCTTCTACTGCCTTTGAGCACTCTCCTTCAATGTACCCTAATCCTACAAATCAAGGTCTTTGTAAAACCTCCAATGGTTGCATCATTCCTTGGCCATTAACACCAAGTCCTCCTCCTTTATACCCCATCTTGGTAAGGAGTTTCATGCCCATTCCTGAAATGGGTACCTCAATGCTTCCAACAAAAATAGGATCATATGAAAATGAAACTGATGAATTACCAATATTATTTACCTTAGTTGTTGATTCTGAAACAGGTGATGGTTTCTTCACTAAGCACTCCTTGCACTTCAAATTTTCCAAGGTCTCTTCTGTGGCTCGTAATTGAAGTTGCAATTTTTTCTTGTCCTCTTTTGCTTCTTGTAGAAGTCTCCTCAATTCAGCATTCTCTGCTTAAATAATTTCATTGATCTATTCATTTGAATGATGAGAAGAAGATGAACAAGAAGAATATTCTCCTGAATATGGAGATGGAGCATCATTTTCTTCTCTCTTTTTCTCTTATTCTTTTTTTTTCATTTTCTCCTCATAATAAACATACATTATATCTACCATGTTTTCCATCCCGTAGAAGGCCTCATATATATATTTGTGATCCTCCATTTCCTTTCTTGCATGTTTAATTCACAATCCTCGGAAAAAATGTCAGACCACTATGATACCACTTGATCTAGGAAATTTTCGTGAATGCTTTCAAACAAAAATCCTCATTATACAAGGCCTTTTACTAATGCTTACATTTTCTTTGTGAAATCATGAGCAATGCATACTCTAACAACACTTCAGCAAACCATCAACATGAAATAAGGAACAAATAAGAAGCCACAATAATGAACAACCATAACTCAATGATATGATAATGAAGTTCATCCAGTGTGGACTACGTCTCTAGGCCCTGGGTCAAGAGTGGGGATGTCACTTCATTAGTTGTTGCAAGAAGATGATGAGTACATGATGTAATCTTTGTCAATACAAGGCTGAACCCCCTTATCTAGAGTGGCATGTCTCTCCACGAGATGTTCTCTTACGGAGAACTCTCACTCACAAGATGTTCTCCTTCAACATGACATGGAGCAATCTCACATAAAGTGGCATACAATGATCCTCTCAGAATGTGGTATACATGGATCTTAGAATCAAATGATCATCTCAGCAAAAATCAAATGAACACATGGAAGCAATGCACCTTATACCTCCAAGTATGGGGACGACCTGAAAATTGACTACTTAGATGAAGAAATAGCTTGTTCCATTGCATTTCTTATGAAAAACCATGAAATCTAAGTATAAGTATGATTGCTTTCAATCACAGTCAAATCTGGGCTCCCCGAGAATCTTTTAGATTCCTCACAAGGTTCTCTTTTGGACATGGGTGAAAAATTTTCTTCTCAGATCAAGAAATGGATTTCACCATCAAACTCCTAGCGAAACACTAATTCAAAAGAGTATAAACTCGAAATAATTCTGACGCCTTCAAAATTCTACCCTTGGGAATCTCCAAGATTCCTCAAACATTCCTCATAGAGAATATTCCCTAACATATGCTCTAAAAATATTCCTATAATCTTCTTGAGATTTGTGTCTTGATTGGCTTGCTTGAGCCCTCATCTCTCATGTATTCTCCATGGCTCCCTTTGAACCATTTGAATGGAATTTTATAACAAAGTGTGAGGGTGAATAAGACAAAGTGTGTGGTTGGCATAATGGTCTACATGGTCATATTAAGTTAATTGTTGTTGGAGAGGTTTTGGGTTCATGTAACAACCCTGGTGAAAATGCCATGTAAAAATATATAAGACCATGGTTGATGTGACACATATTCCATGCTGAATGGTAGGCAAGACATCTTAGGGGGTATTCATTTGGTTATTTATGGCTACGGAAATTGGTAAAGGAAGTGGCTAAGGATTTAAGGAAAAATGGCATTTTTGGCACATTTATTTATGAAAATAATGGAAATTAGGAGAAAAAAAAGGTGAAAGGTCATAGGTTGTGTTATCACTCAGGTTTTCTCAAAGATTGTAAGAAAGGGAAAGGAGGTTGAGGTAACCACTAACCAATCTTTTAGATATAGATTCTAGCCAATCTGCATCCAGAGAGGGTTCTCTCTTTATGTTTTAGCTTTGTTTTTTAAGGATATTAGGCTAGTTGTGAAGTTTAGGAGTTTTGTTGAGTTTGGGTGGTGAGATTCAATAGCCAAGGGATAAGACTCAGTAGTTTAGGCCATTGGGCTGATGGAGTCAAGTAATATGGTTTAACTGGATTTGGTTTGTTAACAAAGGATGGTTTCACAGGGCAAGATGGTCAAACAGGGAACAAATGAAGACTTGGAATAGATGGAATGGGTTTCCAAAATGGGTGAAGGGCAATTAAGAATCCTTCAACCTATTTCAAGAGAGAACTTGGATGATTACTGATAAAGAGCAGTTAAGTATTCTTTAATACACAATCAAAGTGACAGAACTGGAAAACAAGAGCAATTAAGATTTCACTGTCTATTCTAATTCAGAAGAAAACATAGAAAATGATAACTTTTGAAGACAGAGTGCAATAAAGCATATTCTGAATTACTCTTTTTTTGTTTATCATTCAGATGTGAAACAGAGATGATATAATAAACAAAGAAAACTTTAAAACATGAGGTATAGAGGACTTATTGATCCAGTGTTTGCTTCAAGAAATTTGTGAAAAGTCCCTTGCATTAATTCTTTGTCCAGTAAGCCATGCGAAAATTTGATCCAATCAGCACTTTATTCCAAAAAACTAGTATTACAACAATGTATATGAATCCACCTCTCAAGACTCAAATTGAGGGAGTATTTATACAAAATATTTTACAAAAAATATCTCATAACAGAGTGAGATATATTCTAGTGATGACAAATCATTTTTACAAGAAAATAGAGACAGCTAGTCTCGAAGATAGGAGAAAAGCAAACAGATGTTGTGTTGTTCCTATTTGTGCTAGGTGTGCTGGAGGCAGGTCCTTTTATTTGGCTTGTTGATGTCTTCTTTAGTAACTTCGTGCTGGCTGCCCTGTTTGACTGATACTCTTTACCTGCTCTGATACTCTTCGACCTGTTTTGACCACTATTCATCTCTATTCATCTCAACAAGGTAAATAGCCCAAAATTTACATTTTACCAAAGGTAAATTTACAAAATTTCTAACATATCTTCCCACCATTTATGCTCTGGCAATTTGTGCTTCTGAAGTTTCTTGAGAGTTTCATCAGTCTCTGTATATCTGAAAAAATTAGGCTGAGTGGTGAATAAGTGCTTTACCTCGTGCTCAATGTAGAATAAGTTCTCTAAGTTGTCATAGAGAACTCGGCCTGTGGGAAGTGCTTTCACTCCTGATGCACTTGATGGTGGGCTAGCTTGATTACCAACATACTTATTCAATTTGTCTACATAGTCAATGTGTTTCATCAATTTGTCATTAATGACCAAAGGACTTGGTAGCCCTTTACTCTGCAAAACTGTGAACTTCTCCATAAAAGAATTGATTTCTACTTGCATGTCTTGGCATCTTCTCTCTAAGTTCTGCATCAAGGTTATCTTGGTTAGAACCCTTTTGATTTCCAAAATGGTGTCTGTTCTATCAGATATGCCAAGTATTTCCAGCTGTTCTCTGTTTTTGGTATTCAAAAGATTGATAAGCTGATTGGCTTCCTCTGGCATTTTACCTAACTGTGCTCTTGTTTGCTGAATTTCTCCATGGGCTGTTTTTATTAAGTCGATCTGTTCATAGATCACTTGGATAAATGACCATATTTCATTTATAGACTGAATGATATTAGCCCAAAGGATTTTTCTGATCTTTGTCAAGGGCTTATCAAAAGTGAGCTCTTGTTCTAAAGTTTTTACTTTACTTTCTAAGGTTTTAATCTCCCTAGTTTTTTCCACAACACTTATTTTGGAGATGTCATAATTCTTCTCTACCTTAGCCAATTTCTCTTTCACTTGTTTCAACTTTGTAACCTGCAATCTCAATTCCTCCATGGCTTTTATCAATTCTTCAGTGCTCATATTAATACTGCTACTTGGTGTTGTACCTACTGTTACCTCTGCTGTGACTACTGGGATATTTGGAGTTGATGTTGTTCCAAGTGTAGAGGGAACTGCAGTTGAGACTATGGGGATTACCTCAGGAGGCTGAGAGGTCGACTCTCCCTGCTTTTCCTTTAGTACTTTTTCCAATGTCTGCTCTGTATCATTCAATCTTTCACTAAGTTTCAAGAGCAGGTCCATCATGCCCTCTTCAGATTTCTGTTGTATAACTTCTGCAGTTTGTGGATGCCTTGAAGGAGGCAGTTTCAGCTATTTCCTTAGGGCAGCAATGTCCTCTTCTTTCTTTTTGGTCAGAGCCTGTATGCCTTTAGCATCTTTGGGATCATGTCCCAATCCAATGATTTGATCCTGTATCCTTGGCCAGAGAAGAGGCTCTCTCCAAATGTAATTGAGTTGTTGTGTTGTCCAAGGAATTCTGCAGTTTGTGGGCCAGCATTGCTTTGTCAGTCAATGTGGAATAAACCATTTCCCCATTTTGCTTATGAAGCTCAATTTGGTCCATGGGATGAATATCTTTGCCAGGACTTCCAAATTGGTTCTAATGTAATCTGTTGCTAACTGGGGTTGTTGCACCTTTGGCTTAAAATAACTCATTAACATTTTACCTTCTTTAATGTCGTAGGCTGACATTAATCTCTGCTGGTTTGTGGGGGCCATTTTCAGATATTGACCATAAATTTGAAGCCTTATTGGGTCACTCATGGCCTTTATCTCTATGAAAGTCTTCTTAATGTCTGAGGCCTGTTTTCTTTGTGGCCCGGTGGAAGATACTTCTACACTGTGTTGTCTTTCTAGCTCCTGCCTTTGTGAGCTAGTTGAGGTTCCTCCCAATGGTGTAGTTTGCGTTGGCTCTTTCTTCTCTCTAGCTATCTATAGTTTCTTCAATTATTTCCTCTTCTGATAGAGGATTCAGTCTTTGTCTCTTTGCTCCAGGTTGTTCTGTTGGTCCACTGATAGGTGTGATGGTTTCTCTGTCCCTCTTTTTGTTTCTTTCCTCATTTAGAGGAGTTTTCAATGCTGGAATTTCTGCTGCTTTAGTTTGAGCTGGAGGATTTTGCACTTGACTATGTTCTCTGGACTTTGCAAGCCTATCTGTCATTGTAGGCTGCTCTGTGGTCTCTATTTCTTTACTTTTGGATATAGTTGGTATGTTGGCTTCCTGTGGAGACTGTTGAGAAGTTCCAGCAGAGGATGTACCAATTCCTGATTTTTGAGGTAGCTTAAATGATACCTGTCCAAAAGAGTTCAGGTCAAGGATTTTTTCAAGATCTTTCATAGCATTTTCCATCTTTTCTTGCTCACTAATTTCTTCTATTAGGATCCCTTCTACCCATTCATCCTGATTTGCAAACTGTTCAATTTCTGGGATCCTATGATGTATATAAACTGATAACCTGTTTCTTGTTCTTCTGTCACATATGAAACTATTTGGGTCATATGTCACCCACCAAAAACTCTTCTTCAATCTAAGATGATCTTCTAGAATTTTTTCAGCATCTTGCCACGCATCCCTATAATTGATGACATAAGGGCCTAGCTGGTTCTTTATTCTTAACTGAGCCTTCTTCTTTGCATTACAAAAATGGACTAAGTCTGCATTGATGATCTGTCTAAAATACTCTAGTGCAAACAATCTCACGGGCACATATTTAGGAAACTTGAAAGGGCAAAGTTCACACCCATACATTCTGATTTCTGTGTAATTTTGGTACATGTACCAGTCACCTATCCTGCATTGCTTGGAGAGTTGGAGAATATTTTTCATGTCACCAGTGAGTCTAGGAGGGGGAACTCCTATCAATAGAGTGGATGTTGGATGTACAAACCAGTCAATGAATTCATTATAGGTATAAGGAGACTCTAGAGTTTTATGAAAAATTGAACTCCAAAAGATCACAGACCTTCGATTTCCTTTTGAGTCCAATTTCCTGATAGGAAAAGGAAAGTTGTCTGGCTGATGATATAACAAAAGATGATATATAAAATATGTGTATTTGAAAACTCCTTCCCTATCCAAACTCATTAATTGATCATGGATTTTATTGGCAATGAAAGTGGCATAGTCATACCTGACAGCAGAGGGCTGTCCAGGAGTAAATATTGACAACAAAACTAGAGTAATATCATCAACATATTCATTGGTATTAAATCCCATGATTATGGATATCATGTCAACAATAAGTCTACTAGTTTGAGTGAAAAAGGTTTGTAGATAGGGAGGTGGACCCTTGGGTTGATAATTTGGTAACATAAACATCTGAGCAATACAGGTTATCTCTTATTTGGGCAACTGAGGGGCTTTTTCAAGTATATATCTTAGGGAAAGAGGAGCAAGGGGCTGAGTGGAATGGAACTATATCATTTCATTAATGGACTTAGCAGTTATGGGGAAAAGAACAGTTTGGGATGGGGACATAACTGCTCTATGGACAGGGTCATAGTTGGCACAACATTGATGAATGATGTCTGGGAAAACATGGACTAAGGGGAGGAAATACATGGGAAGATTGGATTCCCACAATCCAAAAATATCAGAATTATTCAGATGACTATCTCTAATTTGGCAAAATATTTTAAGGTGGTTACTATCACCAGACAGGTCTTTTATCTGAAAATCATTGTCGGCTAGGGGTAAATAATCTAAGTCTTTAGGGGTGCGTTCATAGGCGCGGAATTCAGGGCTATGGGAGTTTCCATATTTGGTTCTTGTGTGTTCAAACTGGAATTCAAGCTTTCTGTGGGAAAAATGAACTAAACAATAGTTTTAAGGTCTTTTATGGTGATTACAGACTATCTTTAACTTGAATTTGGCTTTCTCTGGTAGAATTGCCAGTGGAAAACTGAAATTTCAGGGTTGCAGGGCAAAAATAGATAAATACCTAGATTGAGGAGGAAAATCGTACAATGGCGGGTTGGTTGTAGGCTGTGAAGCTCGTGTTGTAGTCTTGCTGGTCAGGTGGTGGTTGAAAAGCTGGAACAGTGGATTCGGTCGTTAATTTGCATGGGAGCTGGACGCAGTGAATTACAATGAAAATGACGTTTTATCGTTTATTTAACGAAATTCAGTTTGCCGGGTATTTTTTGGCATTTATTGGGCTGTGACATCAGCGTGATGGGACATTTTGTCGTTATGCAGAGGGTGGTAAGCGGTTTACCCCGCACCTCTTTTTGGGGCTGGGCGGTTTTGGGCCGAGGGCGAGCGAGCATATGGAACAGGCAACGCGTGGTGAGGGTACGGTGGAAAACTGCCTGGTGATCGCGACTTAAAGCACGATCACCAGGGGGGTCGCGATAAGATCGTCAACTGTCGAATGAAAAGGCAGAGATCGAACGGCTGACGGGCTCTGGAGATGACGGGGAGTTATGTAAGACAGGCCTGACATATTTATCAATGTTTAATCGTATCGGGGTTGTTTTAATTGGTCGAGGGAATGGTTATTAATTAACCCAAATGGTTAATTAATCCCATATGGCGCAAAGGGGTAGGCTATTAATAAAATTTAAGTAAATTTATTAATACCTATTTATTATATAATGGTTATATACCATCGGGGCGGGATATATATAAAATGTTGGGGTTTTAATATATTTACCTATTACGGGAAGGGTTAAGATTTATCGAGATTTATATAATAACAGTTAGAAATTAATATGAAACAGAATGAAATAAGCGCTAAGCCAATGTTTAAAAATTCACATAGAAACTTAGGCTAAAGTGGGAAAAAGGGGGTTTTCAAGTGATATTATGCATTTCCTAAGTAAAATAGGTTTTTTCACTTAGGCAAATGTAATGAATGATGAATGGATGATTTATGAGTACTTAGGCTTTTAGATCATTGGGCGGAGGGTCCGGTCCCTCCAGAAGTCAGAGAAATGCTCTAAGCCCCTTTGACTTTCAAAGACCTTAATACTTTATGGGGAATTAGTAAAATATTTTTAGGGAAAAATGTGAATGGAAGTTAGTTATTTAACCTTGTCTTGTTTGAACTACATCAAGTGAAATGTCTGCTTTTCACTTTGTGATAAAGTAAAAGTTAACACATTCAGAAACATTTTTCATCACAAGTATCATTCTACAACACCATGTACCTACCCTACCTACTTTAACCTGACATTTTTTCTTTTTTATTTGGGTGCACTTAGACTGGCAAACCCTTATCAAATCATCCTTTTCTTTTACATGGCAAGCCTACCTAAGTCTACACTTATTACATCCAATGGCTAATATTAAACTGTTGAGCTCCTTTTAATTTACTCTACCTATCTACTTATCTGTCAAGTTTAAACAGTTTGGTCAAATATTTATTCTCTATCTCTAAAACATGAAATTCAAATATGAATGAGCCAAGTTTAAGCTGTTTGACTCTTCATCAATTGTGACATAAGTTAACAAGCTGCACACAATTGCTTATTACAGAAAATGAAATAGTAGTGGCATTTGGACTTGCACACTTTCCTGGTCTATTTTTGTTTGGGGTTCATTTCTTTCTCTTTTTGACCATTTCATTTTTTTTACCCTTTGATTTTTCTTTTAGGGTATACCCTCTTTACATTTTTTATTTTTTTGACAATATGGAAAACCTTTACAACAAGAAAAGGTATGAACATATTACAGAGCTCATCAAGTCAATCATGAAATATGACACCTATTGGTATAGGAGCATAACAGGTTGCACGTGAGGAGGAAAATGAAGAAAAATAATGGAAAACAAAGAAAATAGAGGCCTCATTTAAAAAAAGGCTTCTGAGGATCAGTTGGCAACCTTTTGTTAGTTGAGTTTTTGAGCTCTCTCATTATTCTCTCTCAATCTTCGACACTTAGAGTTTCCTTGGAGCACTTTGGCATTGGAGCAAGAAAGGAAAAGAAGGCAAGAGGAAGCAAAGATCAAGCATGAAAAGGTAGGATTAAGTAGTTACAACAGGCCTCATTGCATGTATTTACTTGCATGTGTATTTTCCTTGCTAGATTTGGAATGCATGGTATTGCATGTGGTTCTTTTCTATCATGGCATGGGTTTTGCTAGGTTTAACAATGTTTTTAGCCTATCCTTGCCATTTCCTGATAGCCATGATGTGATGGGATTCTCATGTTTTGGTTGAGTTGGATTGTCAGATGGATTCGAAGCTGAGTGTGGTGGATCTTTGAATGGTAGAGAACATGGTATAATGGTCCCTGAACCGGACTTTGGATCACGAAAGGCCACTGGCCTAGTGACTCCTAAGCCAGATTATGGGTTGCGGTAAAGCCAAGATTATGTTGCCTTAGTGGGCCTAGGAATCCTTGTCGGTGAATGGTAGGATATATGGTAAAGCCATGAGGTGGTTTTCTCTCCATTGGGCCTAGTAACCTAGGTTTGGAATATGCGTTAAAGCCTAGAGAGTGGGTCTCAATTTAGGTCATAGTGATCTGGGTTGGGATTGTGGTAAATCCTGAGAGACTATGAGACAAGAAAATCCTCACGCTGTAGGTGGAGAAATCTGGTGGCATCCATGCTTGTTTGGCCTAGTGATCAGGTGTAGATCATGGTAAAGACTGTTATGATGTGTTCATTGTTTTGGCCTAGTGATCTGAGATGGATTATGGTAAATCTTGGTTTCTATTAATGAGGGTGAGGTGGTTTAGCCTTGGTATGCCCTGGTTGGTTCTTTTGGTTTGAGTCCCACAATCATGCGTGGAAAATGGCATGGGGGTGAATGGTTGAAGAGAGATTTGGCTTAACCACTCTATAATCAGGTGGAACATGGTAGTCCCATCTCCGGATGGTTTATTGCATTCATTAATGAGAAATTCATTCCATTGATTTTCATGTGTAAATGTATTGATGCATATGTGGATTTTATGGCTCATATGCTTATGATATTTCTGTCCCTATTATGCTCGTTATCATGTATGTTTTATGACAACAGCTATGTATGGTTCTCAACATGTTTTTACTTGTAAATGAATGGATAATGTATCTATGGCCTAATAGATGATAATGCAACAAATGACATGAGGGAACAATGGTTCATGGTGATTCTCAGATAAGTATGAGATCCCTACACTTAATTCTGTTGTTTACACATGTAGGTTACATGTTGATGATATGTTTGACGAAATTTCTGTCATGGCTAGTAGGGGTTTAGTTAAGGTCTTGTTCAACTTATTTCTTTGGCATCATTGTTTCCCTGTACTTTTACTGATATTAAGCTATCACTCCATTCTGGGCAGTGATTTGGGCTCTCGGTGTTAAAAAGTTACTTAAATCCTAGGGTCGTTGGCACATAATTGACAATTTTAGTCTCTAGTCATTGGCAAGCAAGCTTGTGAGAGAAAATTCAAGTTTCTAGATGCTCTCTTGCCCATAGAATGGGAGAAATTGAGGCCTACGATGTCCAGAACATCAGTGGGACCTAGGGACAAACTGTCTGAGTGATTGACTAGTCTCCTGAGGATTCTAAGGCTGATGTTGCATGACTGTGTGTGATGTTTTCATTTAGTCCACTTCCTTAGGGTCACATATGAGGTCAAATCCAATCATACTAGCTTCTCTTCTAATGTTTACCCCAGTTGGCTAGTTACTTGGGTAGATGTGGGAGGAGGGTGTTACAGAGTGGTATCAGAGCATGGTTGCACTCTCCTTGGGGGAAGGTTCTTGGTCATGTATGCATGTTAGTTGCATGTGTGTCTCTTACACTTGCATTCCATGTGCTTGTTGCATTGTATAAATTTGATCATGGTTCTAGTAAGGTTATCATGAGGAGCTTGATGTTGATTGTGTGGAACATATTGTTAGGAGTATATGACTAGTTACATGATTATATGCAACTTTATTACATCCTTGTATGTTAGGTTTCATTCTTGGTATGTTTGATTACATGATCTGAATGTGGAATATTATTTTTCTATATTAAGATCCTCATCATAATACAATAATGTGCTTGAGGTTTGTACTCCAAAATAGCAAGTTAAAACATGCGTTTTTATGTGTGTGTGTGTGTGTGTTTTAGTTAAATTCATGAAAAAAATTAAACATGAAATTGAAGCATGCATCAATCAGTAATACACTAGCCATTGTTAATGGAGTTCACCCCTCTTGAGCTACATCTCCTTGGATAAGCTCTAATGGCATGACCCCTTCTCATTATGCTCAATGTTTAGAAAAGGAAGAGTACATTAAGTGTTGAGAAATGGAATGGTTAGTTTCTCCTTCAAAGAAACAACTTCTACAAGAGTTATCACTCCATATACATGTAAACCTATTGTCAAACATGTAAACTTTCAACAAACAAAGGCATCTTACACCAAGATCCCATACTTCAACTTCATGGAGTATCAACAGTGCCACAATTCACTTGCAGTACATATACAATTCTCTTCTCCAAAGCACTAGGAATAAAAGGTACATCAATGATGTAATAATTATTGTAGAAAGAACATGGATTCTGGAAAACCCTTGCAAGGTCATCCCCATCTTCAAACTCCTCCATAAACTGATTCAACTCTCTGGTTGACCATGGCACCCATAGACTTCAATCTGTAAAAAAGCCTATCTAGAAGTGCTCCTTTGATTTTAAAACATGCTCCAATGAGTCCATAATGTCTAAAAATGGCTACATAACCTCTTTTTTCATCTAATTTGGTAAAAAATTGGAGAAGTTATGGCATCTCCTAGTTTTGCCAAAATTCTAGAACCATCCTACATTTTTGCCCCAAAAATACTCTAATGGAGCGCCAAATTGCACAAAAAGCGAGCGAAATTGTAGGATACTTAATTTCTCCTCCAAGTCCTTAACTCCAAAAAATCGGGTCACGCAGCGGCATGGGACTAGGGTTGGGCTCTTAACTCCCACCCTGCCCAATCTACTAACGATTATAACTTTGCAGTTTCTAGGACCGATCACATCGTGACATTAATTGTTACCCTGACGATTTTGGTTTTCTGGACATTAACTATGTGGTTTTCATATGTGTTCACATGGGAGGGCCGTTGACGGTTACGCTGGCAGTCTCCCCCCCAAATCTCCGCTGGATCATATTCAAATATATGTGGTAGGCTATACATGTTAAGGAACAAGGTGTGGTGTAATGGTAAGGCATTGTGTTGTGTGTTGGGAGGTTCCAATTTCAATTCCTATAGCATTCGCTCGGTTATTGAACCAACTTTTAGTGGCCTCCTGGGCTACCACGTGGCGACCTCTGGTTGGGTGACGCGGCAGCGTGTGGTTTTCCATCAACCCACGAATAAAACGTTGCCATTGTACACCAGTCATAGAGTGACACTTGTCACCTTCTAATTCATCAGATAAAATCCACTACCTAGTCAACCTTCCATGTCACCTTAGCCTGCACAGTTAGCGCCATGTCAGTAGTATGGATTGCTGACTCGGTTGTCCCTTTTTTTTTAAATTTCCCTATTTTTCAAAGTGAACAAAACTTGTTTCCAAGGCCATATGGATTCTGTTTCGTAACACCGAGATCTACACGGTCGTTTAGGTTCCACACTAATCTGACAAATTTGAATTTTTGGCAAATTTTGAGCTCTTGATCACTCTTCCCCACTGAAAAATTTTGGTCCCCAAAAGTTCACTTTTAATTGTTCAACATTTGAAGGTACAGTTCCTTCACTTTTCCTTGTAGTGCCTTGACTTGTACTTGTCTTGGCTCTTTCTCAAGCTGAACTTGAAATATAACCCGACCAAAGAATTCAAGTTCAATGTTCTTCTCGGCTTGTCCATGTCGCTATGGCCATGCATAATAACATCCTTCCTAAGAAGAATTCTTGATGGTTCTCTTCTACAAAATCCTTATCAAGGATAAGATCCCAAAAATACTTTGACAAATGAACCAAAACAAGTTTCACATAGTGAATACTTGTATAACTTGAATTCTTAACACATTTGCAATATACTAAATGTGCAACAACTACTCATACAACAATTTTAAAATGCTTTCTTAAACTACAAATAGAAATTCATTTTACAACGTGGAATAAAAATGACTCCCAAACTTTCCATTCAAATTGACTATCAACAAGCCAACCTAGCATAACAATGTCAAAGAAAACATTGTTGCATATAAGTGATTTATTTATGAACATCACTTTTAGAAATTTCCCAACTATGGGGATATGCAACTACTGCAAAACAAAGATTTACAAACTTCAATTGGACAAACAGTCTGCCCATTTCTTACCCAAACAGGTAAATGAACCCTCTATTTGAATTTTGTCTTCTTCTAGAGTTGCTTTAGGGATGGCCGCATCTTGCACCACTTTTTATTTTGTCACTTCCTCTTCTGGTGCTTGCATAATTTTCTTGCCCTTGCGAGGATGAAGTTGTGGAAACAATTTCCAACACTTCTTGACCCAATGCCCACTGATATTGCAGTGAGTGAAAAATTTATTTTGAGCTTCTATTGGCTCACATGTCTTTAACCTTGGATGAGATTTTGTCTTTTCGGTCTCAATTCCATTAGACATAAGCATCTTCTTGATGATTGCTTTCCTTTTATAGCACTTATCTACACAATGGTTCGATGAAAGGAAAAAGGTGCATGGAAACACATTCCTCAACAAGTCATTCAAATCAACATGTTTTCCATTATGAAAATTAGTTGAATTAATAAGACAATTATACCTCTTTTTGTTGTCCTTTGGCTTATGCTTCTTTAGTGAGGAACTTGCATGGAAAGAAGAACTTAGCTTCATTTCTTATTCCACTTTTTCATCTCTCTTTGGAGATTTTTTTCACTCCAAGTCCTCATTATGCTTCAAGAACAAAGCGGGTACCAATTCTGGATGAAAATCTCAACATCTTGCCTCCTCACATCCTCTCTTATAGGAGAAGGAACACGATACCAAAGAGTTGTCACTAGAAGACCATTCTTCTTTTGCAACATAGCCTAAGCCTTCATAGTTAGGCCTCTCCTTTGCCTCAATTGGATTTTTAATGCCTTGATGGTTCAATCCAATGCCTCCTCCCTTGTAACCCATCTTGGTCAAGAGCTTGGATCCAATGCCTTTACTATGTTTTTCAAAGGCTGCAAATGAATTTACATCAACACTTTCATGTAAATAAGAAGCATGTAAATGCTTACCATTTGCCTCATCTTTTGATTGACATACAAAGATGTTTTCAAACTCTCTTTTGATTCTAGATGTGTCCTCTTGGACTCTTTGGATCTCTTATTTCAGCTCCTTAAATTTGGGTGTTGATAGAATCTCATCCTTCACATCATGTGGAAAAAGGGTGCAAACGTGTCCATCTACCTTCTTTGAGGGACTTTCTACACTAGCATCTTGCATAAGAGTTGTAGAAAAACATGAAGATTGTGGAGAAGATGGTGGGTTATCACCATTCTTGTTACCTTCTTCCTTTAGAGAACATTCTCCTCTTAGACGTCTAGAGATTTTACCTTACAATTTGGTATTCCTCTCCTCAGAGAGGACTTTCACCATTTCTGTGATGTGCAAGAAAGCCTTTCTAAAAGACTTCACATCCTCTGACATTCTCGCAGGATCTCTTCCTTGGGACATGCTTTGCTTGAAGCTTCTATTTCAACTTGAGGTAGAACTGGTGGTACATATTGTAACAATCTTGCTCTCCTTTCCAAAACCTTCTCCTCACTTGAGCTTAAAAACACATTAACTTGCAAACAAAAACCAATTCCTCCTTGTACAAAGATAAACTATGCTCTAATACCAAATTGATCTGAATGTGGAATGTTAGTTTTCTATGCTAAGGTCCTCATTAGAATACAATAGTGTGCTTGAGGTTTGTATTCCAAAATAACAAGTAAAAACATGAGTTTTTACGTGTGTATTTTTTCATAGTTAATTTCATGAAAAACTTTAAACATGAAATTGAATCATGCATCAATCAGTAATACACCATCCATTGTTAACGGATTTCACCCCTCCTAGGCTACATCTCCTTGTTAGCATGACCCCTTCTCATTATGCTCAATGTTTAGAAAAGGAAGAGTACATAAAGTGCTGGGAAATGGAATGGTTAGTTTCTCCTTCAAAGAAACAACTTTTGCAAGATTTATCACTCCATATACATGTAAACTTATAGTCAAACATGTAAAATTTCAACAAAGAAAGGCATCTTACACCAAGACCTCATACTCCAACTTCATAGAGCATCAACAATACCAAAATCCACTTGGAGTACATAAACAAGTCTCTTCTCCAAAGCACATAGAGAAAAGAGGAATAAAAAGTACAACATGAATGTAATAAATATTGTAGAAAGCACATGGAGGCTGGAAAACCCCTGCAAGGTCATCTCCATATTTAAACTCCTCCATAAATTGATACAACTCTCTGGTTGACCATGGCACCCATAAGCTCCAATCTACAAAAAAATCATATCTAGAAGTGATACATTGATTCTGAAACCTGCTCTAATGAGTCCAAAATGTCCAAAAATGGCTAGATAGCCTATTTATTCATCCAATTTGGTTGAAAACTAGAGAAGTTATGATCGCTCCTAGTTTTCCCACTATTCGCTCTACAATTTCCCAAAATTCTAGAACTGTCCTACATTTTTTCCCCAAAAAATCCATTAATGGAGCACTAAATTGCACAAAAGGTGGGTGAAATTGTAGGACACTTAATTTCACCTTCAAGGCCTTGACTCCGAAAAATTGGGTCATATGGCGGCATGGTACCAGGTCTTGGCTCTTAACTCCCACCCCACCCAATCTGCTAACGGTTACAACTCCGTTGTTTCCAGGACCAGTCACATGGTGACATTAATTTTTACCCAGGTGATTTCGGTTTTGCAGACATTAACTATGCGATTGTCAGATGTTTTCACATGGGAGGGACGCTGACGGTTACGCTGGCGGTCTCCCCCCCAAATCTCCCCCGGATCGTATTCAAATATATGTGGTCAGCTATACATGTTAAGGAACAAGGTGTGGTGTAATGGTAAGGCGTTGTGTTGTGTGTTGGGAGGTTTCAGTTTTGATTCCTGTGGTCT
Organism: Pinus taeda; assembly: GCA_000404065.3. Taxonomy (NCBI): domain Eukaryota; kingdom Viridiplantae; phylum Streptophyta; class Pinopsida; order Pinales; family Pinaceae; genus Pinus; species Pinus taeda. The sequence continues at coordinate 2,427 of APFE031085214.1, read as the reverse complement.
CTACTCGGTCGTTGAACCAAATTTTAGTGGCATCTCGGGTTGCCACATGGTAGCCTCCTGTTGGGCCACGTGGCAACTTGTGGTTGTCCATCAACCCACCAATAAAACATTGCCATTGTACACTAGTCATGGAGTGACACTTGTCACCTTCTGTTTCACTGGAGAAAATCCAATGCCCAGTCAACCTGCTATGTCACCTTAGCCTGCACAATCAGTGCCATGTTAGCAGTATAGATTGCTGACTGGGCTGTCCCTTTTTTTAAAAATTTGCATGTTTGTCAAAGTGAACTGAACTCATTTCTGAAGCCATATGGAGTTTGTTTCACATGAAAAGAGTTGCGTTAGATTCATAATGACGAGATCTATCCAGTTGTTCAGGTTCCACATTGATCCGACAACTCTGAATTTTTGGCAAATTATGAGCTCCTGATCATTACATGTATTAGTCTTGTAGTTTGGTTACAAGAATCGACCACTTATGCTCGACTACATGCTTTCATGTTTATGTGTAGTTGATTAGGCATTTCTTATGCATGTTGATGGTTGCATATGGAAATGTGTACAATGGAGTAATGGTTGTTGTTATGCATGTATGGTATTGGTTATAGATATGCATGAATAATAGATCAAACATGCCTTGTGAATTCATGGTATGTAATCTAGGTCATCAGGGTAATATTGGTATGTTACGATGCTAATGTGTTGGCTAAGATAGAGTAGGAGATGCAAATAATCATAATTAGGTTGCAACATTGGACTTTGGGGTAAGAGCAGATCATCATACATGTATTGTATGCTTCGCATGTAGGTATGTATATCAAGGATTGTTATATGCATTAGGTTTATGTACATTAGGTTTCTGTACATGTCTTTTGATGTTATGGTTACATTCATGATGGATGTTAGTTGATTAGTGTAGTTACATGCACATGTGTCAGATAGTCAAGAATGATATTAACTTGTAGTTGTATGCATTTCTATTGTTTTTTTTTTTTTATATATTAGATAACCTAATGTTATGTTATATGTTATTGATGAAGTATCTTATAGGTTAACTTGTTGTTGTTAAATGATAGTTAGCTTGATTATTAGGGTTATAGAGTTTATACCTTGATGTTATATGTATCACACTAAGTGGGATTGGCCTATGTAGATGGTTAGGGTTATGACATTCAACTATGAGTCGACTTATTTTGTTGCATTTTGTTGTACTAATCTAGACCGATCATACATATGTGGTTGCTATGCATAAATGATAATTGTGTATGAGTTATGATGTAAACATGTTAGCTAGTGACTATTTTGGGTATCATGATCTTATTTATGTTTGAATTAATATCTCATGAAGTTATATCATGCTAACTAGATTGATTATGCAAACAAGATTGCCTCCCCTGATATACACTAAGGTATGAAATTGTTTATGTCATCTACCTTGTGCTTGACTGTTTGATTATAACATCTATTTGCTGTTTGAGTGGTTGGTGTCTAGGTTATTTATTTACCATGGTATGTTTGCAAGTTGGTCGAATGTTTGATGGATTTCATACTATGAGTATGCGTTCTGTTACACTGAATTTTGTCACCCTGACTATTTGCAGTATGTGGCCTCATCAATAGCCACATTGTCCTCTTTGTCAAGCCCCATACCTCTGCTCTTCATGTCAAAACCTCAAAAGAGAGAGAAAGTCACTTAAAAACATGTTTATCTCTGGGTACGCAGGTTCTCTCTACCTTTCCTGCGTGTACGCACTCCATATACATTAGACCTGCGTAGTAATACGCTCTGTATACTAAAGCTAGGGTGCGTACCCCTGTAAAGGTCAAAAGGCGCAAGTTTCATCTTTAAAAAGTTACTTGTGGTCACTTCTCGAGCCTTCTAGAAGAGTTCTTGACGTGTATTGAGCGCCTCCAGATGGTTCATGCACCCCTATGATAGAGGAGCTTATCCCATCAAGAAAGGAGCTACCCCATCCAAAAGAGGGAGTATCCCATTGATGTTGGAACTGAATAACCTCTTCTAGAATGCTATAAATACAGGCATTGGGCCAAAGGAGGGGGAGGTTGAAAAGCTGAACATTCTATAGGGTAAATGCTGCTGGAATTAGGACTTCCATTTGTTGACTTGTGAGGAGAGATCACTATCCTTCCTTGTTGCCATAGTGGGAGTGGGTGACCTTGTCAAAGTAGAGGAAATCTCTTGCTGGACCCTGGGAGGAGCTTGCACAACACCAAGGCTCAGGTTGTAATGGTTCCTTTGATTATTTAATACAAATAAGTCCATTCTTCTCAATGATTTGTTAATGAATTATTTCGTACATTCCTTGGTCAGTATGATAGATATATTTTTTTTTATAATGAATATTCAGATGCTATGTAATTGTTTGCCTTGTTAGTGAATGCAGGTCTGAAGGTGAAGGAGGAGCT
>APFE031085209.1:0-19261 GCA_000404065.3 Pinus taeda | reverse complement strand
TTAGAATTCAACCTCTTCGAGGGGGCAACCTCCTTTACATTACATAAATGAACAATTCTTGGATGATACAAATGAAAAGACCTCCTTTCTATATATAGGAGTCTAAGTGGTCATTATATAATTAGAGCCTACATAACAATAATAATGTAAGGGCACAATAATAACAATAGTGGGCTTCTATGGGGCACAATAGTAACAATATGACATGGGTACATCAATATAATAAGTGGTTTGTACTAATAACAATAAGGGGTGACACTAGTAGTATAGGGGCCTAACAGTTTTCCCTGGCATGGTTCCTATATCTAGTGTCCATTATTTTATGTGCTTTTGCTTTGGTAATTGTTTGATGAACTAAAATAAAGAAGATATAAAGAAAACCTAATAAGAATTCAAGAACATCACAAGTAATTATCAAGTATAAGGAAATCTTTTTTCCTTTCCAATTTTCTAACATGGTATTAGAGCTTTGGTAAAGAAAGAAGAAAAAGGAAGTCTCAAGCACTTAATCAAGGAACCATTCAAAAGGGTTATTTCAGGGAAGAAGTCCACTATATTCAAGGAAGATGTCTAACACATTCAAGGGAGAGAACAAAATTGAAGGAGCTTCAAACTACAGGTCTTAGAAGAAGAGGATTGACCTCATCTTTGAAAAAAACAAGGTTCTAGACTTTGTTAAAGGAAAAGTAAAGAAGCGTACAAAAGATTCTAGTGATGTTAACAAAGTAAATTTCAGGAAACTAGAATTGGTGGCCATGACTCTAATGATAGAAGGAATAAAGGACAACTTTGTCCCATTCATACAACATCAATCATGCTCAGGAAATGTATGAAGCCTTGTCAAAGCTATGCACTATTAAGAACATTGGTCAAATAACAAGTTTGAAGAATGACTAAAGAAGACATAGTGGCCTCCTCCTTTTTTAATATTGCAAGAATCAAGGATGATCTTTTGGCCATTGATGAAATTGTTCCAAGACAAAGCACTCGTGATCACTGCTCTATTAGGATTGCCACTTACTTGGGGTGCATTTGCTATAGGACTTAACAGTTGGAAGGAATCTCCCACTTTTGAAGAACTATGGATTGCCTGTAGTCAGGAAGAATTAAGGATCTCATTATTTGCTAATTCTGAAGATGTTTCAAATGCCTACATTTCTCAACATAAAGGAAATCCATCGAAAGGACCAAGGAATAAAGTTGACATATCCAAGGTAGAATGATATCAATGTCATAAGAAGGGTCTCTACAGGAGTGACTATCCTGACATTCCAAGAAACAAGAAGAGAGAAAGAGATCAAGCCAATGTTTCTAAAGAGGAAGACCTAAATAAATCCATAAAATAAGAATATGATCTTAGATATCTTATTTTATATTTTGTGTTTTAGAATTTATAGGTTTTTAACATGTTTTTGGAAAAATACATTGTTTATTTTTGTAAGTTTATAGGTATCCCTCAAGATTTGGAGGGAGCCCCCAGTGGCTCCCAAATATAAGTATCTCATTTCCTTTCATTTTTTATTATATTAAATACTAATCATAATTCTCCCTATATTGTCTTGATTAGGAAAACATCTGCTATATTCTCAAGGAGTATGAAAGAGGACCTCTCAAGACAAGGTTTGTCAAAGAACAGAGGTATGCTTTAAAAAAATGTTTTCTTTATAATAAATGTTTATTCATTTAACAATCTATTACTAACATTGTTGTGACTAACTATAGTGAATCATATTGATTCTTATTTTGGGAGATTCATAACTTGATAAATCTACCGCACTCCTATTTATAGCTGATTTTATAGAACCCTAGACAAGTTCTCTAGAAAAACCTTACCTAAGAATATGCTAATGTCAATGTATGAAACCCCAAAACTCCTTAGGGTTATTGAGAAATGTTATTTTAAGTTTTTATTGATGATTTCATGTTTAGGATTTTGGTATGATCAGGAAAACCTAACTTAGGATTGAATGATAAAGTCTAAAATTCCGAACCTTTGAAAGTTTTGGTAATCTTGTGTTTTCTATGTTCCTATATTGAAACCCTAACTCATTAGGATTTGGTGGACTATGTAATCAATACCCTTATAATGTCTTAGAAATGATTTCCTTGGTATGTGTGGTCAAATCCTAGTCTAATCAAGTTTGTTATATGTCTAACTCTTATTGATCTTTGTGAGGTTGGGTTTGACTAACACATGATATTAAATGCCTATGCATGATAATGAAGTCCTAGATGTATGAGTTGACCTATTTGTCGGTGGTCATGAATCCTAGGGTTTGGAACTAAGCTTTAGTCAAAATTTGTCTTTCTAAGATGATAGTATTTGTGAAATTATAGGCTTTTGGAGTTAAACCTTAGTAGAAGTAAAAATCTCTGATGAATGATGACAATATGATAATTTGAGATTTGTGTAATATTGTTGAAATCTGAGTTTTAGTTGGGATTGATGTTTGATTGAAAATCTAGGGTTTGCAACTAAAACTAATGGAAGTTGGTCATGTTAATGACTAGGCCGTGTTTGGTTTTTATTGATTCTTTTGTATGAAATCTAGGATTTGTATGAATCCCTAATGGAAAATCTAACATATGAATTCTGAAAGTTGTTCGATGCCTTGTATATCTATATTTGAATTGTTTCTAGGGTTTTCTATATATTGTAGTAGGGTATGTCACACCTGTCAAAGAAACATTGAAACCCTAGATATAATGAAAGTAGTTGTGAAGTAGCCTAGGATTTATGAAAAAGTCCCTAGCAAGATGTTGAAGAGAATATGTCTCTTGTTTAAGTTTGGCTATCTGATATATGTAAGGTTGAAATGCTTCTGTAATTATGATATGGCTAACTTCATGCTTCTATAGTTTTGGTTGTACTTGCTATCTAAGTTGTGTAGGTACACAATCTTCAATATGGTGAATATGTTCATTGATGTGATAAGCATGATGGGGATGATGATAACTATGATGAAATTATTGGAAGCCACGAAAGATTCTCCAATGAAGAAAATAGAAGAGATCTCCCTTATATTAAGAGGAAGTTTGGATAAAGAGATGCTCCCTGGTTGAGAGGGAGGGAATAACTTAGTTTTGATTGAAGAATGAATTTTAGAGGATATGTTGTTGCATGGGAAGTAGGAAAGGAAAGTGCATGATTGAGGAATATTCTGTCAGAGATTTGGTTGATATTCCTACTATGAAAAGTTGAGAAGCGACATCAAGTTTTCTGTAAGACCTCAGAAGTTTGTATTTGATTATGTACACATGAAAGTATATTTTTGATTGGGGTTGTGTTTGTACAGGTGAATCTATCGAAGTTTGATAACATGTTGTTTACCACTCAATTTGATTGGGAGAGATTGGTTATCCTTGATATGCTAGATCTAGGAGCGTTGAGGCTTTGCGAGTGAAACATTTACTAGGAGGACATCTGGCCAACACTTTGTGTTGATGTCTAGGTCCTGAATTTGGAAAAGGTGGTGTTGATTATAAAGCTCTGTTTTTGGATACACACCTGGATATTTGGGTTGGTGGTTAGAAAGTAAGCCTGATGGTACCTAGAGAGAATGAAATCTTAATTCCATCTTATTCCCACTCGGATATATTTCCATGGTCACGAATCTAGTTTGTCACATTGCAGTGCCTAAATTATTGAGACCAATGGATAGATTTCCCTGGTCATGAATCTAGTCCATGGAATTATGGTGCCTAAATTTCTTTATGGTTCATATAGTTGAGATCTTCCTTGTACTTGTATATGATGAATACTTAACTATTTAAGAGGGAGTGTTGGAAAATGTAACTAGTTTTGGTCTACATTAAATGTATTTGAGTCATCCTGTAATGTACTTGTCAAAATAATAAAGAAAAGAATTATTATTATTATTATTGTGACATATTAAAACATGGGTTTCATGCTTGGGTCATCATGTTTTAGGTCAAAGTCCCCATTGAGGACTTCTAGTATTTACTCTGAGTCAATAGAGTCATTGTACTTTTAAAGAGACCCTTCTTGGGCTTTTGAATCATGTCAAAAGGTTTAATCATGAGTCAAATATAATTTATGTATCCTCCACATCAAGTTGGCCTAAGGAAATCAATTTGACCTCCCTTGAAGCCTATAAATAGAAACAAGTCGAATTCATTTGGAGCATCTAAACTGAAACAAGTTTGATATCTCTAAGGAAGATGGAGAAGTGTGAAGTACGTCTAAGGAGGCCAAAGGAAGTGAAAGTTGGGTGGAGTCTAAGGAGAAGAAGAAAAACGAAACTTTGGTGCCTCTCTCTCTTTGTTTCGTGCCCTAGTTTGGGAGATCAAAGTCTTCTAAGTTTTGCTGAAGTCGAAAGCTGCCTGATGCCGAAAGCTACTACATAGTCGAAGTTGCTGGAAGAGAGTTGGAGATTTGGGAGGCTGACTTGGTGTGGAGGGAAGGTTTGGTATTTTTCTAAGGTGAAGAGTCTCAAAGAATACTATTGAAAGGAAGATGATTTTGACTGGGATTTCCCCTCGAGGGGGGTTTTTCCCTGGCCTAGTGCCCATATTTGGTGTCCATTGTTTTGTGTGCTTTTATTTTGTTAATTACTTGATGAACTAATAGAAAGAAGATATAAAGAAAACCTAATAATAAGTTAAGAACATCACAAGTGATTATCAAGTATAAGAAAATCTTTTTGTCTTTTTGATTTTCTAACAACATATGGGTACATTATTTCTATAAATTCCTCCTCTTTGTGCTCCTCTCAGATAGTAAAATAAAATCCCCACGTTGTTTGCACTTTACTAGAAGTAAAAGATGACCACCAAGGTGAAATGAGGAAAGAAGTATAATTTCCAAGCATCATGATCCATAATATTATTTCAATCCATGATCCTTCTATACCTAAAATATTGAATGTAAGAACTTTGTATGAGACGATGGCTAATTCATCTCATGGTCATTGACATACCTTCATTAGAAGAGAATGGTAACACGTGGATGAGTTGACCAATGAGTGGGTGAGAGGAATCTATGAAGCTACTATCTAAGGATAATATGAGGCTACTAATGTTCTTAGGAAAACAATTTCTCCTCATGTTTACCCATGTATACGGATCAATAACATTTGGCTCGAACTCATGGACGTGTTCACTGTAGAGCACATGAATCTCAACATATTTGGTACTCAAGACCTATAACCTACATCATACTAACAATTTTTCTATACTATACAAACAAAGGAATCAATCTAAAGTAATAGGGTGACACAATAACCCTATAATATGAAAGATTATGAAACTGCATGTCATAAACATATTTTAAGATAACATTTTTTATTTTATAATAATAAGAAATAAAATAAAATTAGTGTGATATAAGAAAGGATCGATGAAAAATCAAGATGCACAAAACATATGAAAACTCTAAGCTATCTAAAACAATCCAATCGAGTGTGAATATAAGGTTAAAGAAGTTGGATACCTACTAGTAATGGCAACTTCACTCCATTAAGGTCGGACAAGTGAAAAGAGTCAATTCCAACCTTTCGATGGATTCTATATGGGTAGGGGTCATATCCAACAAGCACAGAGTATTTTTTTCCAATATATTCCCCTTTGATCACGTGTTCAATATTTTTATTAATTCTATACCTTCTTCTTATCATTATCTTTTGATCACAAGAGTTAATTTTAGAGTCCTTATCATAAGTAGGAAGTGATGGAATATTATCATCTACATGGTATATGCCACTCCAAAACTCTTCATTTTCCTCTTCCTTTAATCTTTCAATTTTTATGGGTGCTCAAGGGACAAAGTGTTGCCAATAAATTTTAGGGTTTAAAGGCTTACTTTTCCCATCTTCACTAACTTTTATCTCTTAGCTAAAATCAACCTGGTTTTCTTTAGAAGAGAAAGGGATAATGGAAAAATCCTTAGGATGATATTTTACTGGATAATTAAATTTATGGATTCATGATGATTTTGTAATTATCTACCAATATTAGACATCTGATGCATGGGTTCCCTAATGTATTCTACATGGTATTTCACAACAGGTTCCCAATATAGGATAAATAGTTCTCCGTCAAGGGTAGGGATAGTGGCATAGGATAAGCCCATTTACAAATGTCGTCCTAAAGTGGCAAATCATTTTCTAGACAATCCAAACATCATAAACATATAAAACAACATCCATGAGTGTATCTATATCAAGATAAGAAACTAAACAAATTTTCAATCTATATGAGACCATGAACTTGAATAGACTTTGAATAAAAACCACACAGATTTTTATAAAGCCTTGTAATTTGCAACTAACTAATTCATGCCTTTAAAAAGATATCACATTAGTGGAAACACAAGAATCAAGCAAATAATTATGAAGAAGTAAATCTTTCATAACAGACATGAGAAATAAAGGTGTATTCCCTTTATTATTTCGATCATAATGCATACTTCGTAATATCAAAGGAGAGTCCTTAGGTTCTTTACCAAAGTAAAAAAATTTCTTCACTTCATCTCTTTGAGGAGTAAAACTAGTTAATCCAAGAATCATCACAAAGACATTTCCCTTAGCATGGACATTGCCCAAATCAATATTTAACGCAACATCAAATGCTCAAAATTTTCTCCTGCATATACTTGATTGTAAGGACATTCATCCTCTCAATGTGCTTCATTACAACAACGACACCAAGAATACTTATCTTTATTAATCATATATAAAGGGGCAAGGGTCTTAGGGCCACTTTGTCGAGGCGTGACAAGCCTTTTAATTACCCTTCTAATTACTCATAGAGACAATCATAATATTGTGCATTTAATTGTCAACCCAGGGGCTCATATGGAACTTGTGAGTTACCATGCACTATATATGCATGCTACACTCTCTACTTCCACTGGATTGTTTTATGGTTGTAGTATCAGTGAATGTTTTTGTAGATGGAATATATGTAGTTCACAAGCTTGGAAAAGTTCTATAAATTTATAATTAAAGTGACTAAAGATATTTGCAGAAAGTAGACACATTTGTAAGAAAATAGACATGCCTGTAGGAAATTAAATACATTTGCAATAAAGTAAACATGCTTGCAGAAAATTAAACACACTTGAAATAAAATAAATATGCTTACAGGAAAGTAAACACACTTGCAAAAGGGATGGACCACTCATGTATCCTTCAACCATATGTGGAAAAGAAACAAACAAGCTAGAAATAAAATAACCACATTTGTAGAATTGAAATAACACACTTCAATGCAATGGACTTATGAATTGATCGTTGTAAATGCAAACATAGATGGAATAAACCACACATGCAAGAAATAAATAAAATAGATATAAATGAATGAAAGGAATAATCCTTGCCATGATGACCCCTGTCTTTACTCAGATCAAAAAATGTAATCATTGTGTTGAGTGACTTTATTCAACAATGTTAATGAATGCGAACCGGTCTAAAGTGCAAGCATGTCAAATTAGAAATAGACATGAATAATCAATCGTGTAAATAAATATACACAACCTGTTAGAAAATCAGAAAGTCACAAAGATTTTCTTATATAGATAATTACTTGTGATTATTTTATCTTTATGTTCTTCTTTTATCTTTTAGTTCATCAAGCAATTACCAAAAACAATAACACACGGACAATGAATGTAGGTGAAAAGTCAAGGAAAAACCCCTATCTAGGGGAAAACCCAATCAACAATTCTTCCTTCAATAGTTTCTTGAGATAATCCAAGACTCTAGACCCAAATAGAGACTTCCTCTACATCAAGTCATCCCTCAATACTTCTTTCAAAATATAAATATCTCAAAGTAACTTCGATCTAACAACATCATCAACAACTTCGACCTAGTAGCAGTAGCAACGACAACTTTGAATAGACTTGGAAGACTTAGATCTCCCTTGATACACCTCAAAACTGAGTGAGAGTTGTCCCAAAATTTTGATCTTGAGGTCTTCTATCTCATTCCCAAAACTCGCACTTCTTTCCAGCTCCTTTTCTATCCCTTTACCAACTTTGCACTTTTCCATCTTCCAGCTTCAAAGATCGAACTATGTGAGAGAGAATGAGATGCTCAAAATGAATTCGAACTACCTTGTATATATATCCTTCCAGGGAGGTCTAATTACTTGTCTTGAGGCCGACTTGATCTTCTTGAGGTCGACTTGGTGTGGAGGAGACTACATTCATTTTTGACTCAAAAATAATTCTTTTACATGATTAAAAAGCCCAAGAAGGATCTCTTTTAATGTACAATGACTCTAATAACTCAAAATAAATCCTGGAAGTCCACAATGGGGACTTTGACCTAAAACATGATGACCCAAGCATGAAACCCATGCTTTAATAAGTCGTAGAAACAATAATACAAATATTTTCTTCATTCTTTTGATAAGTACATCTAAAATACATTTATGAAGACCAAACCTAGTTACATTTTTCAACACTCCCTATTAACTAGGGAGGTATTCATCAATACAAGTACAAGGAAGATCTCAAAACATATGAACCATGAATAGTTTTAGGCAGCACACCGCCATGTACTAGATTCCTGACCAGGGAAATCTATCCAAGGTCCTCCATCAGATTAGGCACCGCAATGCCATGGACGAGATTCCTAACCAAGGAAATCTATCCAGGTGGGACTAATATGGACTAAATATTTCATCCTTTCTAGGTACCATAAATCTTACTTACTAACCATAAACCCATGGATCTAGGTGTGTATCTGAGGTTAGAGCTCCATGACCAACACCACTCTCCCTACTTCGGGAACTAAACATCAACACAAAGTGCCGACTAGATGTCGTCCCAGGAAATGTCTTACACACAAAACCTCAAATTCTTGATTATTCCAATGGGTAACAAATCCTCCCTGATCAAATAGATCGACAACAACTCTCTCTAATCAAACTGATAGACAACCCTAAGCATGTAAAAACATGTTATCAAACTTTCGAGATATTTACCTTTACAAACACAACCCCAATAAGTAACAAAATTGCAAATGTACATAAACATATACAAATATCTGGGGTCTTCCAGACAACTTAATGTTGCTTCTTTAACTTTTCATAGTAGGAATCAGAGCTTTACCAATGAATCTTGACAAAATATTCCTCAACCATACAACTTCCTTTCCTATTTTTCATGCAAAAACATATTCTACAAACAGATTCGACTCTTCTTATCTCAAAAACCCTTCAAATTAAATTCTCCAATTTCTTCTATCAAAGTTTCCATCATGACTATGATATGACCTTCCTCTCAACTAGGGGGATTTATTTCATCTATGCTCCCTCTCAGATTAGAGATATTTATTTAATTCAGGCTCCCTCTTAACTTAGGGAGATTTATTTCATCTAGGCTCCCTCTTAACTTAGGGAGTTCCACTTATTTTCTATGACATTGGAGAATCCTTCATGGTTTCCATCCTTCTCATCAAAGTTATCATGATCATCATCATTCACATCATGCTTATCACATCAACTTTATTTTACGAACATCTTCACCATCTTGAAGATTATGTAGCTTCACAACTTAGATATCAGGTACAAACAAATCTATAGAAGCATGAAGTTAATCATATCAAAATCATATAATGGAAGCATTTCAACTTTAGATATCAAGTACCCATACTTAGTTACAAGAGACACATACTATTTAACTTCTTGCTAGGGTTTTTGTCATAAACCCTGGGCTATTTCATCAATACTTTGATAATTTCATAACAACTTCTATTACATCTAGGGTTTCAATGTTTCTTTTAGAGGTGTGTCATACTCTACTTCATCATATAAAAAACCCTTGAAACAATCCAAACAAATATAGATCTGCAATGTATTTAACAATTTTTATGTGTTAGACTTCCTACTAGGATTTCATAGAAACCCTAGATCATACATGAGCTTTTAACAATCAATACTAATCACAACTCAATAAAAAACATGACTAAATTCTACTAGGGTTTGTTGCAAACCCTAGATTTTATCAAACAATCAAACATCAATCATAACTAAAAGTTAGTTTTCACCAATCTTATACAAATCTCAAATTATCACATTGTAATCATATATCAGAGATTTGGACTTTTACTAAGGTTTCATTACAAAACCTTAGAATTCACAAATATTATCATCCTAGAGAATCAAACTTTGACTGGGACTTAGTTCCAAACCCTAGTACTCATGACTATCAATAATTAGGTCAACTCATTTATCTAAGATTCCATCATCATGCACATGCATATCATAACATGTGTTAGACAAACCCAACTATACAAATATCAATAAGAGTTAAACATATAACCAACTTGATTAGAATAGGCTTTGATCGGACAAACACACACATTCCAAAGACTTCATTTCTTGAAAATTATAAGGGTCTTGCTTATACACCTTATCAAAATCTAATGATCTAGGGTTTCAATACAAAACATAAAAAACTCTAAATTACCAATACTTCAAAGGTTCAATATTTCAGACATCACAATTCAACCCTAACAAGTTAGGGTTTCCATAACCATACCAAAACCCCAAACATGACTCCATCAAAACATCAAACATTTTCTTTCAACAATAACCCTAAGTAGGTTAGGGTTTCACACATAATCATCGACATAAGGCTTAAGTTAGGGTTTTCAAAATGAACCTTCCTAGGGTTCCACAAGAGTAATCAAAGATATGAGGAGGGTATATTTATCTAATGATGAATCACCCAATCAAGAATCTAGACACAATTATGTTAGTAATAGTTTATAAGGAATGAATATGGAGAGAACAAAAACTTGTAATTCAAAACATACCTCTTGTTTCTTAACAAACCTTGTAATTCCAATTCTTTGTTTTGTGAGGCCTTCTTCCTTGAGTCTTCAATAAGTTTTCCTAAACAAGGAAAATAAGAGTAGAAACATGATTAGTATAATGGAAACAAAACTAGATAAGTAAGGAAAACCAAAAATGAAAATGGTAATAGGATACTTATCTTCGGAGGTTGTTATAATTGCTACAACCACCCTCCAAAATTTTTCCTTAGCCTATTTTGGAGCCTCCCCTACAAACCTTACACAAAACTTTGTCTTGCTTCGTCAAGTACTCAAGTTTTAGTGCTTTCCTCGCACAAAGGTAGCTTGTCGATCACAACTGATCCATTTTCCTCACAGGATGCTCATTCAGACTTAGTCCAACTACAGGATGAACAACTTCCTAGTGAAATTTACACATTTCTGGAGGGAAACTAGCCTTCCCTCTAGGAATTGCGCGATTCCCTCTAATAGCTTGCTGGGCTCTAGGATTATGCAATCTTGCCAGCCAACCCTCCCAGCAGGATTTGTGCAATTTTTTCCATCAACAGGCTGTTCAGCCCAAGATTTAAGCAAATATAGGCAACAGTCAGCTGCTAGGCCCAGAAATTACGTAATCCCCTTGGGAAGTCAGCCCATCTTACAATCAGGAATGAACATTTTTCCTAAGCAGTTGAGCACTGGCATGCATGGACAATCCGGTTAACTAGTTCCACTTGGGGCCGAGGAAACTTGACTTGCATGCATGCATGACTTGATCTTCCTGGAATAGAAAGAGACAACATGCAAAAGGCATCCCATGATTCAGGGAGCTATTTTTAGTAGTTGGGGGTTACAGGCAAAGTTGTTTTAGAAGTTTCCCTCCAAGTGTCGCTTTTTCCTAGATTTGTGGCATTCACGTCTTGAGACCAAACTTATTTATTCAACGCATTAGAGCTCATTCATTCACATCGATCTTAGATCTATGATATCCCATAGCACATCCAGGACTCTTTAACACATCCGGCCCAACTGTTCACTGGTAAGTGGCCTCAACTTGTCTTTTTCAACATTTCTATCACTTTTTGTGTATTCGCTTACGTGAGTGTTATTTGCTTGATTTCTTTGAATTCATGCTATCGTTTACATATATTCTAGCTTGTCCTAGATCTATTTCAATTTTCATTTCTATCTCACTGATGTCGCATGTATGAAACTATTTTGCACTGATGTTCGCCCAACTAGCAAATAATCTCACCCACATGCATGTTGATCTGTTCGCTCAGTATTCCATTCATGTTTTGCATGCACTATTTATCACTTATGCTATCACTTAATCTCACCATGCATTATATCGACTTACTCGCTTTCAGTTGCCCGTCAGTAAGTCGAGCCAACCTTGGCCCAATCTCTGCCTTCAACAAGGCTGCATTGCACAATTTGGAGAAGGAAGCCTCACCTTCCTCTCCATATTTGCGAATTTTGGCCCGACACTAGCCTCCTGGACTAAATTTCACATTTCTGAAGGTTAGTGGTTGCTTGGCCCAAAAATTTTGCACAAATCTGCCCCTGGGCCAACAGTCCTCCCCAACTGGGATTGCACATTGCGTAATCCCAACAACCAACTGCCCAACTGGATTTCACATTTTGCAGATCTAATAGTCAGTCTAGCCTCCCAGTCAGTCCAGACTGCCTTTTGCGCAATTCTGTTAGCCAGTCACTTAGCCTCCTTGTAAAATTTGCACAATCTTGCTCATCAGTTCCCTAGGTATGTGTTGTGTCCTTCCTCAGATTTTCTTTGTTTTCACTGACATATTTCTTTCCATGCATGCTTCTTTTTTCCAGATCTTTCAGGTTTCCATCTGTCTTAATGGCTTTCAAGAGAGTAGGATCCCAGGACACTGATGGTGTTGCAGTAGGAACAATAGTTGAACATGTGTCCTCTATCATGCCGATCTACAAAGATACGAAGTTGTATCTAGACAAGGACATCAAACTGAAATGGAAAGGGGTGAATGAAACATTTGCATGTACTTTTGGGGAAGACCTTGAAGATCGTCAGGTGTACATGAACATTCATAAGTTCGGCTTGTACCAGATTTGATGCAAATACCCTGCGTTCCCATGTGTGGATATGATTCAATGGATCATCTCTCACACTGACCCTGAGACGATGACCTTGAGCAGTGTTAGTGGGATGAAGCTTGCAACCTTCTAGGCATGAGACTACGATGAGATGTATTAGATGGACGAGCCCATTACTGTTGTTGTACCTTAAGAAACCAATTTCTTGGTTGTGGAGAAATTATGCTTAATACATTAATGATTATTGTTTATTGTCACTTATTTGTCACTTTATTGTTTGTTGTATTCTCAAATGAAGGACTTGGAAAACTTGGTCTTTAGCCCTTAATACATGTATGACCAGAACATCTCAGAATGCCATTTGTAGCTAGATATAAATGATGAATGAAGAAAACTTGAAGGAGAAGTTAAAGATAATATGTTGCTTAACACATAACCTACTATCCACCACTTAGAGGAATTATGAAAATGAGAACTGAATCATAGACAATATGCTGCTTAACACAGAAACTACTATCTACGACCCTTGGAGAAGTTAAAGATAATATGATACCTTACACAAAAACTATTATCTATAACTTAGAAAGGAAGGTGAAAAATTCAAATATAAGAGCTCTCTTTTAAGGAATTTTAACTTTATCTACATAAGCAAATAAAGACTTGCAACTTCATTACTATACTTGAAAGAAGAAAACATAAAATGATACATGACAAAGAAGGTTACAAAATTATACCCAACAATTCATGGAAACTTCTAATTCTTTCATTAATCAACAGTTATATCAGGAATACAGTGGCCTAGTCTCCGAGTTCTCCAAAATTCCAACAACCAACCTCTTCTCTGTAAATTTTACTCTTTTTATACATTGTGAAATAGTTGCTGGTATCTAAAACTGTCAAACTACTAAAACAATTTCTCTAACCATCTGAAGTAAGAATTATTACAAAATATTACGCAGAGGGTAAAAGACACCTCAAAGAGCATAAAATAATAGGAAAATAACTGAATTTAGAAGATAACGATAATTGTTGGCTTGCTCTATTGATCGGTTGCCGAGTTTCTCTGTAAATGCTTCAGTAATGATTAATCCACTTTTACCATAATGAACTGTGTTTGACTTGTGTAAACCTGGGATTATGGATGTATCGGGTGCATTTCAATTGGCCAAAACACCAAGAAACTTAACCAATTTCCTTTTCTTTGAATTTGGCTTTAACACTGATTTTCCCTTTATACAATGAAATTAACACAAACCTTTGATTTACCACAGAACTCAAAAAGAATTAAATCTATTTCATAATTCCATCGGGTCCACCCGCACAATGATCCATTGACTTCCTATTGCAAATCGCAATCGGTGCTTTCAAATGGTGTATCAATACAAACCTTAACAATCGACGATATGACGGACGCTTCGGAGTTATAAAACATAGCATATAAACCATATCGGGTCCGGCCCATTGCATATCGCAATCGGTGGAACCCATATATATATATATAACATAATATAATATGCACTATATAATATAATATATATATGCTTTGGGTCTGGCCCATCACATATTGCAATCAGAGGAAACAAACGCCTATACATAATGCACTATGCTATACAGCGGACCCACTAGAAATATTAAAATGTAACATATAAAATATCAGATCCACCTATCGCAAATCGCAATCGGTGGAACCAACACCCATTGCTCTACGAACCTGTTGAACTTTAAAACACAATGTATATATGTTTCGGGTCTAGCCCACAATCGCAAATTGCAATCGACGCTATCAACGGAACCAATCATCCATAACATTGCAGACCTGCCGAACTTTATAAAATGTGATATATATATATATATTTTAGGTCCAGATCTTAAACACTTTAACACTTGTTTCTTTTGCGAATCCGATATATTACTTTTTTTTTTCTTGTTTCAATATGTAGCTATCACACACACACTCATATATATCGGGTCTAGCTCCATATAACCATTTATATAGTGATTTGATTTGTTTGTATAGCAACCTTGGCTACATCGGGGCTGATTCTTTTACAATTCTTTCCTTTGCAATTTCAATGTATAATAAATAAAATACTTCATTTACCTTAGACTCTACGGATATAAATAAAATAAGAGATATTCATTAAGGTTGAACGCATGCAATGATTTTTAGACCACACATTGTGATAAAAGTGGTAAATAAGCTTAAACACAATATAAGCTACAACATTTGGCTCCAAATGGGGATAGTGCTTTTGCCACAAAAGCACTAAGAATTGTAGATCAGTGCCTTATCCATTGGGCATGGAGTCATATATTGCTTTCCAAGCTTAACTATGTGAAAATCTATACAACGAACCCACACCAATATCTGTAGTGATAAGATGCTTGCGCTTTGATAGCAAAATATTGAGAATCGTAGATCAGTAGCCTTAGTTGGGTATGGAGTCCAAAACTATGAAAACACTGAAATTTGACAAATTGGAACCTAACAATCTTGAAGTCTGACACCTTTGCAAACCAGTTTCCAATTGGGAAAGTCACCTTTATTCATCAACTAATGATTAAACTGAAGAAGTGCAACTGGAAACTAAATTCTCAACACCAGAGCTTATTTATGTACAAGTTCCTACATATATACATGATTGATCTCCATCAAGTGAAGTCAATCTTCCAATGGTACCAGGTTATCATTTTAGTGCTTAATCTAGAACCATTTTGCCAGTGAATCTTGAAAATGCAATTCATTTTGAACAAAAAATAAATTATGCATAAAAGCAGCTCACAACAAAAATTACGAGTATATCCACAAAATGTTATGTGTAGACTACTGATAAATTATTCCATGTAATCTACCACATGATCTTCAAAAGTATAAGAAAAAATATGTTCTTGATCAGCTCCAAAAAAGAAATTCTCTATGTATGAAGGTTCATGCTTGATTAAACCTTCTGTTGGGATAATATGTTCAACAAAACAATCAACAATATCTTTAAGAAAATGATCTATGTCACTTTCATGTCTCCACTTTTCATCTTTAAGCTTTGTTTGAAAATAATTTGTAATTATAACCTCAGGAAAAAGAAAATATTTCACATTACTATACAACATATGATCACTTCAAATAGATTATTTACCTCTGATCCATGGGCATCTTTATTTTCTTCAATGCAATGATATACAATCTCTTTATCAACTTTCTTTTTACATAAGATAGCCTCTTTTGCTATAATAGATGGCTCAATATATTGTTGTCCAATGTATCCCACTCGCTGGTTTCTTCCTGTATGTTCAACACCCAACTGATGAATTTGAAGAGCTTCATCCTGTTCCCCATTTAAATCATTTTCATTATAGATAGGAGGATCATAAAATTTAACAAAATAGGAACTCTGGGGATTTATTTGCAACTTCATTATTTCTTCCTCTTCTCGACTGTTGAGCATAAATTCTTGATGCATGTTTGAACTTTCCTCCATTTGAATACTCTCTTGATTTTCTTGGAACAGAGTCAACCAATTCTTTGCTTAGGAGATTATTGGAGAGAAATGATTTATAA
Organism: Pinus taeda; assembly: GCA_000404065.3. Classification (NCBI taxonomy): domain Eukaryota; kingdom Viridiplantae; phylum Streptophyta; class Pinopsida; order Pinales; family Pinaceae; genus Pinus; species Pinus taeda. Next base: position 2,857 of record APFE031085209.1, on the reverse strand, counting down.
ACTTCTCCACATCATTTTGAGAAAATGATACTCGATCTGCTTGGAACATAGTCAACCAATTCTCTGCTTGGGAGTATATTGAAGAGAAATGCTTTATAAACTTCTCCTCGTCATTTTGAGAAAATGATAGTTCCTCGCTTTTAGAGACTTGCTGATAGTTAATCTGGATACAACTTCTCTGAATTCTTTATATATTATCAACAAGATCATTAGTTTCCTCAACAAGATTAGCTTGAGATTTTAAAGTTTCTTTAAAATCATAATATTCACAACAACCTTCAAAAGGAAACTTGTGTGGATAATAAGATTTACAATAAGAATTGAATACTGGATGGAAATATTTCAAAGATGAAATACTTGAAGGAGGCAGAGACCTAAACCAAACCCTAGGTTCTTGGTCCAAAGAAAACAAAAAAACTTCATCTTCACATCTTCATGAATGATTCCCTCCTGCTCCATGTATTCATGAAACTCTTGGAGATGCTGAGCTGGATCTTCATATTCCATTCTACTGAATTTTGGAAGATTCTTATTCCACGCATAAAATGCAGGCATATCATGAGGATAGCTAGTGATCCCAATAAAATCAAAAAGATCAAACTTATGGACTAAGAATGCAGGGAGAGCCATTAAAACCCAAAAAAGAAAACTTCAAAGTATAGTGGAGTCGCCAATCAATGTTGTAAGTGAAAATCATAGGTGTGAATGTACAACCAACTGCTGAAACTTGTTATTCCTAAGAATTAGCTTCAAACTTAATAAACCTAAGGAAGAGTGCTCTTATTCAATTTATTTTATTCAAAATAGCCAAACATTTCCTCCTCACTGAACAACCAAAGGAAAATATTGAAAACCCAAGGAAAAATATTCTTATCTTCTCTCCCCGGCAATGATGCCAATTAATGTTGTACCTTAAGAAACCAATTTCTTGGCTGCGGAGGAATTGTGCTTAAGACATTAATGATTATTGTTTGTTGTCACTTATTTTTCACTTTATTGTTTGTTGTATTCTCAAATCAAGGACTTGGAAAACTTGGTCTTTAGCCCTTAATACATGTATGAACAAAATATCTCAGAATGCAATTTGTTGCCAGATATAAAAGATGAATGGAGAAAGCTTGAAGGAGAAGTTATAGATAATATGCTGCTTAACACATAAATTACTATCTGTGACCCTTGGAGAAGTTAAAGATAATATGTTGCCTTACATAGAAGCTATTATCTATAACTTAGAAAGGAAGGTGAAAACTTCAAGTATAGGAGCGCTCTTTTAAGGAATTTTAAATTTATCTACATAAGCAAATAAAGACCTGCAACTTCATAACTATACTTGAAAGAAGAAAACATAAGATGACACATGATAAAGAAGGTTAGAAAAATATACCCAACAATTCATGGAAACTTCCGATTCCTTCATTAATCAACAGTTATATCAGGAATATAGTGGCCTACTCTCCGGGTTCTCTAAAATTCCAACAACCAACCTCTTCTCTGTAAATTTTACTCTTTTTATACATTGTGAAACAATTTTTGATATCTGAAATTGTTAAACTACTAAAACAGTTTCTATAACTATCTGAAGTAAGAATTATTACAAAATATTACACAGAGGGGAAAAGACACCTCAAAGAACATAAAATAATAGGAAAATAACTAAATTTAGAAGATAATGATAACTACTGGCTTGCTCTATTTATTGGCTGCCAAGTTCCTCTGTGAATGCTTCAATAATGATTAATCTGGTTTTACAATAATGAACTGTGTTTGACTTGTGTAAACCTGGGATTACACATGTATCGGGCGCATTTCAATTGGCCAAAACACCAAGAAACTTGACCAATTGCCTTTTCTTTGAATTTGGCTTTAACACTGATTTTCCCTTTATACAATGAAATTAACGAAAACCTTTGGTTTACCATGGAACTCAAAAAGAATTAAATCTGTTTCATAATTCCATAGGGTCCACCCACTCTGTTATCACTCAGGTTGTTCCCTTGGTCTTTCAAGGGAATGGCTACCGAGGTAACCACTAACCAATCTTTTAGCTGCAGGTCCTAGTCTACCTGTAACCAGAGAGGGCTCTCTCTTTATAGTTTAGCTTTGTTTGCTGAGTGTTTTTAGACTAGTTATGATGCACTGTTTGTTTGATTTTGGTGGGTTGATGATTCCTTTTAGAACTGAAATACTGACTTACTGGACAGTTTGTTCCATTGGGCAATGGAGTTGAGATATTTGTGCTTTAGGGAATTGATATGTGGAGACAGAATGTTGCTGCAGAGCAAGTTAGGCATGTGTGAAAACAATATATCAGATTTGTTGGTGAAATGGTGGAACAATTAGTAAGCGAAAGGCAATTAAGAATCTTTCACTATGCTAATAAAGAAAACATGAAAGTAATGCTTAAGAGCAGTTAAGAATTCTTAAACAGTATTCACCATATTAGGATAAGTTGAAATATGAGCAGTTAAGAATTCATATCTATGGCTAATCCAACAGAAAACATATTTTAGAAAATAGAGATTGAGCATAGGGTGTTCGGACCAAATCCTAGGCTATTCTTTTTCTCCATTTACCAAGATTATGAAAACATGAAACAGTGGAAATAACAAAAAACACATACACAGTTAGAAGAAACTTATTGATTCAGCAAATGACACAGGAATTCTGCAACAACACAGAGCTTCTACATATCCATCTCAGACAACATTGAAACCAGCAATCTCCATCAGCAATTTTATTATCAAAAGTCTTCAATATACATCAGAGCTCTTCAGAAAGAATCCTATTACAACCGACCCTCAATGCGTTTATCTGAGGGGATATATATACAAAAATAGGGTATGAAAATATCTTAGTG